>OY979695.1:42985148-43585148 GCA_963855945.1 Thereva nobilitata
GGTTAAGGGATATGCGGGTTCGGGAGGCTGTTGGAGAAGGTCGCGATGAACGTTGCGTTTGAACTCTTGGATGTTGTAGGAGCTCGGAAATACTGACTGCGAGACTTTGTTCCACAGTCGAGTTGTTCTAATTAGAAACGAATTACTAGTTTGCAGAGTGCGTGAAAGGGGGTGAAGGGAATGAGACGAGTGGTCTAACCTGGTGTTGCGGGGAAAAGATTGCTGTGGAGGCAGAAGAGCCTTTATTTAGGTGGAACCATCGCTATGATAGTAGCGATATAATTTTGTCAGTGCTGCTACGCTACGGTGGCTCAAAGGGTCGATGGTGGAGCAAACGGCGTCGTCACCGATAAGTTTGACTGCCCTTTTTTTGTACTTTATTTAACCACGCTAAGCTAGTTTTCGAAGCGCCGCCTCAAATGAAAGAGTTGTATTCGAGAAGAGGCCGAATGTAGGATTTGTATATTACAGCACGGGCCGGTAGCTGGAGGAGGAACTTGCACCTCTTAAGAGACCCCAAGCACTGGGAGGCTTGTTTGGCGATTTGGAATATGTGCTCATTCCATCGGAGATATATTCTGAGATTGGGTCAAGTGCTAATGAGGAAGCTTCATTACGATCGATCGTGTCGATCATAACATGTCACTGGTCGATTGGACAATATGCAGACAGATTAAGACTCCTATTCAGCATCCACTGCCGTAGCTGTGGAGAGGAACAAGCCATAGAGACCACCGAACATTTTCTTTGTAGTTGTCTGGCTCCGGCTGTGATTTGGAACCGTGCATTTGGACACTATTTCTTCTTTCATTTTCCAAAAAATAGTCTTGCCCTATATTTCTTCTTCTTCTTACGCTTCTTTAGTCCCTCATGAGATATAGGGCGGAAACAGTTGCCCTCCAGCGGACTCTGTTTTGCGCGACAGCTCTCAGCTCTGCTCCGACCAGAATCTCCCAGTTGTTGCGGCCTCTGCTAATAGGTTTCTCCTCCACGTTTTCCTAGGTCTTCCGGCTCGGCAGGATCCTTGCGGATTCCAGACAAGGGCCTGTTTGGCTAAATTCTCGTTTTCGCGTCGCAAGGTGTGGCCAATCCAATCCCGTTTCCTTCGCCTGATTTGGTCGTCTGTCCTTTTTTGGCCGGCACGGCGCCATAGTTCTTCATTAAGCCCTATACTAACTTTGGTAATTAATGCCTTATCGCTTCCAACAACCGAGAAAGAACATCGAGAGTGCTAGAAACAACTATTTCAGCGCTTTCGAGAATACGGGGTAACCACGGCAACAGAAGTTAGTTTTCTATGAAAACTCATCAAGAAAGAAGTAACCAAACCAATCAAAGGTTGAAACCATCACAGCATTAAAAAGGCCTACAATAGTCCGAGAGCTATGCCGATTTTTGGGGATGATCAACTTCTACCGCAACTTCGTACCTGATTTTTGAGCTTTTTCTTAAAAAAAAAAATTACGATTTTTCAACGCTATAATTAAGAGACAAATCGTCGAAGTATATGAATAAATTTTGGATATAATCGGACCGGTACAACAGGTGAAAAACAAATTAATAAAATTGCAGAAACCCGGTTTTCAAGAATAAGCTCAAAAAAAAGCTTTTCATGCAAAAAATTATCTTAAGGGTGGTTTTAAAGCAGTGATGGGCATTCCTATGCTCGCGAGCAAATGAGCTTTAGAGCTTTGAATGAGCTTTGAATATGTATACGAAGTCAGATGACCCGAATATCCAAGAAAAAGCTTATCAGTCTTAATTAAGACTTCATGCGAGTGGGAACGTATCAGATTTTGTACTCATATGAAAGAATACACTGTCTAGTCAGTGTAAAGCTTTAGAAAACTTTTGATAGCTTTTACACAAATGCATTTCTTTAGCTGTGTAGGTTTGCCCATCACTGTTTTAAAGCGAGTTTTTAAGGTATAGATGTTTTCAAATGCCGTGACATTTGACGCATGTTGGGCCGTAAGTAAAATAAAAATGCGAAGAAACTATTTTAAACATAATTTATTCAAAAGGAAACACTTTTCTAATTAAAATTGAATTTTTATTTTTCTTATAATTTTGTGAACTATTGTATATTGTAAAAAGTGAGCGAGAATTTACTCCTCCTCCTCCTTATCAAATCACTTGCTGTCATTTAATCAATCGCGACTGCGTATTGCTAATTTTACAAATTATGAATGAAAAGCGTCCTTTTTTATATATTTTTTAATTTTCAGGTTTTTGTATTTTACATTACATATTTGCAACAGAAATAATTTGTAGCAATTTCTATTATAAAATACGCAATTTGGGTTTTTAATACTTTGATACTAGGATTGTTGACGTTTTCGGCCAGTCGCATGCGCGCTTCTGCCAGGGGAGATTACGTTGCTTGCGGCTGCGGAGAGTTCACAATTTATGAATGAAAATGCTCATGAATTTAAAAAAGGATTTTTCAGCATTTTTTTTTTAATTATTATAAATTTAGGGATGAGAAATATTTCTCATAATTATAATAAAATTATGCTTATTATGATGGATAGATTTACTTGGTTGAGCAGGGTTTGTACATGCATTTAAAAGCTCTGCTCAATACATATAAAGATAACTAAACTTTATTCATTCGGCATGCGCGCGCATCCCTTCCCAAATAATTTTGTTGAGTTTTTTCTGCGTTTGTTGCCTTTTTAAATGAAAAGAGGGGAAATGATAGAACAAAATTTATAAAATTTGGCAACGAGGTGCGCAGAACTGTTCGAATTTTTTGTGTCACGGAGTTTGAAAACATCTATATTAAATCAAACCTCACATATATTTCATGAAAATCGGTTTGTAGAGCAACTCTTTGCGAATATGGCTTTCCAAAATAACTCAAGAACCATTGTTGGCTTTGTTCAAATTTTATTCCGGAAACAGCTGTTTTTACATTTTTGCGATTTACGCGAAAAGCTATTATTATTTTTTGATGAAATTTTTATTGGAGGTAAGCACCAACAGAAGCCACAATTGAAGCAATGAATCAAGGTTCTACGATAATTACAGTCCCTGTTATTAAACGTCTGACCACATTCCGCGGTTTTTATTTTTTTTCCAAAACCCTGTTTACAAATTTCAATTGTTCAAAACTCATAGTCTTCGTCTTTTTAGGCGCTAAGCCGTACTTATATTTTGTTTTCCAAAAAAAAAATTCGCAACTAAAACGTTAAAAAACATGTTTTCGTTACTATGTATTATTAAGTTTTTCCACCTGTTCCCCTGGGCCGATTTTGTCCCAAACAAATTCATTGAATTCTTACGATTTTTCTCGAGGCAAGGCGCGCTGAGGTTATGAGAAATTGGCGTGGCGGTGATGTGGCTAGTGAAGTATTTTAATCACACGGAATCAAGGGAGGTAGCGCGCATCGAGATGGAGCGGCGGTGGTGTGGTGTTTTGCAAGTGGACTCGCACCATTTGGTTGCCACTAGTCTCCGACAAGTTTAATTTTGAAGTGGCATGTCATTTCACGGCCAACTTGGGTTTTTATTTTTTTTTTTTGGAGAACATGTACGAGGGCATAGGTGGCAATTTTTCTAGTAATTTACAAAATGTGTGTTCATTCTATAAACAAGTTTAAACTTATTTTGTTCCAGGTGTAAATCACCTTTATAAACATTATAAATACCGTATTTGGCATTATTTTGCCAAAGTGGATGGACCCAATGCACATTTTTCTTTATTGTTTTTTTTATTGTTAAGGTTAATAATTTACACACATGCAACAGCATCTTCATCGTCCCACGACCAGATTTTGATGAAAATATCATGTGGTAAATCGATGTCGCGAAGTGGTGCCTGCCACTTCGGTGCGCATTAAACCACTTCGATCCCATTTCGCCGCCATTCCTCTGGCATACCTCTTGCAACTAAATCACTATGCCAAAACCACTTCACCGCCACCCCACTTCAGTGTGCGCCTTGGCTAAGTTATAGCGTCAGGAAACCGCAAGGTAAATTTATTTCAATACTCTTCCGCTAACCCTCCTGGACTATATCCGATCCAGGAAGCAAGAGGACAACCCGCCCCGCCAGGTAACGGAAAAAGCCACCTGGCCCAGTTCTCAAAAGAACTGCAACGCATGGTCTATCAGTTGCCGAAAGGGTAAATTTTCCACCACCATCAGGACGATTTCAACAAATGCACCTTGGCCTAATAGGACGACTAAGTTATTTTCAAGGCTTCACTTGCGCCTTGGCATGTACGACGTTTCACTAGATGGCGTGAAGTCACAGTCATAGATGGCCTATAGAAGACATCACAGCTGAGACATCTGCTACATGTATGTAGTTAACGACCAGGTTTGGCAATTCGAGTCACATCTCTTTAACGATATGAACAAGTCGTCATTAGCGTCAATTACGTCCCGATCGTTGGCTCTTGAAAGCGGCAGCCGCCTTTACTTTGTCCTTCGAACACTGTTGCGAAAGAAATAGGCTTCTTGGAACAACCAAGTTATTTGTCTAATTTGCCTAGATTGATTTTTGGTTCCCTAAATACGTCAATGTTTTTCTTAAAAATTAGATATCATTATTGTGAACGCCTCTAAGAGCTCTACAATGTTAACAACGGAAACTTTCGTTATTTTTGGTAATTAGTCATAATGCAAAAAATATGTATGCAAATCCGGACTAGGTGACAAGGACTACGCAGAATTAATTGTCATTTTCACAGGTACGTCATATTTTGAATGTCAACTTCCCGAGCTTTTATTAACATTACTAATCAGCTAACGACGTTACTTTAATTAAATCATCGATTTCCGTCTAATCAAAATTATCATTCAACCGTGCAAAATCAAAGCCTCTCAATTCAGGATTTTGCTGTAATGAATGAATTACCTGAGTTTTATGATAAAATATTTTTTTCCTGATGGAAAGAAAAATTTATGATAATTTTTAAATGAATTCCGCTAACGTTAATTAGAATATGACGTAATAGGAGAGTGTGTCAGAAAATTTAGGTTGGAGGTTATCAATTAAAAGTTTATAGCCAAAATTGCTCTTTAATAAACGTGGCTTAGTGTTGGCGTTTTTAAAACTTTTTTGGGAACTTAATAAAATATCTTAGGGAAGATGTATTTGTGGTTAAATAATGCTCTATGTTTACCTTAACGATGTTCAATTAAGGTGTATAATGTAGAAATAGTATCCAAAAAAAATAAATTAAAGTATACCAAATAAAGTTTTTGTAAGTAAGCGGCACCATCATTGTCTGGGAGAAATTTGTCCTGATAATTACAGAGGTCACGAGAACAGAACAGCACTCCGAGGAGTTCAAGGATGGTGTATCATGGAGGGACTGCTAATCAACTCAAATAAGGCCGTCCTGGTGCCTTTTTGCAAACGTTACAAATTGGACCTAAGTTCTTTTTGTATCCGGGGTGCGACAGTTGAGTACTCAGACTGAGTCAAATACATTGATTATAGAGTATATAGTATATAATGTATATAACACAGGTCAACAAAAATAAATTTTTTTTTTGAGTTTCTATTTTAATGATGATTTTCTAAGTCTTTATACCAAAAAATAACTAAAACCATCGTTGACTCTTGAAAAACTTTGCTTTTGTACCGTTAACAATGATCAATACATATTTAAGCTTTTGTATGAGCAGAGCAAATAACTAAGTATTGTTAAGCTCCTTATATGAGGGAGGACGATTCGAGACTCTACAACGACGAGATCTACAAGTGCTGTTAGTGTAGCTATGTCAGTTCTGGCACAGTAAAGGCATCGGTTTTAGTCTCGGGTGTGGATGTGGGCTTAGCTTGGGTTTTGGTTTATTCTTGGCTTGAAGCTTGGACAACAACCTTTGTGGTGAGTTTTGGGTGGACTTAAAAGCTTTCGTTGAGCTTTAATATTCTAGAGATATCGCCACTAGCTTTGATATTCTGGACTACAAGCGATAATGTCACTGCGTCAGAACCGGCATAGCTATACAACTCAAAGCAATTCGTTAAAGCTTTCCGTCAACATTCTGTAGCTTTTCAATATTATTTAAAGAATTTCTATCCTCATTTATCGAAGCCAAAGTAAAAGCTGGTATGTATTTTAGTCGGACCACAAATAAAGAAAATAAAGGCCAGCAGTGAATGTTGGCAGCTACTCAACACTCACGAAAGTCAAGCAGTGGTTCATGTTTTTCTCGAAAACAATAGTGCTGACAATTACAAACAGCTTATTTCAATTACAAAACTTTAAACACATGTTGCAGAATGTACCTTAAAGAAAACATTGGTGGTTGTTCGCAAGAACAAGGTGAACATTTTCATCACGACTTTCATTCTGTCATCTACAAAAGCAAACTTTTTCAGGTAAAGCTATTTTTTCTTTAATTAGTAATGTGTGAGAAATACAAATCAGATACGCAGAACTCAGACTCAAAATTTGTGTTGACCGGTGTAATCAATGAGTATATAGTATATAATCAATGTATATAATCAATGTCAAATATCTGGAAGTAATGCTGGACTAGAGACTGAACTGGAACGCTCATCTGGACTACGCCATCAGTAAAGAGCTAGAGCTATATGGGCCTGTAAACCTAATAGAGGAGTAGATTAAGGGACTACACTTAGCCTGTTGGGAATCAATCCCAGGTCTTAGACCGGCTAAAGATCTTACAAGACCCTTTGCCTTTAGGGGTACTATCACATTAAACAGAGCGGACCTAAGGCGGTTGGTGGGTTATCTGACTGGCCATGTAGGGCTACGGTATCACCTCCACAACCTAGGACTGTCTCAAGAGACAGAATGCCGACTCTGCCTGGAAGGCGACGAGACTTCCACACATATTTGTTGTGAATGTCCTGCTCTGATATGGCTTAGAAGAAGAACGTTTATCAGAGAGTTTATGAGCCCCGCTCAAGTCCGGTAGTATCCAAGCATTTAAATTTGCCGCGTATCCGTTTCTATGGTTGATGAACTGCGGTTGCAGAGAAAATTTGGAGCTATTAAGGCGGGTTTACATCCTAATAATAAAGTGGAAGAGCAAATCTGAGCTCCTTTATCGCGTAGAAGATAGTATGGTTCTATCTCTGTTCCACCAACGTGGCAACAGAAAACGGCAACCTCAAAGTAGGGCTCTACTCTACTTAACGAATGCTTTTAATTTCGTTAAATTTCAATATTCGAACGCCTATAAATATGCAATTTTCCTTGGTTTTTGCATATTTACCTTGTTTTCGACAGTTTGAAAAATGTGTTAATTTTTTTTAACTCAAAAACGAAGTGAGAAAATGTTTGAAACTAATAAAATTGTCTTTTTTACTACACATTAATTAAATATAACTATCTAAAAGGCTTTGCAGCTTATTAAATTGTTTCCTCTGCGACCGTGTTAAACATGTTACGTTTGACAATTGTAAAAAGTTTTGAGCTTTCGACGACACTTTGCGCTTGAGTTTTGATAGGGCCACTTTGTTTTTCCACTTTATTCTAGGGATGTAAACTCGCCTTTATTCCGGATCGCGCTGAGTGGAAGGAACTTATTCTTCTTGGGCTCCAAGAAATCTCCACTGGATTACAGACGGGTCAAACATGAAACATGGTACAGGGGCTGGTGTCGCAGGACCTAACTCCAAGGCAATAGGTAGCTGTCTCTCTATTTTCCCGACTGAAATATATTCCTTCCAAGCGCTAGGCTTAACCTTGAGAAATGTTAGAAAGGAGCCAACATTAAATTCTTTTCGGACAGTCAAGCTGCCACCAAGGTGCTCTCAACGTAGAAGTTGGTAGAAGCCTTGTTCTGCTGGGTCCCTTCTGGGAGCAACTGCGGTATTGAGGGCAAAGAGACTGCATGGGAGGGATCTGAGATGATGGTCAAGTACCCAGAACCTTTCTGTGGCATCTCATAGTCCATATCCAAGGCTCTGATAGAGGACTGGATTAAGGAACTGAACCTAGCCTATTGGGAATAACCCTTTGTCTTAGCTAAGGCGCACATTGAGCTGTATCACGCAATAAGCGCAGAGCAGGGCAGCACAGAAAAAACGGCTTTACACAGTTGTCTAAGCACATTGGGGAGCAGTTTTGTTAGACAGTTTGACGAAAGTAATTTTGAAATGGAGGAATATCTAAATTTATTAAGCTCTAATTCAGATTCGGATGAGGAATTTGGAAATTTATAAAAATAGTTTAAGTTTTCTTCGATTTTTAAATAAAAAGCCCGTACGCGGAACGTAACGCACAGTTTCTGTGTCCCATCCACAAGTGTCGTGAAGCCTGCGCCTGGCGCAGTATTCGTGTCACCTGCTCCGCGTGGCAATTCGCGGTTCTCCCTTAAAAAGCATGAAACACAGAAACTGTGCTGCTCTGCCTGTGTCGCCTGCGTCTGAATGTGCTGTGATGTGTTCTGTTGGGTTCTCCAGGCTAGTGTAACCAGCCTTTGCTTGTGGCGTCTAGTGACTGTCTTATTTGTGTTTGTTTGAGTAAAAGATATATATATATTTATTAATTCTTTATTTATTATATATCTTCCCGTAAGTAAATTACTGCTAGTATAATCCGGACTGGATCTCAGGGAACTACTGCCAAAATTACAGAAATCTTACGACTATTTATACTCTTAATTAATTCTACTGCGCTTACAAAACTATTTGTTACATAATTATTTTATTTACAATCTACTTGCAACACAGTAGCTAATAATCCCCGTGTTCTTTTAATGAACTGGGTTTTGAGAGCTTTTGAGTTCCCATACAAAATCGAAAACCCAGGTTTTATCTGGGTCTTCTGGTTCTTCGATTTTGTATGGGAACTCAAAAGCTCCTCAAAAGCTCTCAAAACCCAGTTCATTAAAAGAACACGGCCAATTAATAGTCAAATCAAGTTACTGTCACAATTACAATTAATTTATGTCAAAGTGTTTCTCATAGTATGTTTCTACAGTGTTTTTGATAGTACACATACTACATCCACTACAGTGCGCCCGGCCTTAAGGGGCGTTATGACATTAAACACGGCGGAATTTCGACTCTTCAGGGAAGGCGATGACTTCCACACATTTTCCTCCTGGCTCTGATCTGGCTTAGAAGAAAAACGTTAATCAGAGATCTTCTCCGCCCCGCTCAAGCCTGGACTTCTCCAACTAAAGACCTCCTGGCCTTTGTCCGGAGGGCGGCCTTGAAGATGTTATGATTTTATAAGGAGTTAAACTTGATGTATTGGTGCGATTGATCCGTTTTATGAAAAAAACAGTTTATTCAATTTTCCTTCCTTTTCTGTTCTGCATACTTTATTGAACCGAGAGAATCTGGCTTTGTCTCGCCGAGTTCACGACGTATGCGTTGAGTTGTGCTCGATATTCATATATGCATGCACACAACTACCCGGGTGAAAATTTTGTATGAAGCTGAAAGACTTGTTATTTCTAGACTTTGAGCTAGATAGGCTAGGTAGAAAGCACAACGTGACTCTTGTTTGAGTTCCCGGTCAAAGGAACATACATGGGAAAGGGAGACATAGTGCAGGTCGACTTGCCAATGGGCCTCTTAAACAGACTCCGACGAAATATTGTCAGAATCACGGCAATTATCACGTGGCATTAACCCATAGGTGACCACGCTAACAAGTTCGGCATCCCATTCAACGTCTGTTGCTGTAGCTGGGAGGAGCCGAACGAGAGAGAAACACTTGTTCACTTCCTATGTAAATGCCAGGCAGCGCACACTAGGCAGTTTTGGAAAACTTAAAAGAGATATCAGATCACTGATAAGCTTCAGATCACTGATAAGCTTCCTAAATTCCACAGGATAGCTTTAGACCCGACCAAACAACCATTGAACGCAAGGTTCAAGGAGTTGTGGCAACAAAACGGCGCCCCAAGCGCTAATTGGGCCTCCCACTGGAGGCAGCCCTTCACCTACCTACCTCACCCCTTCACTCTGCAGAGCTATAAGTTAAATGGAAGAACAAGTACTAAGCTTACTACAAGATATTGCAGCAGGACCTGAGCAACATGACGGGCTGGTAGTATATAGGGTGATTCCTGAGCTTAGTTTATCACATAAAGAAAGTCCGAAGCTTGCTCCTAAAGAGTACCGATCTGCCGGGGAAATCGTCGTTATCTCAGTCTAGAAAGAGTTCTGTATTTTTGCTGCTTGACCTGAAAATTTGGGGGAAGCTTAAACCGTCACCACCTCGCGGTGCCCCCTCGATAACCAACTAACGGCTTTAAAAGGGAGCATACCCTTAAAAGCTAAGCCAAAATGTAAAGCTATCGTGTCGATGGCTGCATGGCAGTGAGTATAGTTTTTTCACTGACGTTAAAGATCTCCTCTGGGCACCGGCGCACCCAGCTGTGTGAAGCGATATTCTGGATATGGAGGCTCTGTTAGTAATTAGGATGAACCAACCCTTTCCTACCATGTTATGTTACTTCTATAGACCAATTATATTTCATTCATCAGTCCAGAACCGACTATTAGGGCACCCACCAGTTTGGTGAAGAGGGCCCTTGCTGATCGGACCTGGATGAAACACACCGAACGCTGGAGGTCTGTGCCTGGATTGACCAAAGTTTAAGTGGTTCCTTCCTGTGCCAATTCTTCACTCGACCTTGTATGGTGGATAGGAAGGGCGGGCGACCAAATCTGCAGGTTTTGCCTTGAGGAGGATAAGTATACGCTTCGAAGAGTCAAGTCTAAACGACAAGCCATTAGGCAGACTGCTGAAGCTATTCAAGCGGTCTTGCCTACAAATACGAGGCATAGGGGTGTAGTATAATAGGCCAAGCAAGTGACCGCGGTACTTTTGGACCCGATATCTCACCAAAAGAAGAAGATGGTATAAGTTGTAATCCGTTTTTACAGCCAACCAGTCCATCACATTTCTAGAATGGCTGTTATTTTACTAGCTGGCCAGCTGAGCTTGATCTCTGCACATACTACGAATGTCACATGAACAAATTTTTATATAATTTAAACGTTTCGATTTCGTCGTCGCTTTTGTGTATCTAGGCCAGTGGCTCCCAACCAGTGGTCCGCAAGAGCTAAAATATGGTCCCCAAAAAACCATATCTGTACCGATGGCGCTTCAGTGATGTTAGAAACACGTTTCGGTCTAGCGACGTCAAGCAACCAGAGGAATCCGTCAGCACTAACATCACATTATTGCCTTCATCGCCAGGCGTTAGCTTCCAAGAAGACTCGTCCTAAATGCCTCAATAATACAATGCAATTGGTCATAAAAGTAGTAAAATGTTATCGAAAGTAGTGCCTTAAATTCACACCTTTTTAAAAATCTGTGCATTGAAATGGAATCCGACCATGAGAACCTTCTCTTTCACATAGAGAGGTTCGTTGGTTGTCGAAGTTGTTTTTAGGCGAGAAATAAATTAATGACTTACTGGAGCAGTTTTCTGATCTAACATCCCAGATGCATTTGGCTTATCTTGTGGATATTTTCACACACTTAAATAAATTGAGACATTTAGAAGGTGTTGCAAATATATTTATGTTTGAAGATAAACTTCAGGTTTTTATTTGCAAACTTCAATTATGGACTAGTCACGTTGGCGAGAACAATAAATTATAGTGCGTTCGCAAGGTTAAAAAAACACTCCTTGAAGACAAAAAGTATGACACGGTTAGGGAAAGCATACAAAAAAACATCAAATATCATCTACAAATGTTGGCTGATGAATTCCTTTCGTTACTTCCCAGAATTTAGCAATACTAGAAGCTTAAGTTGGCCAAAAACTGATACGCAACAGTTTTGGCACTAATGGCCGGTTCACATTATTCCAGTAGCAATCCAGACCAGTGACCGAATCCAGCGCTGGAATGCTACTGGAATAATGTGAACCGGCACTGGAATGTACTCATTCCAGTGAAGAATCCAGTCCAGTGACTGGATTGACAGTCTACTTTTTCATTCCAGCTCGCCCAATACAGCGCCACTGGAATAGTGTAGACGACCAATCCAGTGCTGGATTAAACGTTGAACAGTGAACACGCATTGTTGTTTTTTGTAAACACGCATTGTTTTAGTTCCATTATTCCTAACAATGATAAAGTTAACTGAAAACCGATAAATTTTAAATGACTGCAATAAAGTAGACGATATGATCCAGTCTAGCACTGGACTGGATTGACTCGTTGGGTTACTGGACTGGAATAATGTGAACCGGGCATAATGCAAGAGAAGTTGCAGAAGAAATCCTAGAAGAACTTATTACAAAATTGCAGAATGATAAGGTAAGGACGCATTTGAATCTGATTCTTTGGAGCAGTTTTGGTGTAAAAAAGCAATTTCATACACTAAAATTCGAGATATCGCTTTGCGCTAACTTATGCTATTTCTCCGACTTAGATAACTTTATTTCTTTTTGCGTTCCATCTTTTCAACAAATGCCCTCCCTACTCCTGCCATCGCCTGTAAGCATAATAAGCGAGGATGCCAACTCCTGTTCGATTACCCAAGTCAGCGGTAGTATCGCTTGGTGTAGCTGGTGGAATTAAACCCCGTATTGGTGTGTTGTCAATTCTTTCACTCTTGCCTCTACTGTATCTTTCCGATTAGAGCTTGCTGTAGCACGTTGCACTCTGGCCCAATCTACACTAATAATCCTTCAGCAGCAGCAGAAACGGTTTTTCACGAGAGAGGTATAGAAAGGACAAGAGGGTAGTGTAGGAATATATTTACCAGAAAATTTCGGGGTGAAAACTTAACACATACACAACGTGCTTCTGCTTACTCTCTTACTTTTGCTGAGGGTAGCAAAATCATCGACACGCACACAGATATCTCCGTGTAGAGACAAGATGAAAGAATATCAGTGTAGACTTAGATTAACTTGTAAAACCGGTTTTACTGCTGCTGAAGGAATACTAGTGTATATACCTACAATGATAGACCCATCAATAGTATAAAGGGGAATTACCTCTGCACGCTAATCTTTCATATAAAAACCTTTCTTAAAATAGAATAGCCTGATCATATTAGCGTATTATTTTTTGGCAAATAACTGGCGGGACCTATTGGAGGTTACGATCGAATTTAATGCAGAATAGTTATGGTACGTGGACATTTTTATATATGAAGATCGAAGGATCACCCTCTGCTGACTTCGCCGTCCTTACAAAATGCCCCGGATACTAATAAATATTGGGTCACAATGCTTTTCTTTTCTATAATGCTTTTTCGTTTTAGCGTATATTTATAGATTACTTTTACTTTCATTTTTGTATGTCTCTGGACAGAAATAGTATATTGTACATTATGTGTACTATATGTGTAAATTCATTTTAGGGGACGTTGCTCTCAAAAAAATTTCTTGTAACAAATCTTCTGGAAGCAATTATAATTTTTCTACGATTCAAGCTGGATTTTAATATGGTCTCATATTTCTTATTTTTACACATACTTTCTTATTCTTATAATGTTTAAAAAGAACTGCATTTCTTTGAAAGTTATAGACGAGCTTCCAAAAACATTTCTTTCGTTGATTTAAATTCAGAACACTTCCATATCACAATGGCGAGCTTACATGTTCAGTAAAATAAGGTGAAATATTTTTAACATCAAAGGTTCAATTAGACCGGATTACGTTCGTTAGTTGTCAAATGTTTCACTAAGTAAAGTGATGAAAACCACTTGGTTGACTTTTTGATAGTAAAACATATAAAAATAAATTGGGTGTATTATAAATACTTTGTAACATTTCCCAAGCTTCTTGCATTCCAATCAATTTTAAGCAATAATTCTGCAAGCATGATGAGGTGAATTCATGGTGGTTGGGGTTGCTGCAACAGTTGTAATAACGAGAATGGTTCTTTTCTTTTTACTGTGAAAGTCTAAGCTTAGATGTCAACATTTATAACAACCGCTCGTCGCTCATATCATGGTGCAATGTGTAGCAGTATGTTTAGCTTGAAAGATAGCAAAATATAGGATAGGTTAAGGGGAGCCTAGGGGATGCATGAGCAGGAGGCAATGAACCTTGCGTTTGAATATCGCATAAAAACAAACTCCTAGACCGTAATGTTTGCGAAAATAAGAACTACAGACTGTACGAGTAATGTCGATCGGGCTAGTCGTGTGTTGCGGGAAAAACATAGCCATAGTTCGTTATTTCTGTAGAACAGTCTGCAAAAGCGGTAAAATTTTGCCTTCGTACATTTGTGCCATGCCTCAATGAGTAGGGATATGGAATCGGTACTCGATTCTTTACTCATGAGTATTTGGTTTCCATTTCTACTCATACTTTTGACTGAGTACTTTTACTCAAATCATTACTTATAGGGTGGAATCGAGTACTGAGTACAATTAGCATTCAAGGCCGAATTCAAGGTAACTGCAAGTTTATCTCAGTCGTTAAAAATTTCCATATAAACATTTTACACATATATCTATTTTTCTGCCTCAATTGAGGAGAGTTTAGGAACGTTTAAAGCCCTTGTACATTCCAAACGCAGTGCGGAAACGCTAATTGGAGCTCTTTTATAACACAAAAATTTGTACGCCTTTCTCCCTTCACGAACGTGGATTCCAGACAGAGAGAAATACATACAAATTTCTGTGCAATAAAAGACCTCCAATTTGCGTTTTGGCATGTAAACGGGCTTTTATAGGTTTGAATTTATATCCCATCTCGAGACTCGCCTGTTCTTAAGGGCCCAATACACGAGCGCTCCATCCGACCACGCCACGCCAAAACAACAACAATTTTTATGCACTCGAAATTTCGTGTGAGTACAAATTGTTGTTGTTTTGGCGTGGCGTGGTCGGATGGGGCGCTCGTGTATTGGGGCCTTTAGCCTGAAACAGGCACGCACAACGTCAAAATGCCTGCATGGCAAACGAAACAGGCACGGTACACCTGAGTAAAAATTATACTTTTCCAAATGCCGCCCGCTACAGGCATGAACGAAATAGTTCAAACGAATCACGGTACGCTCACACTTTTTTAGACTAAAGGGAGCGAAATTGAGGCTTTAAAAAAATATAGGACGAACAAAACGGGCAAACAGTGGCTTTGGGCATACTCAGTGGATTGGTTCTTGTTCGATTGCGCAGGCTAAGCAGCATTGGACGTGGTTAGTGCTTAGTTGGGGGACCGCTTGGTAAAAAGACACTCGCGTTTGGTATGGCCTATGCCGATGCTAGTGCATATTTATGTCTGCAGCGGGAGCGGGCATACCTCTGGCGGGCGCATTTTTAGAATTCCATGCCTGCAGCGGGAACATGCATACCCGTGTGGCAGGCGCATTTGTTCGCTATGGGCCCTTTTACACGACCGGACACCGAACAGACAAAACGAACGAACAAACTAGGGTTTATGGGAAAGAGGGTGAGAGAGGGGCCGGTTTTCCATCGTCTTCTCTCACCCTCTTCCCGATAAACGCTAGTTTGTTCGTTCGTTTTGTCTGTTCGGTGTCCGGTCGTGTAAAACCGGCCAATGCGTGCTAGTTGCGGGAGCAAATATGCTTTTCAAAACTAAATTTCTTCCATGATCCAACTCCATTCTTTTATGCTCGGCTGATCTGATCTAGATCACGGTGTAAAAAGAACGCAGCTGTTGTCATCACCAAAAACTTTAAGTGCGTGGTTTTGTTAGAAATGACTTATTTTAGTAGCTTCACTTGTAACTAATTAACTAAGTGACTGACCCACTTCCCGGTTTCTGATTGAGCTGAAACTTTGCATATATGTATAGTTCGCGTGGCAATGCAATCTGACCATTTTGGAAAAAAATCAAGGTAGCAGTTCCAAGATGGCAGCTCAATTTTGCAATTGTGTTCCCCGAACCTCGACATGGGTATCAAATGAAAGGGTATGACAAATAGAATACAATTAGCTGTGTGGCGGCATTCACAGATCAAAATGGCGGCCAACACAAAATGGCGGATTACCTTTTTCTTTCCAACCCACTCGGTATGGGCATCAAATGAAAGTGTATGACAAGTAGAATGCTATTAACTATGTGGCGTTATTTCAAATTCAAAATTTTTCTTTCCAACGCGTTCGGTATGCGTATCAAATGAAAGGATGTGACAAGTACAATACTATGTGCTTTGTAGGGTTAATTAAAATTCAAAATGGCGGCCAACACAAAATGGCGGATTACCTTTTTTTTACAAAGCTTTCGATATGGGTATCAAAGAAAGGATGTGACAAGTAGAATACTATTATCTTTATGCGGTTATTTAAAATGAAAAATGGCGGCCAACGCAAAATGGCGAAATACCTTTATGTTTACAACCGGTTCGTTATGGGCAGGGCCGAAACTACAATAATTTAAATCTTGTTTTGAAAGTCGTAGTATGGTCCAATAAAAACATTGAGGAATTCTTCGACACTGTTCAATGGGAGCAATTACAGAACGTTTACGAATACGGTGCACCGACTTTGAAAACCTGGAATCTAATTCGCTTTTCTGGAAGGTACGACGCTGTTCACGCTTTGAAACAAAGATTTTGCGATGTACTTAAATGTTTGAGCCAAACAATATTGAATACAAAAAATTCTAGGGAAAGGAACATGGCGTTGTGGATTCAGAAAAAAATCGAAACTTTTTATTTTGTTTTTCTTGTTGTTTTTCAAGACGAAATATTGTAAATAATGAACTTACCTTGCAAATCATTGCAGTCAGAAAAAATTGATTTCTTTTTGCACATATCAGCTCCAAAATGCATTACAGAAGTATTAAGAGCTTGAGGGGAACTTTTGATTCATCATTATTGATAAATGTATTAGAAATTTGCTATAAGTGGAAACTCCAAAAAAAGTTTTCAGACAAAAGATCACGGAAGGTCAAGTGTCACTTTAACGAATTGTCCCAAGATGAAAGATTTACCGATCCTCAACAATGCTTTCGAGTTAATATTTTTTACCCAATGATACATTCATAGATACAATATCATCGCAACTCGGAAATAGAGTTGGAGCAAAAATCAAAACTGTTTTCCAAAACCTTTTCGAAAGCCGTGTCACTTTTTTTCCTCTCAGTTGCTTTCTGTTAGGTTAGGTTATCCAAATGTGTGCACAGCAATTTTGATGTTCCTAACTGTCCCTGTGACTACTACGCAAGTTTATAGTTCAATTTAATAGCAAATAAACAAATATAAGTGGATTTTGGATATCCCGTTAATAAATTTTTCGTCGAGCAAAACTGAAAAAATAAATTTAAATTGAATAAATTCCTCCAATCATGAAATTTTAATAAATACATAACTTACTTATATTTTTCTTTAAATAATTTCCGTGACCGACACAAATGCGTGCTTTTCCCTGTAAATATAAAACAGCTGTGAATTGACAACTGTCAACAGGTACCGCGGCGCCGTTGGATATGAACATTTCCCAAATCGAAGCTACGCTCTCCGCGGTTCGCCGTGCTCGCCTTTCTCATTTGGCGCACTGCCATATGGAAACACACGGTCCATTTGATCTGTCAAGGCGAGCTCGGTGGCACGGCGTTCAGAGCAGTTGCGAGAGGCCAGAACCTGATCCCGGTTGTAGAGCTGACATTTCGTATTTAGGGGCTTGGGTATGAGAAAGCGATTGGTGATGTCCCGTTCGCACCGTTAGCCGAAACAATACTATCTAATTTTCGCATAGTATTTTTAATGAAGCTTTGATCAAAATTAAAGAAATATGACTAACCATCAACAACGAAGAACTTAGAATGGTAGCGTCAGAAAGCTCGCCTTTTGATATTTATGAGTTAGATTTGTGGAGAGAGTAACAATTTAATGTTGAAGACCTCCGTCCATTTACCGCAGTAAAAAACACGTTTAGTTACAGAGCAACAATCGGACTACGACAAAATTACCACTATGGTAACGCGAACTATTATTCAATTGGAAGATCAAGGGAACAGGTGAGACAAATGGCAGCAATTAGAGCAGCTGAGACAAATGAACAGCGTGACGAACATGTTTCACTATTTCCTTTATTTCGCTTCGATGGGTGCGGCAAGGCGCAACGGGCTCCAGCTATACTATATATTATCATCACAAATGATTTTTTAATGGCCCCCCTCATTTTGTTTTGCCCCGGGGCCTTTTCAGCACAAGTTCCGGCCCAGGGTATGGGTATTAAATGAAAGGGTGTGACAAGTAGAATATTATTAGCTTTGTGGGGTTTTTCCAAATTTAAAATGGCGGCCAACACAACAAGGCGGTTTACCCTTTTCTTTACAACGCCCTCGGTATGGGTATCAAATGAAAGTGATGTTAATAAAATAAGAATGTAGGTAAAGAGTACCACGCTTTTTTACATTTCGAAAGGTAGGTTATTCTCATATTACTGGCTGGAGCAATAAAAACTTTGCATTCAAAATTATTTTTTACTTTTTATAGTTCATTTTAAAATAAAAGCGTATTTTTTAGTTTTTTTAAACTAATATTTAATGCTTGAATGCTTCAAGACAGAATGTGGCGGTGGTAACTGACAGCCAAAATGCCTTTTTGGCTGTCAACTCCATTCTGATCTCATCAAAGCTAGTCAGACTCAAGAAAGTATAGTAAAAATTTTGGTTGAGAAGATCTGTTAGACACACAATAAGGCGCCAGATTATCGTATAGTCATCCTCTATCTACTATTCAAGTTAATTTCGAAATTATTGATACCAACCACATGACGCACTAGTATTACCAAAGATTAGTCTCAAGCTTCGAGTTTGGCATAAAAAATTCTTAATAAACTATAACATTATTATTTGCTAAAGGCCCATCCCTTTTCAAACCAAATAACCGACTAAATAGTAGTATGCTTTCTATAAATTTTACAAAAAACATCTCTCCTTTACCATGCAATAACCATATTTTTTTATATTTTTATCATATGGCTCGTAGCGTTCCACTTCAAGCCCAGTCAGTCATCAAAAAAAAACCTGATTTAATTTGAATCACCATTTTACAGTGGGTGATCCATCAGGAGCTAATATTCAAGATTCATTCAAACACAACACCATACACCCTTAACCGAAAGGTAGTAGGACAGGTAAAGTAATTTTTTTTTAATATCAAACTCACTGATACCTAGAAAATCGGCGATGGCGTACTCAGCCACGGTGGGCGGAAGTTTGCTGTTGACCCTATAAAAGCCCTTAGTATGTTGTGCTCTGCCGTCATTGTTGCAACAGGTGCTGTAGCCGTACAAGCGCGAATTTTTGTGGTTGAAGAGCTTTTTTCCCATCGCGGTTATTTCGTACGAAAAATTTGATAATAATTAAGGTTATATTACCTGTGTCTTTGGTGGTGAACTAAAATAGTTTTGTTTAAAAAAAAATAATTCTATCTCGTCCTTGCTCCTTAATTCAAGTGGTTGGTGGTGATATAAATTTTCAAAGTGAGTTTTTTTCCAATTATTTTTAATATGAAATGTTCTTTGACGTATTTTTGATGTTTGGCCGTTGGTAAAATATTTAAAAAAAATTTAACTAAATATTGTGGGAAAATATTTAAAATTGTCGCAGGTTTTATTACCTAAACTTTTTTGGGCAATTAGATTATTTTGTAGTAATTTTTATTGTGCTCCTACAAAACATTGACAAAATCATTTTTTCAGTTGTTGCCAATATTTTTATAGTACACAAGTACCCAACTACATTTCATTGAAAACCGGCATATTTTTCAATTCCACCTTTAATGTGAATATGCGAAAACCAATACTTGGGTAAAATAAAGACTAACCTAATTACTTTTTTTGTAAAATAATGCTTCAAATATTGGTGTCTGACAACTATTAATTTTAAAATTTTAAAATAGTTAGAACGTTTTAGATTTAATAGCGTGTTCCACTCTGTAAAGTATTAAGTCTATTGAGTTTAAAAAAAATTATTAAAGGAATTTTTAGTAGTTTTAGTTGTTCAAGTTGTGCCGTAATAAATTATCATATCCTTTTATTCATCTGCTGTAGCGGTCCGATTAGTCTAACAAGGCTTTCCTTAACAATTATTGATATATCGCTGCCTGAATGTAAGAACTAGGTAACAGTTTTGAGTAATTGCCAAAAACATAATTATTTTTGTCTTACAAATGCTTTGGAAGCAATAGATTTCAATGAAATAACTCGATCTTCCTTTGTAAAACTTTTTATAACTTAAGGGGGGAAACTCATTTAGATGGCATAAAAAGAGGCCTATCGTTGGGAGTGGATTGCACCTAAGGAAATAAACGAAACTTAGCGATTCTTTTTGCATGTTGTTGGGCATGTATTGAAGAATAAAAGAATGTATCGTTTGTCAAAAAAAGTTATAATAAAGTCGGTTTATTGTTGAAAGTGCAGAGTAAATTTTTTAGCAAAGCGCTTTGCGCCGTGCAGTCTCTAGATCCAAGATCACGTCTGAAACAAAAAATGGTAAAAGGCCTTTAAAGATTATACCACAGCGCACAACATGAATTAAATTATATATAAAAATAATGTTTTTTCATACAAAGACTTCAAGTTGAAAAAAAAATTACGTTTTTTTGGTGTTTTTTCGACTTTGTTCAAAAAAAAAACCATGATCTTCCAAGAAAATAAAAAAATCTTCTGTTGTGGAGAAATCAATTACGAACATTGGATACTTAGAATATAAAACTACAGGAAGGGCCCTCGGAGAATTTTAGCGTAGTGAAATTCAAACTGCACACTTCATTGCTCTTTTTTTCACTGAAAATCCACTCGTAACAACTTCAATTAAACTAAAAACAAATTCTTTAAACTTTCTTTCTTTTTTTTAATCAGTTTTGCGAAAAACTGTAAATAAATTTTATAGAAAAACTCGTTTTAAAGAAAGTGACGCGGGAAAATTTGACAGTTAATTTGACAAGAAATTATACCAATTTGACCGTTGACTGATAGCGATTTCACTACGCTCCCATACACGGATTTTATACGCGAGGGCTTTTCCTGTAGTTCTTTATTCTAAGATTGGACACAAAGTCGGAACCGATTTGAATGAAATCTCTGATCTGTACATGCACGGCGATTTTGAAAACGATACTTTTCAGGAGAAGCGTTTAAGTTTCAACTTTATAAAAAAGTATTTTACACTCATTCAAATTGGCGGAAACTTCAGTCAGCTTCAGCTATTCCTGGGCCATAGGCGAACGGATGTCAACGAATTATTATAGGTTATGTTTCTGAGCTTGTAAACACGATGGGAACATTTCTAGGAACGTACTTTATCCGCAGTCGACTTATATTCCTATTACAGATTAAGCTAAATAACGTAGGAGGCCGATTTCGGTGAGCGCGCCTCACGCCCATTTCAGCCGTTTGACAAGCACTCACTAAAATGCTTATAACTTTGTAAAGAAGTTCCGGACGGCTTTGTGCTTTTGAGGGCATATTCCCAGATAGATTTAAAGTAGTTTAAAGCAAAAAAAAATTAACGAAAAAAATTAATTTGAGTTTCCCCCCTTAAAGGTAACCTGAAAAGAAAAACCAAAATTTAACATTTTTTTACGAAAACGAAATTAATTAATGCAACAATATATTTATTTATATTTTGCCCTCCACAAGAATCGTTGAAACAGCAGACTTCTTCTGTCTGTGGAACTTGGAAGAAATTGGAAATAGACGGATTGCTTTTTCACAACTTCTTCTACCTCCTTGGCCTTGATGCTACATATAGGACACAGATATGTGTGAACGAGTTCATATAAAGCACCGATATTTTGTTTGAGCCCCTGGAGGAACACGGCCCTGCGACGTCCCGGGCACGGCACTGATATACGTGGATACTCCTTAAAACAATCTCCTTGTTTAGTAACCACGTCATAAATCGTGAAATTATAAGTGGCGTCTATAAAATTACTCATTAAGCCCGGGACACACATATCCGCACCGTGTCCGCACCGCATGTCGGCCGACAGTTGGACGACACACGGAGGGAAATTTAACAAGTAAAATTTGACGCGGTGCGAAATGTGGGGACTGACTGGTAAAATTTTACTTGATTACTTTCTCTCCGTGTGTCGTCCAACACTCGGCCGTCATGCGGTGCGGGCATGATGCAGATATGTGTGTCCCGGGATTTATTCGTGATTTTACTAGGATAAATAAAAACGTGTTGAAATCAAAATTGCAACTGATAATGTTATCGTTATTAACAGCAGCGTGTTTGTCCTGTTGTTTTCCCTATCGAGCGTTATCTTTTATTTTTTTGGTGTTCATCCTAATCCGTCTTCATGCCTTCTGTTGTAGCAGTAGCATCGCTATTAAATACCCCCATAAATCCGAAATTGATCTTTTTTGGTCTATGAAAATCCAGGTTAAAGTTGTCTTTAAAACGACTTATTTCGGTACCATTGGATGTAAATTCTGTACAAATTCAATGAAGAGTCTAAATATTTTCAAGCAATGTTGGCTCTGCAGTAATGGGTAGGAATGCATGGAAAACTTCTTATGTACGACGTAATGTCATGGACTGTATCCGAATCCAAAATGATACTCTTTCCCTTTCCACGTCCATCAGATCATGTTGCAATATTTTTTAATAGCTTGTTCATAGCTATATCGATCATGCCTTTTCGAAACCCTAGTGCATTGAGAAACATAACTTTACAGACTTTTTTCTGCTCCCATCCCATCAATCGGACGAAAATAATTACTTAATTGAGTAATTACTTCTATAGTCCAGACCCCAACCGTAAAAATGGGGTATTACCTCTACTTTTTTTCGGTGGCCACCGATGTTGATGAAATTTTGGATTTAGGCTCTACTTACCACCCGTTTCAAAGTCTACCCTTTTTGAGACACACAAATTTAGTTATAAGTTCAGAAAGTATTTAGTATATTTTTTAGTGTGTGTGTATGTGTGCGTGTGCGTGGATGTATATATACTGGCGGGGTACCGACCCCCGAACACACGATTCAGCTATGCTCTAAAAAAGATTGCAAATCGTCATTTTATTTAATTGCACATCTTTAGCAGCTGCGTACAAAAGTGGAGGTTCTGTTGTAAAATGTATATTAAACCTGTATACCAAATGTAGGATGTATGTATACGTGAAATACCGTAATGTGCTCACAAGAGCTCCGCAAATCATTTGCTCCGAAAATTAAAAAAAAGTCGTTCGCTTTTCTTACTATATCGGGGCCAATTTTCAAGCTGCAGTGTCCATTCAAAAACCATTTTGTAGGTAATTTCACTGGCTATAAAACTGTGTATATTATATTAAAACCCTTAATTTTCAAAACGTGAGGGGTCAAAGGGCTAAGCAAAGGTAGTACTTACCCTATAAAGCAAACTTCAATCCGCTATATCTCCGTCAGTTAAGCTAAAGCAGAAGAAAAATCTAAATTTTGTTACTCTACAGTTTTTTACGTATCTTCAATAGTTTTTGAGTTTTTTTGAAATAAACTCAGAAATCTGTAAAATTCGTAAAATCCCCTTTTCATTTTGATCGTACCCATTTCGAAAAATACACCCTGCAAATCGCTCAAACTATATAGATCCGATAGATATCTTTAAAATAAAGTGAATCCTACGTGGAACATGATAAATTTGAATTTGGGTGGAAGTGGTATTAGTTTTATTGATCATTTTTTTAAAAAAAAAATTGAATGGTACACCTTCTCTTTGTCATAACTTATTCATTTTACTTGAAAATGACTTTTATTAGTGTTCATTTTAAAGGTCTTTTAAAGCGCTTTAAAAAATGTAATATAAGTTATCCTCGAAAATGCATCGATTTTCCGTTATTCGACGTTAAATACAACGTCTTGAGTATTATGTTTGAAATAGGTCCCGTTCGATCAATCATTACTCGCTTTGTTTTATACCTAGAACATTCATTCAAAAACCATTTTCTTCGTTTTTTTATAAATTCTATTTTTAGTCAACAAAAATTTTGATAAAACACTTATTTTTGGACTTATTGACCAAAAACTGTTCGAAAACGTGGGGTTTTTTAATGAAAATTGCAACTTTTCAAATGCTTATAACTACAAAAATATCAATTTTACAAAAAAAAATTTGTACCACATTTGTTGCTTAAAATTAACCTCTCTATCGAATAACGGGGTTATTTTGACCGAAAATATTTCCACCCCCGAGTTGGGGTGCGTGGTAACCACCCCCAAAGAAGAAGCGCACATTGGCATATGGTAGACTTTGATTTTTGAGTCATTCCCTATCTACTGTTAAAATTTCAAGTAAATCGGACGCCGCCGAAAAAAAGTAGAGGTGATATCGGTTGGGAACTGGTCTACTAGCCCAGTCAATTTATAAATTAACCTCTAAGAAATGCCAACTGAAGATTTTTGGCAGATCTTGACCAGCTTGTATGTTATATAGACCACACCAAGTGCCTTGTTGGCCACTTGGCTATCTGATAAAAGTACTGTCCTGATTCCTAGACTTGGGTTCGTTTATATTACTAAGCTTTAAAGATTGCCCGTCATTCAGTCTGAAAGACGCCGTCAGCATTAGGCGGACGGTAGGGCTTTTAGTGGCGTAGCGTCTATAGCCTACCTTAATTTGGAGCTATTTATACACATAGCAGCACGCCATACTTCTAGTCAGATTGGAAGTTTTCCATTCCTATGTGGTGGGGATCCCAACATCAAAAACTGGGTTGAAGTTGAGCTTCGATATTATGCAGTCAGATGGTCCCTCTGCGATGCCCAGAGGTAGAGAGCTCAGTATACAGTCCATACGGCAGTGTCCATACATCTTCTTCAACCAAACAACTGTTTTTCGTTATTGCCTGAAGTTAGATTGTGAAACTGCGGAAACGAACGCATCGCGGTGCCCAAGTTTTCTCAACCCTATATCTCTAAAACTATTGATTCTGCGAATATTTTGCAAAGGACCTTTTGTATGCAGATTTAATTCACCAACAATTTTTATTATAACAAAATTTACCGTAAACAAAATAATTTACGAAATATTTGTGAAAAACTGATTTTCTTGACGTTTCACCTCCCGTAACTTTGGCTTTATGGACATTTGACACCAAAGAGAGAAAATGGTGGAAAATCTTCAGCTGGCAAGTTTTAGAGCTTTGGCCTTTTTTTATTTTTTTTACAAAGGAGTGCTGAGTCTAACTAACAGGTGGCGGCCTAATGGCAAGTGGAAAAAATTATTCCCGTGAAATCAAAAGAAATAGCGCAAATTGAAGTGGAGGGGCGATGGTGTGGCATCTGGCAAGTGGCGTGGCATCACTTGATTGCCAGTAGTCATAGACATCATTTCGGCTTTGTGCTCACAAGAGCCGGAACAGTGGCACTTGCGGATCAGCGACCTACCGTCTCTGTTTTCTTTGCGGAAAAGGTGACTTCTACGAAGCTCGCTATCAAATTTACTGGCTACATAAGCTGCTATAGGCGCGTGGGAAGCTCCTACCTATTGGTTCTGTGGCTCTGGTGTTAGCCCAGTCTAAGAAAAGAACAACCTCCTTCTTAGCTCTCGTGGGGCTGAATAAGCTATCTAACTACTATCTCTCCTTGTATTTCTTTGCCTTTCTCTGTTTATTTGAGCTTCGTATTGCTTAAGCTTCTGGTGCATGACCTTCAGCGCCACTTCCACCATTCCCAACATATCTTCCGACCTTAAAATCTGGGCGTGATTAGTCATCCAGTTCGTAATAGGCCTTAAAACTTTTAAGTCTTTCGGCCTGTGGTATTGTCGAACATTTAAATCTGCAGGTTTCTTTGAAAAAATCATTTGGATAAAAATAGTCTTATAACACCTTTTCTGAAACGTAATTTTTTGTCAAATAGAGCTTAAAATGTATAAAAGCAAAATAAAAGCGTTTGCTAAGTTCTGCTTTTGATTGTTTCGTGATTACCATACTCAGTAGTTTAACCCCTTTGAACGTCATTATTAGTCTAAGAATCGCATTAACTGGTGACAACAATGAATGTACATAAATAACTGAACTAAGCCTAATAAGTTCCCTACTTTCAAAACGATACCTTTTAAAGTGAACTTTACCTATTTTGCGTTTTGTGTAATTCAAATTCTTTACATTTATTCTAAGTTTTTCAGCTCAGTGATACTATTCAAAAGTCCTAACCTTTTCTAAAATCTTCTGAAAATAGTAATAAATATCAAACAAAATCGCTTATTTATTTTCTACAAGATAAAACAACAAACTAATTTGGGAAAAAGCAAGTCTTAGAAAATTCTGATAACAAAAAAAAACTTAACTTTAGGCGTATTAACGTAAAATCGTGACAATCTTTTCTAAGAATGTTTTTTATCTGAAATATGATGTCTCAGTGGGGGCTTATGTTGAAATAATACATCAGTCGATCAAAATTCGACTTTATCTTTTCCATCGTATAAGATGACTATTATTCGTAAAGTAATATCAAAAAGTTTATCTGGTGAATTACTATCTTTAGACAGATACACGAATAAAATAATATAGTCAAATGTTTGTTCAGCAAAATGATATTTCTCTCGGACATTGCATAATGTAGGAAGCGATTTCCTTATAATCCAGTGAAATTGTGTATATTTACGAAGAAAGTTGTGGCGTAGTTTTTGTTTGTTTTTAGCGGGCTGAATCCAAATCTGAGGTTTGTAAACAAAATTTCGTGAAATGCAAAAAAGGTAAAAACTTAGTTTTCTGCAAATATCTCTTAAGCCAAGAGTTTTGTAGAGTTTTTTTTGGTACAATGTAGAGTGTAGAGCTCTACCTGTAGTGTGTACACTACAGCGCGTCTCTACCATCCTACCATTCCACCGTAGAGCTGCTCTAGAGAAATTTTTAGTAGAGCTCTACCAGGCGCTCTAAAGACTGTGTATACTGCAGATGCGTTTTTCTCTACTGTAGAGTCGTATGGTAGAGCGCGCATTCATTTCACAGTCATTCAGAGGTGCGTGCGTACACATATTGTGTAAAAAATTTGAAGGAAATTAATAGAATTAATAAAAAGCAATAAAATGAGTTTTCGCCAGAGAAAAAGAAACAAACGAAATGTTGGGAACGAGATTGGATTGCGAAAAAAAAACCAAACGCTGGAATGTATCGAGAATTATTGAATGAGCTTACACGAAGAAGATACATCTGCATACCAAAATTTTCTGCGTATGTCATATTCGAATTTCGAGGCGTAGAGAGAAAAACTCTATCAAACACAAAAAAATTGCGCATACACGCCTAGAGTGGGTGTAGAGCGCATGTGTAGAGCTCTATAGGATGTATACACTTCTCTACGCGTCTCTACGCGAGAGTTCTCTAGCTCTATGCAAAAACTCTATAGTGGACACTAAGCTTTAAACAAGAAGTCTTATAATAAAATAGTTGTATATTGGTACTTTTTTAGCCGAAAAGTGATTTTTGGAGACTTTGACCTTGAATAACTTCGAAAGGGTTAGGTTTTCGAAAAAATGGCAAGAGGGCTTTTTGTAGGCGATAACGTTTCGTATTGACTGATAAAAAAAATTTCTTTGAGTTATTTTTTGCCAAAAAGTGATATCTCCGGCGGCCATGTTTTTTTTTGTGGTTCCGAAATTGTTTTCTTAAAAAGTCCCAAGGAAGTCGTGGACCAATGTATTGTATAAAGAACAGTAAGTATTTGTATAAAGAACAGAAACTAGAAAATATTCTTCGTTTTTAGCATTTTTCCAAAATCCCAATATTATTCGTTTTTTTGCATTTTGCTCATTCTTTGAACCTATATAATCCTAAATGGAATCATTCAAGGACTGGCGATACTCTTTTATTTTTGATCCTAAGCATTCCTAGAGCTTGTTTATCTTCTTCGGTGCTATGGTGCTTTTTGGGAGTTTTACCTACAAGATTTCCTTCAAAAGTCCTCTTTGGCATTCTAATTTCATCTAGATGCCCCAATCTGCTACATCTTACATACGCAATGTTGTGCTACTACTCTACTTTTTAATAAATGTGTCAGCGTCTATGTATTTCACTTTCTGCATTATTGCCGTTAGTAAGCATCGATCGTAGATAAAGGAATTCCTTAATTATTTCAAGTTACTCGTTCGTATTGTGATGTTTTCACCTACTATTCTCGCTGTAGAGTTGTTTTACTTATTGTCGTTATTCCGTCTTATTTTGATTTATCTCTAGACCTATCTTTTGTGTTTGAGATGTTAGATTTACAAAGACATCTTAGACCGGTTCTACACGTTCAATTTTCTGTTCAAGTTTGCGATGTTCAACACTTCCTTCTCTTTCGCTCGTATGCAAAATTAGAAGAGTCATTTTCTTGAAGATAGAATGGAAAGCAAGTAATAGTTGAACAGAAATTTCTATTCAACTTTTGATCTTGCCTTCAACTTTTTTATTAGTGTGGGTATATGCGTAGGAGTATAGGTATAAACGCATAGCTGTGACAGTCAAACAATATCTTCTTCTTCACATCAATCACATTTAATATAAATTTGACATTAGTGTAGAGACACAACTTTGCTTCAACTCTACTGTCTACACCAGCAGTTCAATTCAAGACCAAATTTCTAGCTAAAAAAAGTATTGAACATCGCAAACTTGAACAGAAAATTGAACGTGTAGAATCGGTTTTATGCTATCAAAGTTCCTTTCAACTATTAATATGTCGTCAGCATACCCAAGTATATGATAACTTCTGTAAAATATGTTTCCCTTCTGTATTATTAGCACTTTTTATAAGCTTTTTATTAACTTGCAATGTTTGTTAGTTTGTTAAGATCAAATCTTGTAACTGAATTTTGACCCACTATCATATAACCGAGTAGTAGCTTAAAAGTGTCCGAACACAATGCATTACTAAGTAAATTGTGGAAATAAACAGACGACAAGATAACAAAGTAAAAATTAATAAATATATTTGTAATGGCGATATTAGAAGAAGTGGAGGATGAAATTGGTGCTAGAAAAAGAAAGAGAATATATGGATAAGAAAATGGATCAATCTTATGTTTTTAATTTTTTGTTTAATCGAACTCAGGCGGCGAACTCAGCGAACCCGGGACCAATGAAAACTTTGACAGCTAAACTTTTTCATTTGTTTACTTCAATTAGAAAGTGAAATATTTATTCTTTGCTAGAAAAAGTAAGTTTCTAGTACAATTTAATAGCAAATAAATAAATATAAATGGATTATCTCGTTAATCAATTTTTCCTCGAACATAACTGAAAAAATAAATTTAAATTGAATAAATTCCTCCAATCATTAAATTTTAATAAATAAATGCACTTACTTATATTTTTTTTTAAATAATTTTCCGTGACCGACACAAACGCGCTTTTCTCTGTAAATATAAAACAGCTGTGAATTGAAAACTGTCAAGGCGTACCGCAGCGCTGTTGGATATGAACACTCCCCAAATCGAAGCTGCGCTCGCCGCGGTTCGCCGTGCGTGCTCGCCTTTCTCATTTGGCGCACTGCCATATGGAAACACACAGTTCATTTGATCTGTCAAGGCGAGCTCGGCGGGGCAGCGTTGATTGGGCCAGCAGCTTAAGCCTTCTTCCGCAATAATCTATTTAAATAGGCATTATTTTTTAATATATCTGTCAAACGAGAAGGTTGTTCCACCTTTTGCCATTCATGGTCTCCACGAAATTTTCTAGACTGAATAGTTCAGATCTTCAGGCATGGTCTGACGAGAAGTACCCACACACACAAAGATTTTTGTCAGTTTTCCTTGACTAGGCATCCTCACTATAAGCCTGAACCTAATATGACGTACCGCAATGTAACCGTACGCAACCTAACATAGAAACGTGAGTGTTCATATGACACCGACGTAAATTTACTTAATAACTATAAAATAAATTTTTTATATTTAATTTTATCACTCGATACAATTATCATTATCACTCTACACAACAATCTTTCAAATTGTTATTTTCCTTTCTTGTAGAAATGTGTGAATGAAAAATTCGTCGTAGTGATAGCTTCAAAATGTGGGATGGTTTTTATATGCTATCCCAAAACGTGCAGTCCAAATATCTCCATTGATTTCACAATCGCTATATTTTCTCTGTTGAACTTTGATTCACTGAACCGTGTGTGATGACTTAAATAATGTACAGGTCGCATAAAGTCGTCATCCTCACGTTGCATTGTATTTCAACCAATACAAAACCACAACCAATCATTGTGATAGTACTTCCTTTAGCTTCTCGTATGACTGCTGGTAATCTTCCATCCACTGATATGCAGATTTATGATTACTATACTTCGTAAATGGTCTCAAGATTCATCCAAACATTTCCAGAAATTTGCAAAACTATCCCGTCAAACCAAGGAACTGCCTTCACTGATGTTCGTTTACCGGTATCGGAAATTCTCTCGTAGTCTGTCTTAATCTTGCTGGGTATAATTTCCTTCTGTTGTGAAAAAATTCGGTTCATTCAGCAGTTGTCTCTTTGCAAAGTAAATCCATTCTCCTTAATATAACCGGGAAATTGTTTTAATCTCTTCAGCCTCTTGCCCGAGTAAAAATAAAACTCGCCCGCAGGTAGCCTGCATCAGGTACGCACTAGCACGCACGGCGCTAGTTTTATTTTTACTCGGAACAAAACTAGCACGCACACTCCCGCCACAGGGATGCACGAAATCGCCTGTATTGCTTTAAAAAATTGTAGAGGACGAAGAAAAGGGGCAACTATCTTGGTGACCATAAAGGGTGCCAATAGCATACTCAGTAAAAAGATTCTCGTTCGATTGCGTAGGTCAAGCAGCATTGGAAGTGGTTAGAGTTTAGCTGGGGACTGCTTGGTAAAACAACACTCGCGTTTGGAATGGTTTATGCCGATGCAGATGTATTTATAAATGTTCATGCTGGATTTTTTAGATTTTCGTGCCAGTGGATGCCTCTAGCGAGCAAATTTTTAAATTTTAGTACTTGTATCGGGACGTGCATCCCTGTGGCGGATGCGGGCATACTTTTGTGGCGTCCCTATTTGTTTGCTATGCGCGCTAGTAAGAAAATTAACTAACTAAATTATTTTTACTCGGGTATTACCCGGTGTCTACACTAGCCATCATCCATGGCAAAGTCAATCAAAATGTCCTGTGTATACGCCTTATGTCTCATGGCAAAACATCAAAACACTTGAGGATTACGTCACGCTGACATTTGGCATGCCATGGATGATGGCTAGTAGGGTTTGTCGGTTTTTAAAAACCGGTTTTCAAAACCGGTTCTTACCAGAAAATTATGCAATTCGAAAACCGGGGTTTTCAGTAAAAAAAACACGGTTTTAAATTTATACATTACATTTCTTCTATTAGCTTCAAAAAATGACATTATAAAGTTATCCGGGCCGATATTATCAAAATTATATAAAGAGTCATCTACAGAAGATTACTGCAATGTTAGAAAAAGTGACGAAGAAGAAAATCAAGGCATATGTTTCTATTATTACAACACTTAATAAGTTCATCGGATGGCGCCACTACTGGCAAATCCATATGACTTTTAGATAATACCATCAAACGATATATTTCAAAATTTTATGACATTTCGACCATTTCTTTACAAGTCACAGTAGTTTTAGTGGCGCTACTTTTGTAATTTTCAAAGGAAAAGGGTTAAATTGGTGTGACAGTATTTCATTTTAATGGGAGAAATACAGTTCGAGCAAAGTAATGCCTTGAAAGGTCTTATTCGTACTCTGCAAAAGGTAGAGAAGTTGATTTTAAACGGGGTCGCAGAAACAGCGAGGATACTGAACGCTCTGATCTGCCAAATTCGGCCGTTCCAAAAAAAAAGAATGCGCAAAAGCGTTTTGAAAGAGCGTAAAGTGAAGTTGTGTGAGATAGTTGACACCTAGAAGATATCAGTCTTTTCACTATTTTGCATGAACATTTGTGCATAAGAAAGTTCTGTTAGAAGTGGGTACCGCGTTTGCTCACTGTTGACCAAAAACAATCACGTGTTGATGATTCAGAGCGCTGTTTGGAGCTGTTTAGGCTAAGGATTTTTCCATGCGATGTGAGAATAGATGAAATATGGATCGATCATTACACTCCAGAGTTAAATCGGCAGACAGCTGAGTGGATAGCACCAGTAAAGCCGTCCAAAGCGAGATATCTTGCAGTAATCATATCTACTACATTCAATGGGTGGTGTGAATAAAAACTGAGTGCAAGTGTTCACTCAATTTTTTGGAGTGAACACTTATTTTGGCGTGAATAAAAATCACCTTCGTTAGGTTTCGTTAAGTACTTCACTCTGTCATTTCTCCATATAGAGTGAACACTTCATTTTGGTGTGAATAAGAGAAAGTTTTAACGTTTGCCTGTGAGTGAACACTTGTAAAATTTGAGGCTGGTTGCGAAGACCTTTTTCATTCTTCTTAATAAAATAAATTAAAAAAACTTTTAAAATAAATAACTTTTATAAATAAAATGCACTACAAAGTAAAAAATTATTATTTCTTTGGCAGTGATAGGTATACACACGAAAAGTTTCATTGCAAAATAAGAAGTTTAATGTGTATTAACAATTTTAAATTTATATTCTCGTTTGACTTCAAATGTTTGAACTCTTATCAATGAATTGTGTAAATTTGAGTTCCATGTGTTGCAGTTAAACAATTATGATTATACTTATGGATGTCCAAACTTTTATTAATGCATTTGAAAAGCTGTAAATTTACCCAATTCATTGATAAGAGTTCAAACATTTAAAGTTAAACGAGAATATAATTTTAAAATTGTTAATACAAATTAAACTTTAAGATAAGCCTGAGTTCTAGAATTTCTTATTTTGCAAGGAAACTTTTCTTGTGTATACCTATCACTGCCAAGGAAAAAATTATTTTTTACTATTAAGTCGCAAATATAAATAACTAAGAAAATTTTAAATTGATCCATTTTAAAAAGCAGCAGGTAAGTTTCTCATGCGCTCCATTTCCTCAAGAGCATCAGCATTTCATGGTTTTTAGTCTGTTAATTGTACTGGTTTTATATTTTCAATTTTCAATCCGTTTAAAGATCTTAATTTACTCAGCATTACATAAATGCTTGACCTCGCAACAAAACCCCTTTTGGCCAAACTAAAAACCCCAAAAGGCAATTTTTTCCCTTTTGCCCTAACTAAACCACCAAAGCGGATTCGGCAGCAAAACCATTTTTGGTCCAAACTAAATCCCGCAAAGGTAAATTTTTCCCACAGAAACTCGTTTAGCCCTAAATAAATTTTCCCAAAGCAAAACTCCATATAAATCCGTCCACGTTTACTAGCCTACTAATTTCAAATGACATTTCCCTTTAATCCCGAAATTTCCCATGAGTGAACTAAAATTTCCCAGGAGTGAATAGTATTTGAATGAGAGAATTTTTATTCACACCAAATCGAGTGTTCACTTTTAACGAAACACTCCACTCAGGAGTGTTCCCTTTAAGTGTACACTTAGTTTTTATTCACTCCACCCAATATCTCAATTTCAATCTGATGATATCCTGAACGAGCCAGGGACAGACAGTTCTGGAGGAGGATGTTGCAGGAAGCCAAGGCCAATAACAGGCTGTGGAGCTATTTATGATGATGATGATATCCTGAACGAACGGACCCAGTGATAACATTGATAAAATGTTCAATCCAGCCCTGTACTGTATTGCTCTACTAATAGCGTATAGTTTATCTAACAGAGCTCAGACAGTGTCATATTCTACCAAAAGCTTTAGACACATCTATGCCAGGTGTTCTGTAAGAGACACTAAAAGGTCGCTGGAAGATTATTGTTATTGGAGTTAATTTTTCAGTATGGGCTGAACATATGCAATTTTGTAAGAGTCTGAATAAACTCCAGATTAGTATTACCCAGGTTACATGACGCTCGAAATAGATTTGAAACATATTTGAAATACATTTCGATCTTATGTAAACACAGATCGATTTGAAATAGGATTGACTCGATCCGATACAAAAGATTTCCTTGATCGAATTGATATTGAATTAAGAATGTGCATGTAAACAAGGTTTCTTGGTTTTTTTTGCTTGGAGCGTTTATTTTCTGTTTACAAAAGTATTTGTGTTGTGAAAAGTGCTTTTAACCATGACTAAACGAAATATATGTACAAATGAAGAAACAACATCCTTGCTTCTATTTAACATCCAACATCTCTTGGGCTTCCTCTTAGAAATGCTTTGTGTGGCAATAGTAAGCATGGCTTCCATGCCTTTAATAAGTTTTAAACTATTAATTTCCAACTTTTTGGATAAATTTCTCAAAGGTCTCCTTCTTCTTATTTTCACATGCTGATTATGTATTTTCAAAATTAACATTAAATTATTGAAATAAGCAGAAAAAGGTTGCAAAATTAAATAATTTTATTCACTGTATTCCATTATTCCAACTTGACATTTGTCATCTGTCAGTTTCAATCCTATTTGGATTTAATTTCAAATCAGTAACTCAATGGGCCTATTCACACAGTGCATATTCTCGGCGCCTAAAACCGGTTTTATAGATGAGAGAGGGAAGGGAGCGGAAGAACTTAACGAAACATTTTTCACACAAAACCAAACGCGTGAAAACTAGCACACATATAAAAAGTTACTTTTATCTCTTGCATTCTTTAGCTCTGTTTTTCTCTTACAAGTAAATTTCATCTGCAATACATTTAAATGATCCTGTACCTGTATAGCATTCAAATTTACTATCCATAATTACGCCTCGTGTGAATTCCGAGGAGTTGAATAAAACTGGTTTTACTCACCACACTTATGGCAACGTGTGAATATGCCCAATCGAGAAGAACCGAAAGCAGATCGTATTTCAAACCACTTTCAAGTCGAGCTTTCGATCGCCTCATGTAACCACGGTATATTATGATAGGGTAATGAGTTTACGCAGAGGTTTAGCCAAAGGACAGTGGACAAAGCGCAGTGCATTTGTTGGGATTAAGGCACCTATGTATATACCTAGCGAGCCTAAGGAACACCCTGTGCATAGAGGGTGTGGATCACTTGAGGACAGGAGGAGGCATAGCAGCGTCTTTAGACGAGTAGAGTTCAAGGCCAACAGTGATATGGTAGTAAGTCCGCCTTGGATTTGCTTTCTGTTATCTCCTCCTCTGGTAAATAAAGGATGCGGTAACGGATGTAGTAAAATTATTTTGGAAGGAACTCACTAACTACCAGCTGTTTTTGCTGCCAACGGCTGCATTATATTTACTTTTCAACTTGTTATCAAATGATGATTTAACGTCTCTGTTCGTGTTTGACGTGCCTTCAGTGGAGCGATTCACTCGGGGAACTCTTTTACCCTCCGAAGGTAGCTTCTATAGATTTCATTGCACTCTTGTGTTCCCATTTAAAAAATCTCTTCTGCCTGACCGTTATAATAACCAGCGCGTTCTCACCATTTTCCTTCTAGCCATTCTCATCCTTTATTCTTGTCTTATTGTTGCTCTTTGTTAAAATTCAAAGGTAATGCACCTCAAAAACATTGTCAATGATACCTTCATATAATATTCAGTTTCTTTTCCTGAAATCAACCCAAAGATTACTTAAAAAATATTGTCACTTCGGCATCAAGCTGCACAACTATTTATTTTTTTTATACATTACAATATATTAATATGATTGCGGATTTAAATTCAACATTTTTCTGACATTAACCTGCCCATTTAATTAAAAGTAATTACTAATAATCGCTTATAAACACATTCATCACTGCGGTTTTTTCATTGCCGTTTAGAAATGGGTAAGCTTATATTTTGTACCCAATATAATTAATGGTAAAATTGGAATTTTTCATATTGAATCAACAGATTTAATAGTATTTAATTTTGAGGCTTAATTAAAGGATTACAAGTAAACCAATCTTTATAAATAAATAGCATATATTTAATGTATGGTCACAGATTTTTCCATTATTAAATCCGTTTATGGAGTACACAATTTCAGATAAAACACAACAAAGTCCTCTACGAGTTGAGTGATAACATTCTGTAAATCTTCTGTTAAACATTTCTGTATAATTAAAAAAAAGTCTAGTCTCTATACCACCTCACCTGGTGGGAGACGAAACTAAATTTAAGTTCAAACACATTTCGTAGTACTATGTACGTAAAGCTTTACGTCCATTGTAAACCACAATAGTATAGAATAGCTCAATCAACTTACACCTCCTGGAAAAGGAATTAAAGTTAACAAATGGATTTCGTGGAGTGTTCTTTGTGAACTGTACTCGAGGCTTTCTGTTTGCTTTGCCAGTAATTTCATTCATTGCAGTGAACGTGGCGAAGTGTTAGTCTGAAATCAATACTGTAGTAATTTGTTGCCAAGGTAAAGTACAAGTCACTGAAAGAAAGAAGTATGTACATAAAAAAGGCCACCATCAGCAAAGCTCATTTGATGACTTTTTGAGAAATTAAATTCTCAATGATATCGTTGGCAGCTCAAAACTTTACTTCCATCAAGAATAACTTCCCTTCTTTCATTTAAAAAACTGAAAATAAATCCATGGCCGACTTATGGCCGAAAGGTGATAGGATAGATTAGGCGAAGTCATGTCATGCTAGAGGAGATGGCGATGAGCCCTGCGTTTGACATCTTGGATGTTGCATGAATTCGGGAACACTGACTGTACAAGATTGTTCCACAACCGAGTTGTTCTAGTTATAAAAGAATTTCTAAACTAAGCTCGGCCCAAACTCTTTTCCGAGTTATAGTTTCCTGAGGTTATCCTGAATTTTGGAAACTAGCGCCTGCCTTTCTCCACCACCGCGGCTATTTGCACATAGCCGATGGTGTAGCTGGAGACTCTGTATTAGGGGAGGTGATGCTTGAAAAAACCATGTCGTCCTAACTTTCGTTAAATACTAGTGGTAGAAAATTTTGACCATTTGCACCCTCTCCAAGCCACCCCAAGCTGAAGTTGCCATTTCACTCTCCACACCCCCAGCTAATGGTCGAAAAATTCTGCCACTATTATTTAACGGTTATTTATCCCTAACAAAACCTACATACGCAGAGGCAGAATTTTTTTTAAATTTTAACCCCTTTTTTACCCCGCAACACCCTATATCGAGTTGGGCCCACTTCACGAAAAAAAGTCATATTATAAAAAATGATCGAACTTACTTGAAAAGCTTATACACCAGGCGGCAGAAAGTTAGGACAATATGGTGGCCCCTGTGCTGAAACTCGAATATTCACGACACGACAAATCGTTTGAGTTGAAGAAAGTGACGTTTCAGTCGAATCACGACTTTCAGTAGAGGGGCCCAAACTGAACTTATCATTTCCACTCTTGGCCCCTGTGCTGAAATCCGCAATTGGACTGAAGTGTCACTTTCTTCAACTTAAACGGCTTGTCACGAAACACGACTTTTTCAAGCGTCAGCTCACCTACTAATACCAATATTGTACCTTGAAATAGAGACATCCACTAAAAATCATACACTGAGGCTAAAATATGTAGGTCTTCAGCGGGGACAATCTACACTTGTCAAAGTTGACAACACCAGAAGCGGTAATGCTAAGGCAACTTGTTAACGACAACGAGCACCGGTCCGTTTTTTTGTAACGGACCTCTGTCCGTCACTCAGTGTTCTTTAGATAACATGAATGTTTGTTCACGCCATGGAGACTATGCAAGGAAGTAAAACTCTTATGGGGAAAATGACAGGAATTGGATGTGTAGAAGAAACTAAACTTCTAGTTCATTTTTGGTCACAGATGTCACCCTTGTCCGATGTACCCCACATGAAATTAATAAAAATTCATTGGAAACATCAAAAATTGATTAATTAGGAATAATCGCATTGATATAAATTGAATTTAGAAGCTGGTAAACAGCGGTAAGCTGGTAAACATAAAATATATTAGTAATAAACGAACTTGGCCATGAACCGGATAAATACAATCGGCAATGTTTTTTGGGGTACATTTGACTGCAGCGCCACCATTAATCAAACAAAAATTGACAACACGTAGTTTTAACTCCTTGTATAGTCTCCATGGTTCACGGACCGGACATCACCCGGTGGCAGTATTCGCGACATGTGCGCACCCGTTGGCCCTCGGTGCAACATTCGCCGTCCCGTTGCAGTAAACCATGTCAGCCTATACGAGTATGTTTACGACGCCGCCGGCCGACGTTTTCTGACAGTTTTTAGTGTTGCGATTTGTAGTAAATTATGGATAGTGAGTGATATAAATATGGATTTATTGATTACTTTACTCTAGTGGAAAATGTGCGTAATTTTACGGTAGGGAAGGATATCTGCACATAGTCCAAGATCCCAGGGCCGCCAGACCTTACTTATTTTCTCAGAAACCAAATGTATGGGATTAAGTAGTGTAAGTACATACTTTGAGTGTATGCGTACCTGGTAGCTTGGGCCGACGGCCAATTAACAGGTACTCGGTGGTAAAGGTAAGTAAAAATAGTATTCACATTTCTTAAAGTTTCAGTGCTGATTTTTACGTATGTTTTTGGGAATATAGTTAAAAATTAATAATCAATACTGCCCGACACTTTCCGTCGCGTCGGCGGTAATTTTTGATTGGGCCTTTTTATAGATAGAGGGGTTGGGGCGTAAAAAGGGGTTAAAATTGAAAAAATCGCTGTCGCTGCGTATGTAGGCTCTATTAGGGCTAAATAACCGTTAAATACTAGTGGCAGAAATTTTTGACCACGCGTAGATTTGAATGAATCATCAACAAGGACACCCGTTTTTATCGGTCTGATACCCGGTAAAAAAAGCCGGTGTCTGTATCACGGATACGGCCATATGACGTGAATACGTGTACAATGTTCTGAAAGAAATCGTTTTATTTTTTTATTGGTATCAAAAAGGTAGGAAATAAACAATAAAAAACAAATTGAAAAAACCTTATTGATCAATTCTGAACCAATTGCTTAGAGAGCTTCAGGATACACTAGGTTCAATGTTGTTCCATTTGAGGCTAGGATGTGAAGATTTTCAGATTTTCCAACTCTTGAACAACCTACATACAGCTGACCGGAAAATGACACTTATTTGGCAAAAGATGGTAAAAAAGAGGTTTAAATTGAAAAAAAATTCTGCCGCTGCGTATATAGGTTCTGTTAGGGCTAAATAACCGTTAAATACTAGTGACAGAAATTTTTGACCATTGGCACCCTCCGCAAGCCACCTCTAGCTGAAGTTGCCATTTCACCACCACACCCCAGCAAATGGTCAAAAATTGCTGCCATTTTTGAATTTCGGTCATATTTCGGCGACCATTTTGAATTTCATTTTGAAATAAAACAATAAAATTCTTTGTATCTTCAGCTGCAACTCAAAACTGTATGCCATAATTTCGTTATTATCCGTTTTTTGTCATCGAAGCACACTTATAGACGTATTAACGTCGAAAACAAATATATTGATGCGCCAAATTTTCTTCCTAGTTTATGCCCACTCCCTCTACATAAAAAAATAGCATTTTGTTCACCATGACTTATTTAGCATGTACTACATACGTGAGGCAATGTCTATTCTCTGAAAATTTCTTAGCTGTTATAATAACTACACAGACCCTGATCAAAGTCAAAGGGTTAGCCTTAACTTAAAAACTAGTTGGGATGTGGGTTTGACCCTTTCGGTCCACACGATCAACTTCTCACATATTATGATTGTTGAATATTATCACTGGATATTTTAATAATAAATAAACAAATCAATATATAATATAAATACCCAAAATTTCTCACATTTGTTTATCAATACTTTCGCTATCACTTAAGTCGTTCAAACAAAAAAACGGCTCGACCAATTTTTATGAAAATCATTTCAGATCATATTTTCTTTAACACGCTTCGAACGGCACCTCAACGAAGCCGATATCTTTTTTGGTTCGCGCGAAATCGTGCAAGTACAAAAATCACTTACGTCGTCTAAACAATGAAACCGCTCGACCGAATTTTAATAAAATATTTTCAGATAGTAACTTCGGTAATACGCTACGATCGCACCTCAACGAAGTCGGTATCATTGTTCGTTCGCGCGAAATCGTGCTGGTACAAAAATCACTTAAGTCGTTCAAACAAAAAAACGGCTCGACCGATTTTTATGAAAATCTTCAGATCATATTTCCTTTAACACCCTTCGAACGGCACTTCAACGAAGTTGATATCTTTTTTGGTTCAGGTGCAGGTGCAGGAAAAAATGAATACATACGTACGCACACATACACACACACACATACTTCTTCTCAAATTTTTGCTTAAAATGCTATTGGGACCTTGGAACATGAAAATACATTGAAAATTTCGATTTCGATTTTCGGACCGATTACAATAACTTCCCACTTTAATTGCGTATTACAGCTTCGTATTCTATTTTTGCTTGTGAATTATATCTAGAAAAAGGAAATTTAAACCTTACATTCCAATAACCAATTTGTATTTTTACTTAAAATATATGTTCTAAAATTACGCTTCTTACTGTAAAATTACAGTACAAAGTGTAAGGATTTTTTCAGTACATATGTAACATTGATAAATATACTACTAAGCAATATTGTAATTTTCCTACATAAACGATTTAGTGAAATACACAACGTTGTGTAAAATATAACGTCACATTCATGCAATCAACATTTACGTTATGGAGTATTGGAGATTCTCAATTTCTTTATGTGAAATTACAAAATGTATAGTTAAATTTCAATAATTGTGTAGTAAATTGGTATTTCATATCGTGATTTGTAATTTTACTGTACATTTGCACTGTGAATTTACATATTTTTTTTACAGTGTAGGTAGCTTAAATTGATACAAAAATACAGACGTTTATCGATCTTGTGCACCCACGACTTGCTCCTTCACTTTATAACAACTACTTAAACTTGAATTAAAATCCTCTCCAATTGAAACTCTTTGCTTGCACACGTTTTTGTTGAACATAATTATTATTATCATCGACAATTGATTATAAGCAGCATAACATTAAATCGTAGTTTTTATAAATAAGCCAATTCAAGTAGTTGGAAAGTCTTAGGAAAAAACTTTTTTATGGTATTTTTACCATAAACATCCTTATCCATTTCCTTAAAGGAAAAGTCCCTGATATTTTTCAATTGTATTGAAAAAGGCTTTAAGAGCATTTCTTATACTTATGAATTATGCTTTGCAAAATGTAACATCACTTACCCATTAAAACTGGAAACTGGTATATATATAAATAAAAATATTTCTCCACCTTCTGTATAGATTATTATCGTGATACCCTCCCGCGTTTTTTTAATGAGTGATAAAGAAATTCCTTTAAGAAATATCTTAAGGAAAAAAATAATAAAAAGGTGTAACAAGTTGAAGGAAACAATCAAGAATATTTTATATTGAAAATTTCGTTTGTCTCAACTCTCGAAATTCGTCCACTAGTTTTGCATTTCTCGATTTATTATAATTTTCACTATTCTCTTTAAGGGGTTAAGGTTGAAAAAGACAAGTTGGATTCAATAACTTCGTGCGAGGTCTTAACAATTATCGCTCATAGAAAAATAATACTTTTTAAGAAAAAGCCACTTTATTCTGGAAGCCGTTAATTCAAATGATTTCTGTTATATTGTGATAGGACAAGTTCATTTCGTGGGGCCAATAGAGTTTTTAGACCAACAGAAACGAATTGTATTCTAAGCGCCATGTTATTATTACGCTTTTTTACCCCTGGGAGCATAGGGCTTCCATAAAACTTCCTCATCGGCCTCTGTTTTGAGGTATTCTCTTGGTTTCAATTCAAGTTTTGTCAAAATTTTCAATTTCTTTAATTACTGTTTTTCTCCAGGTATTTTTCGGTCTACCAGCACCTTTACTTCCTTGCGGATTCCATTCAATGGCTCTTTTTGATAATGCATTATTTTCTTTTAGTAGGGTTGTCCTATCCAAGTCCTATACTTTTTTTATCTATTTAATAAGTAGTTTAGTTTTTTCTATGTTTGTTATTTTTCTAGGCCAGAAAATTTGACGTATAAAGCGTAGAGATTTATTGACGAAAACGTGCTCCAATTCCATTGAAAATCGGTAACAAATGACGAATCTGTGGTCAAAATTTGAAAATTCAAAATGACGACGCCAATATCGCGGATGAATTTTGCAAAATGTGTTCTGAATCCATTGAAAATCGGTATCGGAGAGTTTTTTGGTCACAAATGACGAATGTATGGTCAAAATTTCAAAATTCAAAATGGCGGCGCCAATATGGCGGTACGACTTTGGCAATTTTAATTCGATTTCACTAAAAATCTCTATTTGGGGGTGTTGAATGAATTTGTTGTCAAAATTTGAAAATTCAAAATGGCGCTGGCAATATGGTGTGCATAACAAATCACTTCACCAGAATTTTGTAAAAAGTAAAATCCAAAAATGACTTTGAATTACTACAATAATGATCAAGTTATTTTATTGGAATAATTTTTGATGTCTTGAATCCACCCAAGTTAGGGTTTCTGTATTGTAGCGAGAACTTTGTGGCGTTAGCGTGGTTAAAAATGATACGTCGTTAGAGATACATCACCCAAGTCAAAGTTAGAAACGTGCCGAGGACTGTGTGGGATTAGGGTGGATAAAAAAATTAGGTAAACAAATTTTTAAGTTAAATGGTTTTATTTGAAATCATAAGCTGTACCAAAACCTAGAAAATTATTAGAACACAAACATGGACCTTCTTGAGATTCTGACGTCTGGTAAGAAATCGTGCAATAATAGCCGTTCTGTGTTCTCACATCGTATGCCGTATGACTTTGTGTCGCAGCGTCAGCAGATTAAGTAATAATCCGGGACTTTTAACAGACTAAAATAAAAACATGGGGCACATAAAAACCGGTATAACGACTGTATAATTAAATAACAACGACTTGTCTAGAAAAATGTGTTTCCAAGTCCACCAAAAATATATTTAAAATGAGCGATATCTCTTCTCCTTTCAATGCATTTAAGTTCACAAATGAAACCCCAGTATTGTGTTGCTCTAATGGAAAAATTGAACTGACGAACTCAACGCGTGTCTTTAATCGTCTAATTTGTGGCGCCAGGTTAAAACACTTAAACTAACTTCAAATATGCGAGCTCAGTTGCAAAATCACCAAACTGCAGAAGGGTTTTCGAAGAAATTGTTGGATATTGGAAGTGGGAAAATAAAAGTAGACACTTCAACCGAACTCATTAAATTGCCTGAAGATTTTTGCAATTTACCCACATCGAAGGAGCAACTCATCGACAAAGTTTTTCCAATATTATGAAAAACTACAAGAACAACGTTTGGCTGAGCGAACGTGCTATATTGGCTATCAAAAACAAATACGTCAATGATCTCAATCCAACTATTCAAAATTAAATTCCTGGTCAGTTGATTTCGAACAAATCGCTGGACACAGTCATGAATCAAGACGAAGTGGTCAATTATCCTACTGAATTTTTGAATTCTCTCTAACTGCCCGTTTTGCCACCGCATAAATCTTAAGTTGAAAATCGGTTCGGTAATTATCATACTGCGAAACATCAATCAACCAAGACTTTGCAATGACACCAGATTGTCTGTGAGAAAGCTAATGCACAATGTGGTCAATATAACCATTATCAAGGGAAAGTACCAAGACGAAGATATTTTGATTCCGAGAATTCCAATGACTCCGAACGATTTGCCTTTTGAATTTAAACACCTTCAATTTCCGATTCGGCTTGCCTTCGCAATGACAATTAACAAGGAGTATCCGTGTTTCTCACACGGCCAAATTTATGTCGCGTTGGCAAACAGTCAGCTTTGTTCGTATACGCAGAAGACGGCAAAACGAAGAACCTTGTTTATCGTTAAGCATTGCAATGGACAATGGAAAGTTTAATTCATAATCCCATTAATACCCCGGCATCACCTGCCGAACTGCGCAAGTTCGAGCAAATTAGTGCATTGAACTTCAACTTTTGCCTGAGTTCCCAAACATTTTCACATTTTGAAGTCTGGAAAAATTAAGCCTGAGTTCGCCCAACAGAACATGAAATCAAGCTTAAAAGTAAAAGCTATCTCAAAAGAGAGTAATCAACTGGAATAGTGGAATGCCATTCCAGTGAGCTTTTGCATTTCTGACTTCTGGCAAAAAACAACAACAATTTCAAGCACTGAACTTAACTTTGGCCGGTGAAGACACTTATATGGATTGAATTGAATATTATTGAACTCAGGCCGGTGAAGCCGGGGCATAAAATTAGAATTGAACTCAGTAAATAACTGAAATAAATAGTTTTGATCAAAAAATGCTTTATTGTGTTGCTTTATTGTGATTTCCAGTCAGTCAATTATGAGCAACCGTTAACGAAATATACAAAATAAATAGCGTTATCAGTAAGTGCGAACTTTGGCGTTGGATTGGTCGCAAACCATATAAGCGATAACGACGATCAAGCGCTCATTCTAAAGGTAATTACTAGGACTTTAAGTTTGTTACTGGGCATCAGGCCAGAAAAATTAAAATTTTACGAGTTAATCGCAAAAAACTGCGTTCAACCCCCACTACATCATGTATGATTGAAATTTGACCCGTGACAACTTTGGGTCAAATCAACTTACAAAGCTCATTGAGATTTCATTTTGTAGATAATTTTATTCTCCACATCATTTACATTAATAATTTTCAGCTATGATTGCCACAAACGAGTTATTTAATATAAACAAACTCACCACCTTTTTCAAGATGGCGGCTTTTCCCAACCGCTTGCCACCCCACAAATTTGGGTTTTTCATTGTCAGATGTACCCGAACAAATACCACAAAAAAAAATTTGGCCGTGGACTTCAGGCGATCTCGCATAGACGGACACAGGCCAAGACGACAGTTTAGCGTACCAGGTTCTTAATTCAAGTGCAAAAATTTCCATCGCCTCAACGAAAATTTCAGACTGAATAGAAGTTCAGATCTTCAAGCACAGACTGACAATAAATACCCACGCACATAAAGATTTTTGTCAGTGCTGCAGGCCCCATCAAGTTGACGGTGTGGGTGAGTGAATGTGTGGTTATACTTCGCCTCAAGGCGGGAAACCTTCAGGCCATGGCCTGCCGGCGGCTTGTATATGAGGGGCCTTTAGAAATCGTCTCATGGAAATATAGTATTCCTCTCTTGAACTTTGACTATTTAATACGAAAACAAAGAATACCAATTCTGTATATAACATTGGTCTATTGTTCTAATAGTTTTTCATATCCTATTGTAAGTAATAAAATGAGGACTTAATTTAATTAAAGTTTTTAATGCTATTAATAAAAATTCGTATTCGCATTCGCTTTCGCAAATTCGCATTCCGAACATTCGCATTTCGAACATATGACATTCGTAACATCCCTAATCTGATCCATAGCAGGCAACCTTCATTATTTACGCATTCTTTATGCTTAATTCGTCTTTGGTGAATTTGCGAATACCTCTAGGTGAGAAAACTCTGGAGCTAATGACCATTATATTGGTGGTGGCTATCATTGGGTTAAAGCATTTGTGCCTGCAGGGTAATATTTTTCCCCCAGTACAAGACTAGCCCACTCCCACCCTCACTTGTATTCGACGGAGGATAATCCCATCGATTTAGGATAGCAAAGGAAGACTTCCAGTTGGAAACAAAATAGTAGGGCTTCTGAAAATTGCCCTTTACTAGCACAAAACTTGATATATTATATTCTATCAAAAGAAAAAGCTAAATGGCAAGGCTTTCATTTCAAGTTGGCTTCAGTTTGGACCAATGCCATAAGATGCTTGAAACTTCATCTCTTGTAAATACTTTAAATTTAGTAAAGTACCAAGAACACATTATTGTTTTCGAAGAACTTAAGGTCAAAACAGAATTGCGACTGCGACGGCGGACTGCGAAGTCGGTCGTTTAGCGCAAATGTAAAACAACGCTGTATAACGAAATTACAATTTTTTTCAAACAGACTTTTTGGATATGCAAAACGTCACATCTCAATAGAAGTTGCGGTTGCAATTTCATAATACATTAGCTGCGCAGTCAGGGGCGTTTCCAGCCAACTGGCTTAGGGGGGGTAATTTAAAAAAAAAAAAACTTAAATATTTTTTTATTCCATAAATACAAAACAATCAACATCAAAAAAAAATTAAAAGTGCATGTCAGCTCCGACGATCGTCTTAAATTATATACAACTAGCTGGAACCCATATAAATCCCACATTTCCGCTTCTCCTTACCATCTCACCAAAAAAACCTTGTTGATCCATTCTGAACCGATTGCTTAGAGAGCTTCAGGATACGCTATGTTCAATGTTTTTCCATTTGTAGCTAGAATGTCAAGATTTTCCGATTTTCCAACTCTTGAACAACCTACATACAGTTAACCGGGAAATGGCACTTAGTTGGCAAAATTCGTCCGGTATATTGGTCCCACAATTTTGAATTTATAAGTTTTGATCATAAATTCGTTATTTGCTATCTTAAAAAAACCCAGTCACCGATTTTCATTGGGATCGGAACACAATTTGAAAATTCGTCGGCCATTTTGAATTTATAAGTTTTGACCAAAAATTCGTTATTTGCGAGGTTATAAACCCCTAGATATCCACTTTAATTGGAATCGGAACAAATTTAACAAAATTCGTCCGCCATATTGGCACGGCCATTTTGAATTTATAATTTTGATCATAAATTCATTATTTGTTACCTTAAAAAATTTCAGATACCGATTTTCATTGGAATCGGAACACAATTTGCAAATTCGTCGCCCATCTTGAATTTATAATTTTTGACTGCAAATTCGTTATTTGCGACCTTAAAAACCTCTAGATACCCACTTTCATTGGAATCGGAATAAAATTGGCAAATTCAACCATATTTCTGCTTCCATTTTGAATTTCGGTCATATACGAGCATACCCCATGTTACTCGCTGATAATAGAGCTTTCTATTGGCGACAGAATTTTTAAAATCGGTTCGGTAGTTTTTGAGTTTATCCGGAACAAACAAACAATCAAATATTTTCTCTTTATATAATAGTATAGATAGGCAAAGGAAGCAAATGAACCCATATATTTATTTATATTGATTTGATAAAACATATTACATAAATTTTCTTTCCTACTTTTTAGTCTATTATATGTTTGTCGCCATTTTGTGATGGCCGCCATATTAGAATCAAAATGACGTCAGACAGATTACTGCATTACAATCGTCATACCCTTTCATTTGATACCCATTCTGAAGGGGTTGTGAGGAAAAAAGTAATCCGCCATTTTGAATTTGGAATGACGCGACACAACTAATTGTATTCTATCTGTCATGCCCTTCCATTTGATGCCCATGTCGGTGGGTCGGGGAACACAATTGCAAAAATCGGGCGCCATTTTGGAACCGCTATCTTGATTTTTTTACAAAATGGTCAGATATTCAAGCAAAACACAGATCAAAAATCTGCTGAAAAGATCGTTCAAATTTGTGTGCCCTCCCCATCGTCCTGTCTCACCCTCTTCTTCATAAACCACTTTGCAGCCGACTCTTGTCGTGTCCTGTGTACGCTCGTGTGGAATCAGCCATAGCGTGCCATATTAGCGGGAGTCTCTCCAGCAGTTTTGGAAAAATTCTCCGTCATATATCGCCGACTAGATTCACCATAACTTATCTTGTTTGTTTGAAATTGTGGTAATTTTTAAGAATAAAAATAAATAAGCGAACGAAAATTCTTAGGGGGGGTAATTACCCAATTACCCCCCTCTGAAACCGCCCCTGTGCGCAGTCCAACTATGACATAAATTGCAGTTGCAGTCGGCCGTCGCAGTCGCAATTCTGTTTTGAGCTTTATGCTGTAAACATGCTCAGGGCGACGACGAAACTATTTTTCTCGGCCACGGCGAATGGCCCGACGAAATTAGTTGTGTGCACACTCTATGAGCGACGGTGACACAAATTAAAAACACACACCGGAATAATCATCTTGGACAGACGCATATACTACACACGCCCACAGGAACACACGAGAATAGCAACACAAATCCATGCCACAGCACTCATGCAACTTTGACAGGCGACGGCTACGAAATAGAAATTAGATTGATTCGGTAGCCACGCTCGGCGGCGTCGCCGTCGCAGTCGTCTGCAGATTGTGCGCCTTCATATATAAGCCGTGTGTTCTATTCGTTTTTGACAGTCGCCGAGGAAAATAGTTTCGCCGTCGCCCTTAGCATGTTTACAACATTATGCAGAACCTATACCCAACCCAAGCCTTGCAAGAAAGGGCTGATGCCGATCTGATCCTACCCACAGCCGGACAACTGACTCTCTGGCCTGTTCCTACCACAGCTAAAGCATTTCGTTGCGTGCTGTATGGGATGGGATCAAGCAGGCCGCATGTTCCCCAATCAGCCAGTGCCCTGTTATGATCGACACGATTCCGGCAATGTAATGCCGCGGCATACATACATACATAATAGGTCACGTGATCTCTACTTGTAGTGTGATCAAGTTTTTCTAGTTTTGACACACCCCTCACCTGTTACTTCGGGACCTGCCAATCTTTTAACTTGCACTAGACTGAATTTCATCTATTCTTTTTGCAAGAGCGGTCAACACAGGGACGACCCTTATGTCAGTGCAGGTCTAATTACTGCTAGCGCAACAGGTGTGGCTTCAAGCCCCATCTCTAGCCGAAACTTTGTTTACTAGCAAAGAAAGCTATACTGGCCTTCTTGTTTTGGATGTTGAGTTTCCAGCTTAGCTTCGGTTCTAACCAGAATAACCCTAACTAAACTAAATAGCTGATCGGCCTTGTCTCATTCGCGCCTCGTCATAAGAAATACCCCATTTGAGGAAAAAGCATTGCTACACGATCTCGAGTGGAAATGTGGGAAATAACTGCGACGGTGTCGAAAGCGTCATATTTTTAAGGTAGGAATCGCTCAAAATTGGTAATTTTTTTATGAAAGTTTAGATTTATTTGTTACAAAAACTACTGAATGTATATCAAACAACTTTTTTTAATTGAAATTGTACGTCATTATATTAATGAAAAAAAAATTTTTTTTTGTATCAATAATTAATATCCAAAAAATGGTACTAAACCTAAGGTGTTAAAAAAAATTTGTCCACAGTTTTTTGAAATACATTCAGTAGTTTTTGTAACAAATAAATCTAAACTTTCATAAAAAAATTACCAATTTTGAGCGATTCCTCCCTTAAACGCAAAGCTCCTTTTACCATTGCGGTACCCCAACTGGGTACTAATCACGTCCAATGCTGCTTGACCTCTGTAATCGACCTAGAACCGGTCTATTGAGTATTCTAAATGACATCTTTCACGGCCACCAACATAATTGCCTGAAATATGAAGCAACGCAACAACAAAAACTAAGGCTTTGTAAGAGTAAAACTAAAGTTTAAGGGTATTAAAAGCTTTTTATAAAGTAAAGCAGATGTTGGGATTGCCCCATTTAATTTGCAATGAGGTTTCGTCATAGAGCCCTTATGAGAAACTGATAAGGCATACCTCACTCCAGTATGGCTGATTTTTTTGTGTGGTGAATGAGGAAACCTAAGGGAAATCCCTCTTTCGGCATGCCCCTCATTTGGCACATGGCATGAGGCCCACACGCTCATTCAGGCAATTCTCGTTTTAAATGCTAGTCGGGTGGGGTTTAAAAAGCTTAGGCTATGCAGTTTTAAATTTCTTATAACTCTAATATAATATATTAAGTTTTTGTATGAAAAGCAAACGTTTGACCACGTTCTGGGTTATTAGGTGTATATGAAATATTTTGGGTGTGGATTTCCCCACCCAAAGCGAAAGTGCGTGGGCACTTTTTCTTCCATCACCACGCGCTCCGCCGCCCCTGGGTTGGACCAATTGTTAACCTCTCCAAGAGCCGTCCCCATAACCCTGCTAATTGTGAAGAGAAAAATTCCGGATATTTACTAGGAGCAATTTGTTGTGCGCATAGGCCTTTGCTTTTGTCCTGTGGTTTTCAAATGTTCGTTCTGTCGTCGTACAGAATCCTTCAAACTAAGCTAACTACTACAAATCGCACCATGACCTGACAGACTGGTAGTACAAAGGGTGATTCCTAAGCTTGGTTTTTCCACTAAAAAAATCAACTTCTCTCGAATAAATTATGGGACACAAAATATATAATTATTTGCACAAACCTGTCATGGACTATTTATCCTTCTACTGTCGGTCGACCTCTTGCAGTCATTCCACAAAAAGATTGTTTCCTTCTTCTTTAAAATCTCCCACAGAATAATTTATTATTGATTTTTTATATTCTTTTCGAGTTTAGAAAACATGATGTCAGTTAAGTTGAATTTTTAATATTACATTTTAAAAGAATTCTTCATTTTTAAGATAAAACAAAAAAAAGCAAAATTTTTCAAGAAATTTTTTGACACTTAACCTTTATTTAAGGTAAATGAGAATCTACCGCCGTCTTTTAAAGCATTGCTAAGGGCGAAACACCTGATCTAGAAGCCGCAAAAGGTTGATGGCACTCTTAACGTTTTTACAATATATCTGCAGAAGGCAGGTTTAACATTGGAGTGACATTTGTGACTTCAATTTAAAACATAGTCGCTGGTCTCAAGTTTCTGTTTTACAAAAATGTTTTTATTTTAAGTATTTGCTGCGAATATTTTTAATCCTAACAATACTACTAGAAAAAGGATTTACTTAAAGAAAAATATTCAGAAAAATATTAAAAGAAACATTTTGAAGTGATTAAGTTTCGGGTGTTTACCGAAAGATTGTTTTACGTAAATAAAAAGTTACACAACACCTTTTTCCCTTTTATGTTATTCTCTTAAAAATTCCAAGAAAAAAAGCATTTTCGTTTTTAGTAATTAAAATAATGCAATCACTTTGAACAACGCAATACTGGCTCCGAGCCATCAAATTAACTTCCATATGTAATCAATCTACGTGCTCTCATTACCTAAAAATTATGTTCGTCGAAATTCGTCCTAACGAACCCAGATCCATACCCAATCTACGTGAACGAAAATCTTGAACTGGTTTAAACTGAAAATTCATAAGAATGTTTACAAGAATTCCTCCATATTAATACCTATGACGTTCCCAGTCACACAGAATTTTTTCACTTATTCTTGTAATTCGGAAGCTCTTATATTTGATGAATTACTTAATTAGCTACCGGAATCTCCCCCTCGTTAATGGCAGCTCCCCTTTTCGCATTGCTTTGCTGTCAACCCAGCGACTACTATACCTTGTTGGTTCCAGTCTAACGCCGATTCAATTACCCCACTTTGCTCGTTCCATTGGTACTTAAGGAATGCCTTCATGAAATTATTATTATGAAAGGAATACCTACAAGGAATTATTAATTGTTATACCTTGGCTTTGATAAAATTGCAGCGGTAAAGGGGTATTTGCCTATAGATTAAATAGGCACGTGGTTGGTCCAGCGGCCTCGGTGGGTGCTGCAGAGATGAGCCATTTAGGTTCTGAGGACTTGATTTGGGAATAATTTTGCTTAAAAAGAAAGTTATAATACCTTTAATTTTGTTGATTAGAAGACAGTTGTTGTTCGTTTAGGAGCCTGACTTAGACTTTCTAGACTTAGACAGTTTTTATTAAGCTAAGTAGTCTGCATAACTATTCAGGTAAAGTGATGTGCTAGGCTAGAGCATAGAAGAAAATGTTTAGCCACAGGACTTGTTGGACTCGCTTCGTTTTAGGGTTTAGTTGAACATCCTAAGTTTGCCCACAAATTGGCATGACTTTTTAATTAACTAATTATGAATAAAACAGGCACTTTTTCTACATTACTTTCGGTATCTTCGTTCCTGTTAACTTTTAGTATAATATATGTTCGTTATAAAATTCTGTAAAAAATTAGAACTGATAGAGGTCGCTATGTGCAATAATTGCGAACTTTAAAATACATAGCTTCCTAAGCTTTCAAACTTTCAATATTTTCACTATTTTTTTTCTCAAAAGCAACTGAACATATCTATAGGGCTGAAAATTCTTGAAGAGGGTGTCTATGTTGTCCCGATAAGGTACAAAAATTTCAGCAAGATCGGTTCATTTCTTTTTGGGTAATTAAGGATCAATTTTTTTAACCTTAATTAACAATTGTGCCATTTTTTGTAAAATCAGTTTATAATTGGGAAACTCATTTAGAAAATTCAAAAAATATTGAAAAATGAAATCCCGTTGGAATATTTGAAAAATCGCTTTTTTGGCCGATCCTGCACCAAAATTATTCAAACAAATATCCTGTTATAATGGTACTCGTAAACACAAAAACTTAATTTCTCAAAATATATCATACATTGGTGTCAGGCAATAGCGTTAATAATGATACGATGAACGCTGCTTTTAAACTACAAAAAACACCGGTCTTGAACACACAATTGGAAATCAGGGCCTAAGCCAAATTACTAATTACAATGGTGAGCTTTGGTAAAGGGAAGCGTCCGGCGCAATGGTTCCAAATGCCGAAAAGATGGCCAAAATATGTAGACGTTATTTAAATTACGAATCTTTACTCAAAATAAAAAAACAAAATGGCTGATCCAATATGACGGACAAAATTTTTATAAAGTGGTCAGATTTTTATGAAATTTGGTATGAAGAGTATTTCGAGTCTGCTGATTACGAATTGCTACTCAAAATTTAGAAAACAAAATGGCGGATCCAATATGGCGGGCAAAGTTCTTATAAATTGGCCAGAATTTTATGAAATTTTATTTCAATTAAACAAATCGGGGCAAACTGGGGCAACTTTTGAAACTTCCAAATTATAGAGAAAGATCTCAAGAATGCGGCAAAACTTTTTAGAGAGTGGCATGTCTTGGGGCTTTTGAGTAATGTAATTTTAAACAATGACGTTTACAACGGGAAGTTATAAAAAACTTGTTTTGAATGGTACATTACTAAAATAATTAAGAAAATTGGAAATAACGTTTTAAAGTAGTAGTACTTTCGTAAGCAGAAGCCATTTCAAACGTTACCAGGTCACTGTTAACACAACAATCCCGTTACACTATGTACCGCGCTGAGGCCCTCGTGTGCCAGACGCTCACATAACAATGACTCCCGAGAGCCCCCTTGCAAGTTTGACCGTTATAAAACGCTGTTTCTAATACCTTAGGTACCAACCTACATAACTAAACTCAAAAACTCCCCAAATCAAAGATCGATTTTAGGGACTTCTGGCCAACTTTTCGGCAGTTGGAACCACTGTGACGTGCGTGATAAAAGGCGGCAGATAAACGACCTCACAGAAATAGCGGAAAACGCGGCAAACACAGGCAAGGAAGGTGCTGTGCAAACCCAGAGGGAAATTGAGTGCCCTACACTGATAAAAAAAAATTCTTGGCTTAAAGCACTTTTTCTTGAACCAAGCAACTCATGTTTTGGATATAACGAAAACAAAATTGTCTCGGGATAAGCAATACTCATAGTCTTGGTTTTATTGTCTTGGATGAAGACAAAAGTTGACTTAAAGTTGAAAAAAATTACGAAACCGATGATATTATAATTGAAAAAAAATTCAAGTTCTAAAATCGGTCTTAATAGTTGTGATACATTTTTTGAGCTTGAAAGTCCGGTAAACGAAAAAAGTCCGATGAATTAAGAATTTAGTTTCTTGAGTAAAAATTAAACAATCTTATTTCGAGTAAAATATATCTTGGTCGAAAAATATAAGTATTGAGCGAAGAAATACTTTTGCTTGGCTCACGAATTTCCAGTGTCTTATTCTGAGAGAGCCCAGTGGGAAAAATTGGGAGCGCTGTTCAGAGGAGCTTACTTTGAGCGCTGTTAAATATGCTCCCGAGGGAGCATTACCAGAGCTTTCATAAATTTTATAGAACGAAGAAAATGAGCGATTATCTTGATGACCATAAAGGGTGGCATTGGCATACTCAATGGACCGGCTCTCGTTCGATACGAAGGACAAGCAGCTTTTAAAGTGGTTAGAATTTAGTTGGGGGACTGCTTTGATAAAACCACACTCGCGCTTGGAATGGAAAAGGCAATAGCAAAAGATAAACAAAATAAAAGCTTTTCGATACCCGAATCACATATCCACAGGCGTCCATGAAAATTCTTTATTAAAAAACCTTTTTTATAATGCTCCTAGAACGCCTTTGAAGGAGCATAAAAACGTATGCTCCCCTGCAATCAGGCGCGGATCTAGAATTTTATTTTGGGGGGGTCACGGAATTAAAAGTGGCGAACAAAAATTTCTACTCCTAAGGGCCTATTTAGACGGTTCGCTACCAGGAGCATTCCTCACGAACTTTGTGGATGAAGGAGGTAGTGGGGTAGTGCCGCGGCTGGCATATGTGCAGGATGTGCAACTGCATAGGGCCCCGTGATTTTGGGGCCCCGCTAGCGAAGCGAGCGAAAAATTATTTTGGAATAAAAATCATTTGAATTCATTATTTGCATTTTTACTTCATTGAGAATGGGCCATACAAATGAGTATGGGGCACAGAAATCAGCATATGGGCCATTATTCTGTCGCGGGGACAGGTTTGTATGAAGAGAAATGCATTTTTTTTTTGAACTCTCCCCAAATCCCCCAAATTGTGTGGCCGCGGCACTGTAGTGGGGTTGATGAGAGGTACCACCCCACCTCTCCCTTCATCCACAAAGTTCGTGAGCAACGTTCCTGGGAGCGAAGCGTCTAAACAGGCTTTTTTAGGGACAAACACAAAATTAACAAAACGAACAAAACTAACCGAATTTTCTTGTGGATTAAAAACAATTAGTCAAAAAATCGCTGTTTTTAGGAAATTTTTCCCACAACTATGAGACCGGTGTCAAGTCAAGTCTCTATTTTGTGGAGAACCTATGCATTTTGGTGAAAATATCAAAGTTGGAGAGCATAAAATTACCTACAAATTTTACTTTTACAATTTTTCCCAACTCCGCATATTTTCGCCGATGGAGGCCGTTTTGCGCCATTTTTAGATTTTGAGCCAAAATTATGCATTTGTATGAAAAATTTAATGAGATCAAAGTAGTAGTTGTAGTTTTTCAACGGCCTTTCTTTGGACGCTTTGATTATCAACAGAGTCTGAAAAAAGGCGCAAAACGAGCTGTACCGGCGAAACAATGCCGAATTCGAAAAAACAGTGAAGGCAAAATTTGCAGGAAATTTTATGCCTTATAACTTTGCTCTTTTGATATTTTGACCAAAATGCATAGTTTCTCTTAAAAATATAGAAAAGGCGAAAAAACTATAAAATTCACAAATTTCTCAAAAACAACCCTTTTTTCGAACTGCGGGTTGTGAAAATCATGCTTAGACAATCCATATCCTTCATTTGGCACCGGTCTCATAGCTGTGGGGAAAATTTCTTTAATTGCCCCTAATGTGAGGGCACAAAACGTGCCCTAATGTGTTTTTGATGAAGACGCGCCCTTTCTTGTGAGTGCAGCTAACTTCAGAGCTTACAAATCAAAATATATCGAAAGAGTATAGATCAATCTGTAGTTGACCTTGAAGGTCATTTTTTAAGGTCGTTGCTTTAATTTGCAAAATAGTTGGGTCGGTTTTGGACGTTTGGTTATTTTTTGTTTTTGTTTTTTTAGTTGGATCAATTTTGTTTTTTAAACCGCGATCGCTTTTGGGGGGGGTCATGACCCCCGTGAACCCCCCCCCCCCTTAAATCCGCGCCTGCCTGCAATGACATGCAATGTTAAAAAGTATATGGAACTGGAGCGTAACGGGAGCGCTGTAAGCTTTTTAAGGAGTGCTCAAACAGCGCTATTGGAGCCCTCCATTTCCCGCTGGGAGCATTCTCATGTTAAGACTGAAAAATTTTTCTACTCAAGACAACGAAACGAAGACTATCGAATTGCTGGAATCAAGACAATTTTTTTATCAGTGTAAAGATAATGAAAGAGCACCCCCATGGAAGCAGAGAGCGGTCACTTTCCGCTCCCTCATTATATATTTTTTAACATTAGATGTCCGCCTAGGTTAGCACTACATTTGAGCTCCCATAGGAGCACTCCGGTAACGATTTGGTTGGAGACAAAAAGAGCATTATAGAGCTTTTTTAAATATCTACAATAGAGCTATTTATGGAGGCCTGTGGATATGTGAATAAGCTCCGGTGCCGAAAAGCTTTTATTTTTGTTCATATTTTGCAATTGCCTTTTCCTTTCCAACCGCGAGTGTGGTTTTACTAAAGCGGTCCCCCAACTAAGTATACTAACCACGTCCAATGCTGCTTGCCCTACTTATCGAACGAGAACCGATCTATTGAGTATGTTAATGTCACCCTTTATGGGCAACAACAACAAGATAAACGCCCGTTTTCTTCGTTCTATAAAATTTCTGAAAACTCCAGTAATGCTCCCTCGAGAGCAATGTGGACTGCCTGACAAAATGCAGAGCTCTTTACAATGGAAAATTATCCGACAGTTTTGAGTTGAGCTCAGGAGTACGACAACCATGCCTACTTTTGCCATTACTATTTCTTATAGTAATAAACGACATCCTTGTCAGCGCTCTAGATAGTAGACATACAATGGGGATTGGTAGACCGCCTTAAGGATGTCGACTAAGCGGATGATATCTGTTTGTTGGCCCACAGACACCAGGACTTCAAAAACTTGTTAAATAAATTGGCAACACAAAGTAGCTCAGTAGGCTTAAGGCTAAATCCGAGTAAAACTAAGGAAAGGTAGATAAATTCTGTTACCTCGGTAGCATTATTACCGAAAATGGTGGGGCAGAAGAAGACTTCCAGAATAAATGAAGCACGAAGCTCTTAAACATGCCTGTCTCGCGTAACTAACACCAAATTACGGCTGGTCAACTCCAACGTTAAGGCAGTTCTTTTGTAAGGTTGCGAAACATGGAAAGTCATCCAATTCATCACAAGGCGCCTACAAGTTTTCATCAACAAATGCCTACGCAGTATCCTAAAAATCCGCTGGCAAGATAGAATCACAAATGCAGAACTATGACGCCGTGCCATCCAAGAAAATATAAACGACGAAATCAGGCAAAGGAAATGGAATTGTATTGGCCACACCTTGCGGCGCGAAAACGATAATCTAGCCAAACAGGCCCTTGACTGGAATTCGCGAGGAAAAGGTCGAGTGGGAAGACCCAGAAGAACGTGGAGGAGAACCCTATTAGCAGAGGTCGCAACAACAGGGACATCTTGGTTAGAGCTGAGAGTTGTCGCGCAAAACAGAGCCCGCTGGAAGGCAACTGTTTCCGGCATATGTCCTATGAAGGATTTAAGCGGAATAAGAGTAAGAGAGAAAGCTTGCAACCCTGGCGGAAATTTTATACGTATACTTTTGTACTAGGATTAAAATACTCTAAAACAACAGCAGGCAGGGGTAGTTGCAAGTACTTCGAAGTACTTGGGAGTACAAAATATCGCCCAATGTGAGGTGCAAGAAGGAGACTCAAGCAGTACGAAAAACCCGGTTTTATAGAAGATAAGAGAAGGGAAAGCCTGGACCTAATATGACGTACCGTAAGGTAACTGTACGTAACCTAAAGTACGAACATGAGTGTTCATATGGCACCGACCTAAATTTACTTGTCGAATGTTCGTAAAATTCTCGCATGTTACGTACGGTGCCGTAAGAAGGGCACAAAACGCAAGCGACATCAGTCACTTCTTGTTAATAGTTCTTCCACAACTTGAATAAATCGCTTAAATCTGGAATTTACGGAATCCATTTTACACTTGTCACTTCACGTTTTCATTTAGGGCAATGTGTAAAAATGCCGTAAGCTCAAATTCGTGCAGTTTTCTTACGGTGCGATTCGTCATATTAGGTTCAGGCTTATAGCTCCTAAAACATGGAGCACTTACTATGCAGTTACGAAATGACTGCAAAGTGTAGATTTAAACACTTCGAATATCATTTCGTAAGACTGAAAGGAATATGTAAGCTCGATACCAGGCTCTATGCTAGTTTTGAAGCTGTAATGTAATCTGGGATTAGTACTGCAGTAGATAATATACCTTTTAGGTCATCTCGCCTTCTACTCATTCTATCTTAAAATTAACCAACACAATGATTTCTCACTTTGGGTTGAAAAATAAGAATAAGTGGATCTGTTTAGAAATAGTATTATGAACTGTAGTAGCAGCTGATTACTCGTAGTACGGATGTTGATTTTAAGGAGAGATATTTAAAATAAGAATACTATCAGCATAAATTGTCTTCTAAGTCACATCAAAATGTTCGGAGACTGGCAATATATTAGTGCACAATTCCACCTCCTGGAGAATTGATATTGAAGTACGTGGCAATTGTGGGAATTGCGTGGGAATTGTGCACTAATATATTGCCAGTCCCTGAACATTTTGATTTTATTCTAAAAGTACACTTCTAATTCGAAATTTAAAAAGTAAAATTTATAAAACGCTTAAGAATTTTTTATCATATAATTTTCAAACGCAATGTCAATCAATTTTGATATAAAATTACATAAAGTGTTGTCTCAGCCACACCCACTAAACCTAGCCCATGCAGTAAAGGAAAGATTAATGACGGCCACCATACATTTATGAGCTTCAACGTTCCTAAAAAAACTCATTGAAAAAAAGCAATTACCTTAACCATAAAAATTACGTTCCATTTAGTGTTGTACTGAGTATTAAAAAGGCATTCACATTATTTTAGGATTTATTTTTGAAATCTACAAAAGAAAACACTTAAAAAGTTGTTCATCCATTTAAAATTAATATTACCCAAGGCAACAACACTGAAATAAAAATGAATCCTGTCGTCTTTCCTGTGTAAAATGCTATTATTTGTTAAATGTCAAGAGGAGATCTTTCATTACAATTATTTTATGAAAATTAATAATTTCATGTGAATACCATTTCAATATTTACATTTTCGAATTGAAATAATTTAATAACAAAAAAAATGTGCAAAATATCCTGTATTATCTACCACAAAAGAGCCGACCTTTAAATTAGCTTCCGTCAGGGGATGATCCTTAGAGACTCACCTCTTAATTATTTTAATGTATCCTTCACCACCATATTAAAAAACGTTTAAGGCTTCTTTCCTTTGTTAATCAAAAGAATTCCCAAACGCACTTAAAATTTCGATACAAACTCTCTGTGGACTTGAATAAATTTACGTATTTTTTTGCGATTAAATACAGGTAATTGCAGAGGTATCTAAGTAAAAATTAAAACAACAACGTGGAGGCTTTAGAGCAGATCCGATGGCGAAAGTTGAAAAATTCATCCTAGCCTCCAGCGGAAATGTTATATACATATAATGAAGGAAAATATCGCATTAAGATGACAAATGGTGGAGATTTTAAAATTAAAACAGGAAACTCTGAAAGGAACGTGACCGTTGTTGACACCTGAAATGAAAAAGTCCACACGTTTCCTGCTTCTATTTTTTAATGTTTAATGAGATTTAGTGGAAAGTGGCTGTGGCTTGTATACAAATGAGTATGAAACAGATTTTAGGAAGGACTTTTAGAGAAGATAACTAAGTTTGAACTTTGAAAGAATGACTGTGGCTAATTACGTCTCTTGAATGGAATTTTAACGAGAGCGATACCGATTATGACGGCTAGAACTCTAAAAACTTACAGTAACAGTAAGACGGGATAACAATAGGCCACTCCAGCGAAAAATGAACATATCTATACTCTAGAAAGGTATACGGAGCCTTCTTTGGAAGCATTCAGTAATGCAAAAGTCAACAATAGGAAAAAGCTGAAGCCAGCGACCCTTTAAACTACCGCCGAATAGCAATTACTTCTGTTCTCTCCAAAATCATGGAGGCAATAATCAACCGAAAGCTGATGAAATATCTAGAATCTAACCAATTTATACACGACAGGCAGTACGGATTTAGACCTAAAAGATCTACTAGCGATCTTCTTGTGTGTCTGACTGAGGATCTCAATCAAAGCATCCATCGCTTTGGTGAGTCTGGTCTGGTTGCTCTGGATATTTCCAAGGCTTCCGATAGAGTATAGCATCCCGCTCTGCTGTCTAAACTCCAAACGATTGGTATCGACTCAGTTCTTAGGAACTGGATTGAGAGCTTCCTTTCTGGCCGCTCCATCAAGGTAGTGTGGATGGCGTCGAATCTGACCCTCATTCCATCTCGGCCGGCGTCCCGCAAGGGTCGATCCTTTCTCCTGCTCTCTTTCTTATATCCATCAATGTTCTGCTCTCAATCCCCTCCAACCCACTTCACAGTTTTGCCGATGACGGTATTTTGCGTTACTCCTACACCTTTGACAATATAAGAGAAGCACATGCCAGACCTGGTCTCACCCTGAACTCATGTCCAGCTCTATTAACAGGGACATTGAATTCATTCTTGCTTGGGCCTCAAGAATTGCGTCGAATTCAACGCAACCAAAACAAAGTACTGCCTTTTCTCTGCAAAAACCTGAACCGACCGTCCCTCTATCTCAGTGGGCAAAAAGAATGGAATGGAATGAATCTGCGATGGAATAATCACATATTCCAAATCGCCAAACAAGCTTACCGATGCCAGGGATTCCTCAAGAGATGCAGTTCCTCCTTCAGCCAACTGCCCTGGCTACATTCTACTAGTCCTACATTCGGCCCCGCCTTGAATACAACTCGTACATTTGGGCGGGCGCCCCAAAAACCATCTTGGCTTGGCTGGACAAGGTGCAAAACCGCGCCATCAAACTCATTGGCGATAGGACCGTAGTCGGTGTTTCCGAACTCATATAACACCTCAGAGTTCAAACGCAAGGTTCACCGACATCTACTCATGCACCCTCCAGACCTCTAACCTATCCTTTCTCCTCTATCATTCACATCAAGCTTACTACTAGACATTGCACCATGACTTGAACGACATGACAGACTAGTAGTACAAAGTGTGATTCCTGAGCTTAAGGTTTTCACATAAAAAAAAAGCTGTTCAAAGGCTCAAAGAACGGCGTTTCATATATTTCTGCAATCAAAAAATAGTAAGAATTTTCTACTTCAGTGGAAATAAGTCTACTTCACTTCTGCGTTTCTTTTCATTTAGGTTTGGCCTTTCGGAGCATTTTTTTGAGTTTCGGGAATAGCCAGAAGTGCAACGATGCTAAATCAAGCCAATAGGGCGTTTGTAGAACGATAGCATTCCAATTTTTGGCCAAACAGTTTCGAATAACCAATTCAGTGTGAGAAAGGGCATAATTATGATGCAAAGACCAAAAGTTTTCTGCTAAAAATTGTTGCCGCTTTTGTCGAGAAGTTGCAAAGTTTCACGAAAGCAATAGCTTAACATTCAAATTCATAATGCAGCAACCCCGATAATCGAGTCATACTATTTTTTGGGCATTGTTACATACAAATTTTTTTGAGTGCATAGTAAAAGAAAGCCTTTGGCTCTAAGTACGGTAAGCTTCTGAAGGTAAAGCTCTTTTTGGGCAAGAGAAGCCTGGAAACTTGGAAAAAGTGGAGAGTTTCGTGCTGCATTGCTCCCATACACAAGCGATCCAAATGGCCTGAGTCAAGAACCCTCTCAACTACAGGCCTTGAAGTTCCCGGACCCAATAACACTAACGCAGCTAAAGCCGTCCCTAAAATTTTGACATTTGCAGAAATAGCACGGCGGCGAATGCGTACGGGCCAATTTTTTAATTTTATTTTTGCAGTAAAATGTGATAAAATATTGTAATTCAAGTTCTAAAATCGGTCTTAATAGTTGTGATACATTTTTAGAACTTGAAAGTCCGGTAACCGAAAAAAGTCCGATGAATTAAAAATTTAGTTTCCTGAGTAAAAAATTAAACAATCTTATTTCGAGAAAGAAATATATAAGTATTGAGCGAGAAATACGATTGCTTGGCTCAAGAATTTCCAGTGTCTTACTCTGAGACAGCATTCTCATGTTAAATCCTGAACGAGATATGACGTGCCGAACCGTAACCATACGTACCGTAACGTACGAACATGAGTGTTTATATGGCACCGACCTGAATTGACTTAATGAACTTGCCGAATGTTCGTTAAATTCTCGAATGGTACGTACCGTACGTACGGGTGCCTTAAAAATGGCACAAAACCTTAGCATCCGTTAGCTATTGAAAAAATCTGTTCTCATTTTAACAATTTTTTAATAAATTTGGAGCAGTAAATGACATAAAACAGATAAAGGAGATATTGAAGGCCTTCTAGATTGTTTAACCAAGAAACTATGACATATGGACAATAAAAATTCAATTTTTTTTATTCATTCTTGTGTGAATAAAAAATTGTGCTTTATTTTTAAAAATTTTCTTTATTTTTAAAAATGTGACACGGTTATATCCGTGGCTGTTCCTCATTTTGTTGATTTCGCGATTCTTTTTCTTTATTTTTTGCCGTGCATTTCTAAGTCTTTTATACTCTGTCCACAACTTAAATAAATCAATCAAATCACTTAAATCTTTATTTATTCTCTGAATTTCACTTTTCACTGTGGTGTCACTGGTCACTTCACACTTCCATTTAGGGCTATCTGTCAAAGTGCCGTAACTGAGCTAGAATTCGTTCAGTTTTCTTACGGCCCGGCACGTCATATCTGGTTCAGGCTTAAGACTGAAAAATTTTTCTACTCAAGACCACGAAACGAAAACTATCGAATTGCTGGAATCAAGACAATTTTTCTATCAGTGTACCATTCCCATCATTTCTTTTTGACGCAGCAACCCGGTTCGCATAGCCAGACGGCGGCATATGGCGCCTGCTGCCTGATGTGCAAATCAAGTGGAAGCAGCTCAAAATTTACGTCGGGGTTGAACACCTTATACTGAGGCAAACCATTCTTTGGACTTTATCCAGTCTGGATCTGTTATATTCTTTGGCAACAGCGCGCCACCATACGGCGAAGCTATATGTCAGCACTGGTCTAATCACTGCCGTATATAGCCAGCGTACCAGACCCTATCTCTAGCTGTACTGGCCTTCCTTTCCCTTTCTTCGATATTCAGCCTTCAATTCAGCTTTGGGTGCAGAATCAGACCCAAGTTCGAGATAGGCATAGTACTCAACCGTTAAATGCAGGTGGACTAAGGGTGGGTATTTTAGTCCTGTTGGTGAAAAGCAGCAGTACCGTCTTTCCCGGGTTTCGGATAGCCTGCAGCGGTTGCGCCATCAGCTATCTCCATAATCTCACTGATTGTCATCATGTCATCCGCCTGCCTTTATTCTGTGGTTCCCTAGTGGTTTTAGGATTTTGTCTCGTCGCCATTATTAGGACCTTGTCTATGAACCATAGAAGAGGCGAGAGGACTCCATCCTGATGTGTGCCGTGGCACTTCGACTTTGCTACTCTGCTATTGACATAGCTGCCGTGAATGATTCTAGTTTCCAACATGCGGAGGATCCATTGACTGATTCCACCGAATTCCGCCGGGGCCTTCCAGATGGCCTTGGCCGCGATGCTCTTAAAAGTCCTTTCTACATATATCTAGGAAAGCTGGCAGGGTAAGTAAACTCATCGATGACTCTTTTGTTCCTCCATTACCCATTTTATTCCTTCGTTACCATATAAATGTACCGTCGTCCCTTTCAACATTTTACGACTATTACTTACTATAGCGCTGTTCCACTAAAATGAACGCCCTCGTGCCTACACACGAAGATCTTTTCCGCAATACAAGACTAGTCCAATCGGCACCCCAGTAGAAAATATGGCAAGTGCCTGCCTTAAGAAGGGCTGATATAACTACTTCTTTAGATTTACAATATCCACTCTCGAATCACTTCTGTGTGCACTAGTTCTAACCCTGCTACCTGAGAATTGAGTGCGTAAGGAGTTGGAAGGAGGAGTTGGACTCTGCAGTCCTCCGTTTCGCACATATACGGTTTGAAAGTTCCTTTTTTATTAGAACAACTCGACTGTGAAACAATCCTCCAATAGTATTTCGGAACTAGCATCACCGCAGTAACACGTAAGGGTCATCGACATTTACTGGAGAACGCTCTACGCTCCTAACCTATCCTATTGTCTTCTATTCTTTAAATCCAGCTACTCCTAAGGTTATGTTAAGTAACAGGGTAAATTCCATCCCCCTCTCTGAAACCCCTTTTTATGTGGACGCACTTAGGTATAAAAGTTACCTCCAATTTCCACCTTAGCCCCCATCCGCTAATATTTCCTAGTGATATTCCTGGATATTCTTAACTTTACCGCAGCCTTGCACAATTCATCTCTGATTAATGATGGAATCGTGCGCCATTTCAAACTCTACTAATAATAATTGACAGCTTGAATGAATGAATGGTTGAAGAATTCAAATAAAAGCATTCGGGATGTAATGAAGGAGGATATCTTGTATGTAGTATTTTGAATAGTGGTTGCCCTATAATCTTTACAATTCAGTCTGTCACTGGTCTTGTGAATGGGGAAAATTATTCCTAATTTCCATTTCAGTTTATATACTGATTTTCAGAGTATTTCTCCGCCATTTTTTTAGTAATTTTAGAGCTATTACATCTGTACCTCCTGATTTGTCATTCTTTTTGTGCTTAATCGCTTCCCCAACTTCTTCATATGTCGGAGATTGAATGTCTGCTACATATGTCGCTGTTATCTCCCTAGTCATCCTCGTTATCTTCGTCATGTATTTACCTGTTGTCATATTCTTGTATTACACTGGGCAAACTATGAGAATATTTTTAAATCTTTTGTGTCATATTACGTCGTCTGTATATAATTGCGAAGATCGCTCTAATTTTCATTTCGAATTATTTAATAATAGATATTTACCTTAAATTTCAAACCTATTACATAAATCGCAAATGGTGGAAATTTCCAAAATCATAATCGTACCCGAATATGCAAAATCCGCTAAACAGACACGTAAAAAATCGGGAAAAGCTCAGTCCTTAAGTACTTGAATGGGCTATCGGTGTAATACTGCTATTTTAAATCTGATTACCCAGATAAGGTGCGTTCAGGTTGTATCAACCTTAATTGGAAACTCTCACGCGATGGCTTGACGCGCTTATGAATATGCAAATAAAAAAAAACGAGATAGACATGTAACATACCGGCAGGTATTGACACATTACGGTAATGAGTTCGGAATTTAATTAAATCACCCTGGCTAAATCCGTTTTTATACTAGAGCGGGTCTGCCTTTGATATAATCATTTCCATAGTAGTAATGATAACGCAATGTTTTGATTGTTTAATAAAACAGAAATTCATTTTCGTTTTATTTTTTTTTCTAGGCAAAATGTCGCAGTTCTATCGTCGTTCTGGGCTAATCTTCTGCTTCGTCTTCTGTCTGCTCATAGTTGGGCTATCTGCTGCTATGTCAAGGCCGCCAAGGAATGATGTAGCTAATACAGCAGATGCTTTGAAATATTTGGAAGAATTGGACTCTTACTACTCGAATATTGCTCGTCCAAGGTAAGTTGAAAATTAGTGATTAGTATTAGAAAATTTTGTGATAACACTTGAAAAGTTATAATTAGTGATAACAGACGGAGCCTACTTTTCAATACTTCTATTTCTATTAGATATTATGCTTGTATACGATTGTATATGAAGTGTCATAGGAACCCTTTGCGTCCTATCAAAGATTATAATTTAAATACCATTTTCACCTAGTATTTAATGCTGTAAACATACTTGGAACCGCCAACGAAACTTTCATTCTCTTCAAGAAGGTGTGTGTAAGAAGTACACACAATTAATCATTTAAAACACTGGCGTAAATGACTAATCACTAAAAAAGTATGTAAGCTGGTACCGCTATATCGACATAGAATTTGAGCCCCATCTGTTACTCAGTGCATTCCCAGCAATTGTTTATGACAATCATACTCTTAAGTGCCCCGAAGTTTTTATGATGCAAAAATTTATTGAACAAAGAGTTTGCTCAAAATATTGTGCTTCAAACGAAACCGGATTTTCAGGATCACTGAAAATGTTGCAGAAGATCTACGGTGATTCGTTGTTACGTAAGACACAGGCATACGAATAGTGTAACACATTTAAAGAGGATCGTAAAGTAGCAGTTGATTTACCTCGTTCCTGAGGTCGAGGCTCAACATCTACGAACAATGAAACCATCGACAACATCAAGAAGCTCCCAGCGGGAACCATCGACAACATCAAGAAGCTCCCAGCGGGAAATGGAGTGCTCCAATAGCGCTGTTTGTGCACTCCTTAAAAGGCAAACAGCGCTCCCGTTCCGCTCCAGTTCCATATACTTTTTAACATTGCATGTCATTGCAGAGGAGCATACCTTTTTATGCTCTTTCAAAAGCGTTCTAGGAGCATTATAAAAAAAGCTTTTTAATAAAGAATTTTCATGGATGCCTGTGGATATGAAAAAGCTTTTATTTTGTTTATCTTTTGCAATTGCCTTTTCCTTTCCAAGCGCGAGTGTGGTTTTACCAAAGCAGGCCCCCAACTAAACTCTAACAACGTTTAAAGCTGATTGTCCTCCGTATCGAACGACTATGACTATGACTATGCTAATGTCACATTTTATGGTCACCAAGATAATCGCCCGTTTTCTTTTTTCTATAAAATTGATTAAAGCTCCAGTAATGCTAGGAGCATATTTAACAGCGCTCAAAATAAGCTCCCCTGAGGAGCGCTCCCAATTTTTCCCACTAGGCTCCCAGTGGGAAATGGAGGGCTCCAATAGCGCTGTTTGAGCACTCCTTAAAAAGCTTACAGCGCTCCCGTTACGCTCCAGTTCCATATACTTTTTAACATTGCATGTCATTGCAGAGGAGCATACCTTTTTATGCTCCTTCAAAAGCGTTCTAGGAGCATTATAAAAAAGCTTTTTAATAAAGAATTTTCATGGACGCCTGTGGATATGTGATCCGGGTACCGAAAAGCTTTTATTTTGTTTATCTTTTGAAATTGCCTTTTCCTTTCCAAGCGCGAGTGTGATTTTACCAAAGCAGGCCCCCAACTAAATTCTAACCTTGCTCCTTCAGCCGTCGGCCCGTGGCATGATCTACAAGTCCTACACTCGTCCCGGGCTTGAATACAACTCGTATATCTAGGCCGGGCCACGAGGACCACTTTAGCTTGGCCCAAAAGGGTGCATAACCGGCTTAAACCACCGTACTCGTAGCTGCTCTGGCAAAATTTTACCGCTTTTACCACAATGACTGCTTCACTGAATTAGGTAACCTTATGTCTCCACAGCAGTATTTCTCCCCCAGCTCTTTGTACGCTCGGCTCACTCTCATAGTTCACAGCCCTTTTCCGAGAACACTCCGATTTAGAAATTCGAAATAGAACAACTCGACTTCCCGAACTCATACAACATCCAAGATTTCAAACGGAGGGTTCATTGCTATCTGCTCCAACAACCCTTGACTCCTCCTAATCTATCCTATCTTCTTTTCTATTCTTTGAGCTAAGCTAAGTACTACATATTGCACCATGACGTGTATGGCATGGCGGACTGGTATTACAAAGGGTGGCACCTGAACTTAAACTCTCACATAAAAAACCCATATCGTGAAGGTCCTTAGTTGAAGAAGACCGGACTTCCGCAGTCCTACATGGCCAGTCCAGTCAGTTGTCCCACCGACAGCCTATGGTCGGCCCTGTCAAAAACTCAAGGCAAAGAGCCTTATTAGTTCTTTAGCCTGTCTCAGATCAGTCCTCTATCGCCATCTTCATGAACGCATCATAACTAGAGACGATGCAAAGATATACGAATAGTTTATGCAAAAACACCAAAATTTTCGGAATGGCTCCTCCTAGGCGAACCAAAGTCCACAAAATGGAATAAAATTCGTTCCAAACCCAAGGAGAGGATAAGAGTTTTTGACCAAGAATTTGACGAATGTTCTCGACTTAAGCACCGTACCCAGCTGATATGGCTACATCGAGAATGCATCGATAACTTGTTGAAACCCTGTCGATCCTTTAGATTTTCAGTATATAACCCTCTTCTCATCTTCCATTAAATCGTTGTTGAGTTGGTAGTGATAGAATGAATTTTTACGCTGCTACCGATATTGAAAACAAATTAAAATCGAAACATGGAATTAGGCCAGTCGAGTAGTGTTGGGTAGGACACGATTATAAAATGAGTTTGTAAGAGGTGCCTCTTTTTTCTTTTGAGCCAGTAAAATGTCATACTTCAAATGAGGCGAGGTGCTATTGTAATGGCAAAATGATAAAAACGAGCAAATTAAAAAAAGAAAGAAAATAAATACCAATGAAGTGCATTTTTACAAGTTTAATTCTAATATTCATTAAACTGCTTTAGAGTAAGTAAGAAATCCATGCCTCCACAATGTACAGCCACGGACAACTAATTAGAAACAGTTTCATGAAAATTGCATTTATACATTTTTTATGTTTTTATGTAGCAATCCTGTTAGGATTTCATTATGATATTGTTATTGATTTCCTTCTATCATTATATATTTAAAAAAAATTAAGAGGAGCTGGTGGGAATTCTTTAATTTGATTCCTACATAAAAACTGTATAAATGCAATTTTTTATGAAACTGTTTCTAATTAGTTGTCCGTGGCCATATATTTATATTTTGCAATCCCACGTCGCCTAATTTCAAGTTGGAAATTCTGCTAGAAGTAAGAAATGTGTCTCCAGCACAAAATTTCACTCCCTCAAAAAATGTAAGAATTATCTCTTCAGGACAAAACCTCACTCCCTCGAAAAATGTAAGAATTGTCTCTCCAATACAAAATTTCACTCCCTCGAAAAATGTCCCAGAGGGAAATGGAATCATACCAAGAAGCATGACGGTAGCCTTTTTTGAAAGGCGAAAATTCCTTCGCTTTCACATTCCGCTCCATATATTTTTTGTACAGCCATGTCATTAGAAGGAATGAGTCGAAAAGCTCTAAGGCCCTTCGCAGACTTGTCCATAATTTCAAACCGGTTTTAATATGAGTTCAATAGTACACTCGGAACTCACTTTTCTCCATCATTTTCGTGTAACGATTGTAATGCCTATGGAGTAGTGTGGGGTGGCCTCAGGCCTTCCGCACACTTGTCCATAACATCAAAATAAAAGCGGGTTTTATAGGCAAGGGGTCGCTGGGAAGACAGTTTTTCTTCCATAATTTTCCATCATTTATTCACCCAAACATTTTCTGGTTTCACCGTCCATTACACTAACACAAGCATGTTTTCGTTCTCGGCAAAGCTGCTTCGCTGTGCTTGCACCCCACAGTACTCCATAGGCATTACAATCGTTACACGAAAATATGATGGAGAAAAGTGAGTTCCGAGTGTACCATTGAACTCATATTAAAACCGGTTTGAAATTATGGACAAGTCTGCGAAGGGTCTAAAAGCTCACTCACCTTCCCCACGCATTCCCGGTAAGGTGTTTGTGATAAGTCATCTTTTATTTCTTCCAGGGAAGTACAATTTCCTACACTTTCTAAATAGATTTCCGGTGAGATCCTTGGAAGATAGTGCACATACGGAAGAAACACTGCCCTATTATTATGAAAATTTTATTAAAACACAAAAAACATACTTATCCATATTTCGCCCTTCCATCCTACTTTTGTGGAACTACGAATACGAACTCCTTCCTAAAAGCTTCTTGAGGAAGGCCTTCAAACTTTTCCCGCTGGGGTAAGAATTGTCTCTCAAGGACAAAACCTCACTCCCTCGAAAAATGTAAGAAATGTCTCTCCATATGTTCGTATATACAATCTCACCACGGCTCAATTTAAATTGGATATTTTACTGCCGCAAAAGAAGTGAGAAATGTCTCTCCAGTCCAGTTCGTGTTTACAATCTCACCTCGGCGCAGTTCCAATTTGAAAATTTACTGTCGCAAAAGAAGTAAGAAAATTACAAAGTTTATAGCCGCAAAATTAAATCGATTTAACTCAACATTACGCCAAAATTTTGAATTAACATATACAGTGAAATTCCCCTTCGCGGACACCCCTCTTACACGGACACCTTCCTTGGACGGACGGTTTTCATCGGTCCCGAATGAATCTCATATAACTCGCATTGTGTTAACTCCCTCTTGGACGGACATTCTCTTGAACGGACGCGGACACGCAAGAAAATGTCAAAAAACAAAATAAAAACTAATTTTTCTATCGCTATAATGTCGCTATTGCATTTCTCAATAGCGCCGCATACGAACTTCGCTGCCTGCCTTCACTGCGGGACTTTCCCGAGTTAAACCGGGGATTCACCGACTTCAATCTTTCGGTACAAGCGCAGCGTACGTCCTGGCTTGAATGAGGGACTTCCCCGAGTAAACCGGCGATTTACCATTTTCATTCTTTCGGTACAGGTTATGTGACACATTCATTATAGAAATGGCTCCAAATAGAAAAATTCTAACACTTAAACAAAAAATTGAGATTGTTGAAGTGCACAATAAGGAAAAGTTAAGTGTAAGGAACTTATCCAAGCGTTTTAATATCGGAAAAACACAAGCTGCTGATATAATTAAACATAAAGAAATCCTTCTAAACAAGTGGATGTCGAACAGCAATTTGGATGAAAAAAGAAGCTTTTTGACGGGCGATGGTACCAAAATTGACAAGTTGTGTTATAACTGGTTTATAGCAGCTCGCCATAAGGGAATTCCTTTGACAGGTATGCACATGAATTTTTTTAGATAACGTTTTCTGGTTGTAGTGCATTTGCATATGTTCTTTTAATATCAATTCTAAAATAGATAAAAGGAGTGAGATTATTATCAGTAGGCTTGTCATGACAAAAATGCAAAAAAAAACATATTTTTAATGCTTTGTTTTCTTCTGGTTGGCTCAATAAATTTCGAATCCGCCACAACATAAGTTTTAGGGCGATTTCGGGAGAAGGGGCTGCGGTTATTGCTGAAGATGTTTCATCGTTTTTGGAAAAATTCCCTTCTTTAATTAAGGGATATTCACCGAGAAATATCTATAATGCCGATGAGACAGGGCTGTATTTTAGGGCTCTGCCTAATAAAACGCTAACATTAAAAAAAGAAAAATGTGTTGGGGGTAAGTATCCCAAAGAGAGATTTACAATCTTGCATTGTGCAAATATGGCGGGAGAAAAAGAAAAACTCCTAATCATTGGTAAGGCAGCTAAACCCAGAGCTTTTAAAAATATTAACATAAATAACCTGCCCGTAACTTGGAAAAACAATAAGAAAGCTTGGATGACAGGGCAAATTATGAGAGAGTGGTTGCAAGACCTAGATTGGAAAATGGCAAAAGAAAAAAGAAACATTGTGTTATTTTTAGACAATGCGGGATCTCATCCAAAAGACGTCCAATTAAAAAATATAAAAATCTTGTTTCTGCCCCCTAATTGTACATCAGCTTGTCAACCACTAGACCAGGGAATTATAAAAAATTTCAAAACTTTTTACCGAAGTCTAATATTAAAACAACTGCTAGTAAACATTGAAACTGCTGGTACAGCTTTTGAATTAATTAAGAAAATTACGCCATTGGATGCAGTTTACTTTGCAAAAACCGCTTGGGACCAAGTAACCAAGGAAACAGTGCAAAATTGCTTCCGTAAAGCAGGATTTAAGCATGAAAATATCCAAAGGGAATACCAGTTAACTGAGGCTATTACATCTGATCCAGAAGATGACTTACCACTGAACGTACTTGCAGATATCCTCAAAAATAAGAATTTGTTGGAATTGACTGATAATGAAAACCTTAATAATTTTTTGAACCTAGATGAAAATTTGTATGTTGAAGATCCAGATTCAGGACTAGAAATTGAAAATCCAGTTGAAATACAAGAACTTTCCGAAGATTCTGATGTCGATGAGGTTCCAATAACAACAGAGGCTATCTCAAATTATGGTGACGCTATTACCCTAATCAATCAGCTTAAACGTTTTGCCGAGGATCACGGAGAAACAGAGTCTTTGGAGCTTCTTTCCAAATTAGAAATACGATTTCTGGACTCGATTTTAAGGAAAAAGAGGAGACAAACAACAATATATGAATTTTTGAGCCATTAAACTGATATTTCATTTTATGTATTACTACAAATGTATTCCATTATATTTTGTATGTATGTAGAAAACGTATTTTATAAAGTACATAATAAATTAATAATTATTTTTTCCTTAAGTTTTTTGTTTATTTTAAAAACATTTACATACATATACGTTTTAAATGTCCCAATTTCTTTAATTAGAGTTTTCTTTAAAAAAAACCCGATTTTTTCTTTCATATTTCTTTTAGTCGGACACCCCTCTTGAACGGACACTTTCAGTCGGCCCCGTTGGTGTCCGCCCAAGGGAGATTTCACTGTAAACGGGTATTTAATATCAAGGATTCTCACAATTACATTCTTATAACTTTGGCTTAAGCCGAAAAATTTCGGTTTAAGCCATAATTCGAATTATCCCGTTTATACGACACAAAGTTTTGGATGATCCATAATTCGAATTATTTTTGAAGTAGCTATAAACTAGGTAAATGTCTCTCCCGTTCGAGTTTACAATCTCACCTCGCCACATTTCAAATTGGATATTTTACTGCCGCAAAAGAAGGAAGAAATGTTCTCCACTAAGTAATTTACAATCACACCCCGCTTCATTTATCTCCCCTGCAAACATTTCGATTCGGAAACGATTCGAGAACGATTTGCCAAAAGCGAAAGCTTGTTTCGATCTCGGACTCGTTAACGACTCATAAACGAATTCGAAGGCAATAAAAGCGGAGCAAGAGATCGAATCGCTTTCTCGTGCTGATAACGAATCGCATGCTCGTATCGATAGGAAATCGCTTCTGCGCCGAAAATCACTCCGCCGAGCAAAACAAGTCAAAAGCTAAAACCAGCGAGCAATAATAACAAGAGTGATGAGGTGGGCTTCAAGGACAAGTAAAAGAGTTAAAGATATGAAAGAACAGATTAGCAATAACATTAAGCAAAAAGTCCAAAAAAATATAAACAAACGGGAGATGGATATATATTTGATGCAAAAAACACAAGAGTATGAAAGAAACAGAAGATGTTGCTTGATTTCTCGATTGGAATGTTTACATTCAAATGGAAGAAACACTGGAACAGAGCACGTGTAAATTTAATTTGCTTTTTCTATATGAATGCGTAAAATTTCATGTTGGTACACAATATTAGAATTGGTTTTTAACTATGTATTGTTCGTTAAAAAAGGCGGGAATCTTGCAATTTTTTCCCTGTTGGGTTAATTTTGTCTTAATTGCGAGGAAAATCGAGAATTTTAAAACGTCTTTATTAAGACGATTTATAAAAGTGAATTAACTTTAAAATTGAAATAATTGTGATAATTATTATAACTGTGAGTATTTAGGTATTTAAAAACGGATTTATTACGAAGACGTACAGTGAGTGTCAATTTGTGTTTATAAATCTTTTGTTAATAATGCTATCGGAAGACTTTTAAATCAAGGTATGACCGCTCTTCCATGAGTATTTTGTGTTAAGATATTGAAGTTGAAATATAAAATTTTTAAGTGTTGACTCAATTTTGCCACTCTCTGTACATATGTATTATAATACAAATAATTGTGAGATTATACAGGGTGTCCCGTACTGGCTTGCCAAGCGGTTAATGTTAGATACTAGACAAAAAATGAAACGTTTTCGAGATAGGGCGGTTTGAATTTTGGTTTTTGGGAAAAAAAAGTAGTTTAATAATTTAGAATAAAAAGGTAATGAAACAACGACCGATTTCCACAAATAGGGCATCTTTGTAATCGCAAGGAATGCGGCTTTCATTTCATTAATAAAAACAATAGGGTACGATGGAAGAAAACAGAAATAAAGGGGTTTATTTGTAAAAAAATATGAAAAAAAGCAAATTTTTCCGCATATTGCACTGTAACTCAAAAAGTAGATCGTTAAGGTCTTTTGTTTTGAACTTTTTTAACATCTTCAAAGGATTCTTAAGAACCTCGTGGAACACTACAAACTAGGGTTTTTGACTATTTACCAGAGTTTTTGACTATTTACCATTCAAAAATAGCTATCACGCAATGATCCGTTTCTAGTATTTTGAAAGTTTTTTACCTGACAGACCCTCGCACTTCTACCCGTTCCGAAAAATGTCCGGCGCTGTTTATTGAAGGTAAAGAAGGGTTTTTTGAATTCAAGTATCATTAGGCAATTGTTTTTTAGGACCCTTAATTATGTGGTCCTGGTAATGCTGGTAAGGTAGCTGCATCTCCAATTTGGAAGAGCGATTCTCCAAAAGTAAGTGGAGATGCATATGCATATTTAATCTAAGATAGTGCAATTGCAATAACGGTTAGATCAACTTTTCAAATTTGTTAGTGCGAAATTACGTATTGTTCATTTGCTTTTTTTAGTGCCATAATTAATACATAATTAAGGGTCCTAAAAATTGCCTAATGACACTTGAAATTAAAAAACCCGTCTTTACCTTCAATAAATGGCGCCGGACATTTTTCGCAACGGGTAGAGGTGGGAGGGTCTGTTAGGTAAAAAACTTTCAAAATACTAGAAACAGATCATTGTGTGATAGCTATTTTTGAATGGTAAATACCCGAGATACCTGGAGGCTTGTAGTGTTCCACGAAGTTCTTAAGAATTCTTTAAAGATGTTAAAAAAGTTCAAAAAAGGACCTTAACATCTACTTTTTGAGTTACAGTGCAATATGTTTTTTGTTGTTGTTTTTATTAATGAAATGAAAGCCGCATTCCTTGCGATTACAAAGATGCCCTATTTGTGGAAATCGGTCGTTGTTTCATTACCTTTTTATTCTAAATTATTAAACTACTTTTTTTCCCAAAAACCAAAATTCAAACCGCCCTATCTCGAAAACGGGCAGACATAGCCCCCCCTTTGTGTTTTTTGTCGATCATTTTTTGTCTAGTATCTAACATAAACAGCTTGGCAAGTCCGGACGGGACACCCTGTATGAAGTACATATTTAAAAACGTCTTTCTTTATTAAGACGATTTATGAAAGTGGATTTACACCCGCTAAGTATACAAAGCAGCCAGCTGTTGATAGGTTTTGGTTGGACGAATAAAAAATCGTATGAGTGGGGGGAAATGGTTGTAACGGTAGGGCATTTCGTAATTTTTTTTGCTACTGTTTTACTTATCACCCTATATTATTGTAACCCTATGACCTACTTTCATGAATAAAGTATAAGTGTTCGAATAGAACTAATTCATATTGGCTGGTAGTTAGAGGGGCTGCTGGAATCACCTTTTCTTTGGAAAGGCGACATGCCACAATTATTACAAAAAATAAAACAATTTTTTTTGTAATCTGGCTGGCTTCTTTTGTCCAAAGTTAATATCTTCATTAACAGCCAGCTGGGCTGGTCACACATCCAGGGGAATTAACGACAAACGACCTCGTCGGAATGTTGTGTCTCCCGAAACGAGATGAATCCCCTCAACCGGTCGCCGGTCGACTAAAACTTACTTACCGTCCATCAACTTTTTCACTGTAATTTTAGACGCTATGTTGACCTTTTACCCTCCAGATGCAATTTTAATTTTAAAATAAAATGCTTAACTAACATACACTTATTAGCTTACCGGAATAAGTCAAATCAAAAGTCAAAGTCAAAAGCATTTATTCCGCATTAATACATGAAAATGTTACAATTATCACTTTCTCCTTATTCTTGTTATCAAAAATGATAAATTAGTTGTGTATAAGTATGCTTCAACTTGATATAAACTAACAAGCCCTAGAACCAATAATATCTTAATTAAAATGAACGGACTACGTTAAAAAACAGAACAAAAATCCATGCTCACCTAAATTTTAAGTTACTTTCAAAATAGCTTCTACAATCTTCAATCTATGCTCCAATTTTTCATCCTCATTTAGATATTCTGCCGACAATGAATCAATCATTTCAATCTGAAGCACATTCACTAAACTAACTAATAATTTCACAACATTTAAATAAGTATAAGGTTCCTCGTCTCCCTGCAATGGTTTAACCAGCTCGTTAATTTATTAAGTAAATCTTGGTGTAATGCTTGCGGTATTGTTGGCGGAAGCTCTTTTATACTCTTTAGAAGAAGTAAATTCTTAAAATACGTTTCTTTCGAAGTGCAATCCAATAAATAATTAAAAAAATCTTTGTACTTCTGCGATCCTTCTTTTAAATCAGGCATAATTGTGTACACTCCTGCCATTGTACATAGAATTACTACGTCAACTTTAATTGATTTAATAACTGTCTTTGATTGAAAAATTTCTATAATAAAATTTAATCCAGCTTTTAACATTTCATTGGTTTGTAAACCTTTTGCTGAAGAAAAACTATGTTGAAATATCGGATGCTTCTGCATGGAACTATGAAGATTACTTTGAATACATAAGCATGAGACTTCAGTGTTTTTAATCCGCGAAGTGAATATTTACGTTTTTTAGTGTTGTTATTTACAATTTTAATTTAGTGGAGGACAATAACAAAGTGGAATATGCCATAATGATATAGTTGGGGTATTCATGATCTGTGATTCGTGTTATTTGTGTTAAATCGAGAAAAAAGTTTAACAAATCGAGAAACTTTCCTTAGTAAATGACATTTGTTTCGATTTTAACAAATAACATATGAAAAGGCGTGTTAATTCAACAACTCGAAATCAGCTGTATTTAAAAGGCGCAAATTAATATAAAAAATGCACTTTAACATGGAAATTTAAAGGGGTCGCTCACGATCTTGTCTATTTCGAAGATAACATTTTACGATTTCTCGACGTTTAAGACAGATCATGAATACCCCTGTTGAATTATTTGTTAAAATCGAAACAAATGTCATTTACTAAGGAAAGTTTCTCGATTTGTTAAACTTTTTTCTCGATTTAACACAAATAACACGAATAACACAGATCATGAATACCCCAACTATATCATTATGGCATATTCCACTTTGTTATTGTCCTCCACTAAATTAAAATTGTAAATAACAACACTAAAAAACGTAAATATTCACTTCGCGGATTAAAAACACGACTTTAATGCCATTCAACCGAGAACTGTCAAAATATTTCCAATGCACATTCCAGTCACTTCCCGCACATTTTTTATCTTTCTTTCACACACATTGCGTGTAGTGTGAAAGTAATTCTGCCTCTGTTTATCATAGATATTACTTCTTTGATATCTTGACTTTTTCGCTCCCATTGAAATTGTTATCAGCTGATCTCAAGGTCCCTGAAACATTTTTAAAAATTTGTTCTAGCTCATCACTCTTATTATTATTGCTCGCTGCTAAAACTTTCCATACAAATCGTTGAAGAGAAACCAAAGGCTCTCAAAATTTCCTCTCAATAGGACTTCAAATCGGTGAAATGACGTTATGTTGTTAGTGTAATTTGGATATTTGAAGTCCCATTCAGGAGAAATCGGCTCTCAATATTTTTCTACAGCATGAAGGCTTTGGGAGAAACAAATCAACCAGGAAAGCTTTCATTTTGCGTTTTGAATCTTTTTCTCGTACCCTTCGCAAGCATTTTTCGAATCGGGAATGGTCCGAGAAAGCGTGCCTCCGAGAAATTGTTTGCAGGGTCGATACACGCTCATATACCAGTAGAACATTATTTTTGAACCCATTTAAAAAAACTGAGGCCTCAGTACAATTTACATCGTGTAAGGGACAAATGTACTGCCTCGTGTAAGTCCGGCTCAACACTACAGTCGAGCAACCACCAAACAACGCTGCAAAGTAAGGGCTAGCGCACGAGCGACTTTTGTCTTCGTGACTGTTTCGTCACTTTTATCAAGTCCGTGTATTATGTATGGAGATGCGCCGGTAACATGCACACATCTCCATACATATACACGGGGACTTAATAAAAGCGACGAAACAGTCGCGGAGACAAAAGTGGCCCGTGCGCGATAGCTCTTACTTTGCAGCGTTTGGTGAAATTTATTTGTTGCTCGACTGGCCTAATTCCATGTTTGACATTTCCCCAAGTTTGACAGTCCCTAGCAGCATGTCTCCAGATACCGATATTAAGCATTGCCTCTGCGTCAGCCGTCATAGAGTCTATCCATCTCGTCCTGGGTCTGCCTACTGGTCTATTTCCCGAAATTTCTGCTACCACAAGCCGTTTTGGAATATGATTGTCCTCCATCCTGATTATTTGGCCTGCTAGTCTTAGTCTGTTAATTTTTATTAAAGTTAACAGTTCTGGGTCGTCAAAAATTTCATACAACTCGCTGTTGTATCTCCTTTGCCATATTCCATCCTCTCCCGTTGGGCCTATTAGGCACCTGAGAACTTTTCTCTCAAACCTATGGACTCGTTCCTCTATGTCCTGCGTCATAGTCCAAGTCTCGCTACCGTAGCACAGTAGGTACTGATCGTATTACTGTTTTGTAGAGTGAAAGTTTCGTTTTTCTGTGCACAAATCTTGGCTCTAAGCCAATAGTATTCGTCTAGTTATCTCTTCCTTTTCTTCGTTCCTTTTTGTAACTGCAGATGCAAGGTAGACTGTTTTATCGACTACTTCCAGGTTGTGTTCGTTGATAGTTATATTTCTTTATTATACATTTTATTAGATTAGAAATAGATAAGGTGAGACAATTGATTCCTGAGATCCTTGGCACATATGGGGTGGGGTTTGGGTTTGACACCATCCAGTATTATCTTGATTGAACGGTAAGAAAGGATAGCTAGGATTTTATCTAACAGAGCCGAGTGCCATACTTTATCTAAAGCTTTGGATATATCTAGGCCAACCAGGCCAGGTTCATCAAATCAATGCAAACGTTGGCTAAGATTTTCTGTGAGACACTTCTTCTTTTGGTGAGGTATTGCGCCCCAAAGTATCGCTGCCAGTGCTTTACCGATTGTACTACACATACACACCTACTATATACATCATATTTGTATGCCAGACTTCTTGAAAGGTTCAGCAATCTGCCTGGTGACATGTCGAGCAGGGTCTCGTTAAATAGCGAGACTTTTCGGGTCGCTTTCCTCAAAACAAAGGCTGCATGTGGGGTCCTCCGCCTTTCATATCGTCCATAAGTTGTAATTCAGGGAGCAGTCTCCGGTAAAGGTACCTTTACATTATATGATTTGTCATATGACTTTACTGTCAAAACTACGATTTGATAGTCCATCTGAAGTCGTATTGTGTCCACACTTAATTTTGACAAGTCAAAACAGAAATTATCAGTGCAAATTTTGATAGATAGTCGTATGACATGTCAAAAACAAATGTCATTTGACTTTTTATGCCTAGATTTGACTTGGTTGACAGTAAAGTCATATGACAAATCATATAATGTAAAGGTACCTTAATCAAACCAACAAGTTGTCTGACATCAAGCCAGCAAGTGTCTTAACATCCTTTTTACTTGGCCGAATTAAGAAACGGCACAGGTAGGAACCGCATAGAGTTGACCAATCCAGCCGCGTACCTCCAGCGTTCATTGTGTTTTATCAGAATCCGATCGGTGAGGGCCCTCTAGTGGGTGCCCCAAAAATCGGTTCCAAACCGATAAATACAATGTCAGATACCTGGCTAGTCAGACCATCCGTCTTTTAATTGATTCGTAAAAGTCGCACAAGCATGGTAAAGGAAAAGGGAAAGTCAATACTGAGCCTCCATATCAGGATAAGGCATTATACAACTGAGTGCGCCCGGTGCCTAGAGGTGATTGTTATAGCGACAGTGCTAAAACTACCCACTAACATGCAACCCTCCGCACGATGTGGCATTTACATCTCGGTTGGTAGGCTTTCAATGATGTGCTTCCTCTCACCGACTGCATTCGTTCTCCTCCTTTCTCCTGGGCGTTGCCCACCATATTCGGACTTACCATAAAATCATAATAGGAGATGAGACACACTAGATACCAAAAGATCCCCAGCGGATCTTTTATTTCTGAAGCTGTACTGTTTGTCACTTAGTATAAGCGGCTAGGCACTTTGCCGCCCAGTGCACATCCGCCGATGCCGCCCCCTTTAAGGGCAAAATTTTTTTTCGCTCGTTTCGCTCGCGGATTTTTCTTTATAGGAATTAGTATAGAAATTGTTAATTAAATTTTTCTTTCTATTTGGCAAAGTCAACTAAGCCGTTTATTAGTACAGTTCCTCTCTTACTTCAGAATCGACTTAAATGAAATAATTTATTTAATTTCATTTCTTCGCTTTCGATAATAAGACCCGCGCTGGCAAGCTGAATACGGATGGCAATTTCTCTTTTACTTCTTGGTGTGCCACTGCCTTTCCTTTCGGCGAAAATTCTTGCTTAGCCTTCTGCTCCGCAAACTGATTTGGTCCTGAAAAGGATTGTTTTTGTTTATCGTTTCGTCATTCGTTTACCAATTATCGATTACTCCGGTTTTTGGCCGAGTAAAAATAAATGATGGCCTTAGAACGGGCAAATGCCGACTGTGATTGAAACATAGTCCTCGGCCATCTGGCGGTTAAGAGAAGGCTCGTTGCAGGACAGTACGGCCGTACAGGGGACGATTGACGTTGAAACAACGGCCTTACAGTTCCAATATCGGCCATACGACGGTGGTACGGCGGCCGTATGGTTGCTATTACTGGTATACGACGGTGGTACAGTGGCAGCAACGTGGATATTCGCCCTCCTATAAGAAAATATATTTCACTGCAATTAAATGTTTGATTTTTTTTCGGTTGTGTTTTTTTTTCAAGCTTAACAAAGCTTCCCACTAAAATATAAATCAACACGCACCACACACTTCACGTAAAACAAACCGACGACTGGCGAGCTCGTTTCTCTTGTGCAATCTTTAAGTAAGATAAATCGAAAGAACCATTGTACATAACGAAAATGATGAAGTTCCAATAAAACACATTCAACAATACATTAGGTGCAGATTCTTTTTTTGGCCCAAATTTCCCGTCGAATGCCCGTTTCTACAGCTCAGTACTTGGCCTTTTAAATCTTTTGGTCAAATTTGGCCGTCGTAAGGCCGTATGTGCTCCCATTAAAAATGGTTAAAAACTCTACGGCCATCATATGCCCCTTAAAAAGCCAAGCGGCCGGTGTTCGCCCTTTATAAGGCCGTTTTTTAATTTTACTCGGGTGGTCCTGAAAAGAACCGTTTTGCTGTTCATAATTAGCGATTTACGTTGTAATCGATAGATCAACTAGTCTGTTGCTGGAGCTCGACCAAACGTTGCCATGCTCTAGCCAGCTACATAGCTGCAAATCGCTTTCCGCAACATGGAACACGTTTAGCCTATTCGACTAGGCATCTGCATTTTACTTATCTGTGCTTATACCTTCTTATTGAAATGAATGGTAATGCAAAAGATTGTCGTAATCCCTTGACCCTAGGACTTTGCAATGTTAATCGAAGAGATTTTTCGATCTAGAAAGTAGACATTACGCATTCGAAGGATAATGTACGGAATCGACTCTAGAAGGTTTCTATTCCCTACTGGGTTGTTTTTGTGTCGCCTTTCGTTCATCGTTTGTTTATTGTGTATATGCTGCGTGTGCTAATTAATTATTGGGATTCTATTCAGTGTTGTGCTTGATGTTTGTTTTCTTTTTGTTTATCGTCGCCGCTCATTTAAATTTTTGCGTTCATCGCCAGAAATGCCTTGTCTTTTGGCGACTGTTGTCGCCCATTTATATTGAAGTGCCGCCCTTGCCGTCGGCACGATATATTTATAAAATACATATATTGTATAAATTTTTCGTTCGCTTCGCTCGCCAAAATGCCAAGGATTTGAATAAAAACAATTATTCAAATGAGAGACTGATAAAAAATTGAAAAGAATCTGCCTACCGCCTTCTGAACACCAGTAATAAAAATTTAAATCAGACCAATTGTTAAATCTATTTAAACATTTCATTAGATTATGTAAGTATCTGCTCTACTTTCTCCGAGGTTGAAAATGGTTATGAAAGGAAATAGGTAGCGCAAGTGTTAAAGGTGAAACAAATTGAATCAAAATAAAACCCTTTACAACAACAAGAACAGATAAAATGTCAGACAATTTCGCCACGCTTGCTGTTCGACATTGCACTCTATACGAAGAAAATAGATTGTCGACAGTATAAAGGGGTTTCCCTGAGCTCTAGTCTTCCACATAAAAAAAAATTTATGGAATTCAAGCTCCCACAAAGAATTAAAGTGCTTTAATGTTCATTTAACTTGGCAATTGACAGCTTCACATATAATACGATTTTTTATACGAATTGACCAAGTTGATAGACAAATCGTACCGTGTGTAGGTGTAAGACAATGGTGTAGCTTTGCTGTAAGAGCATTCCCATTACGATGGATGCCTGTGAAATTGCCGTATTATTGACAATCTTGCTTGCTTCAACTTTAATCGAAAATTTGATGCCAAATATTATATTATGTCATTTCCAACTGTCATACCCTAGGTGGCATTGTACCTATTGTAACATGCTCTCCCTCTGTTGAATATTTCACATATGTAAAAACATCAAAATTGAAAAATCGGATAACGTTATTTGATAAGAAAACACTTGTCATAATTTGAATTCAATCATTACCACTCATTCTCAGTTATAATTGAAAATTTTTGTCTGGTTTTTTAGTCTTAAATCCTTAAAGTTAAATACATATTTTCTATTTCACTCAAAGGAAAATGCACAAAAGGACATAGAAAAATTGATATCCCTCCACTGACGTCTTAAGAGTATTAAAACAACTCTGGTAGTTTCTTTTCTTTACATAAGCCTGAAACATCGGACTAATGTCTCCATTAACAGCTTACCAATGGGGGAAAGATACTTGCATAAAGATGAAAAGTTACGTTATGGATAAATTATGCACTTTGTTGGGAGCCCAAGGATATTCATTGTAAGACTGAAATACTTAGAGGATTAATGAAATGGAGACATCCTGGGGATACTTTACGCAACCAACAAACAAAGCAGACGGCAATTTGTTCATAAAACAGACGTTATCACCTCAACTTGATAACAACTTGATTAGTTAGTGGCTCTAAAATGTCGTAAGGGGGTCGAGAGATTTATTTTTTTATGTAATAGAATGTTCATGTTTAGTAACTCCTGTGCGCTTTCGTCGTTTCGAAATGGCTGAAATTGTTTTACAAAGAATTGTTAATATTGTTATTTTAGAAATATGTCATAATGGTCACTGTATGATGAAATTAAAAGATTTTACAGACCGGACAATTAGTACAGGAGCAAAGGTGGTTGATGTGTCGAGCAAGGACGATTGATTGTCTATTCGACACCATTGGACAATAGATTGAATGAGGCTTTATGCAGGGGCGGATTTACACAATTCCCGCCTAAGGGCTGGAAGAGATCTGCCGCCCCACCACCGCTCTTACATCATCCATCAACCAGGTTTTTATAATCACTGCTAACAACAATACCACACAAATACTAGCCTATCGCGAAAAACGTGAAAACTAAATTTAAACTTAGGTTGAATAAATATTATTTTTGTTAGGGGGCATCCATAAATTACGTGAGGTGATTTTGGCGATTTTTCGACCCCCCCTCCCCCCTTGGTGAGATGTCGTGAGATTTGGTTCGACCCCCTCCCCCCTCAATTTCACGTGAGATTTTTAAAATTTTAACAAATTTGTAGGATTGACACTATTATGCGTAGTGTAAATACCTTAATCTGTGCTTGATTGGGTTGGATTTATTTAAAAAAAACATAATTTGTGTTGAAGAACAGTACCACAAAATCATAACAGCACCAACTCGGCATGCACCCAATATAAACTACAGGCAGGTGATTCTGCCTATCCTTTAGAAACCAACCTCATGGTGCCTTACAGGGATAATGATTTCTTAACAAGAGAACAGAAAAATTTCAATTCTAGCTTGAGCTCAACTCGGGTATTTGTAGAGAAAGCATATGGAATATAAAAAAAATTTAGAATTTTACAATATATTGACGTCCGAAGGTTGACTTTGGCATCCACTGATTCGTTTTTAGAGAGTAACGACTTGACTGTTTGAATAGTAATGGTAGAGCCATTTATGACTCTGGAGATATACAAACTTCGGAGCATTCTTCTATAGATGTCATCTTTGGGTAAAAAACCTGTGACTGAATGACCCAGGGGGGTTATCCTGGAATGCGATTCGAAAGTCATGAAATTCGGAAATAAGAAAATGGTATCCTCCAACGCCTGTTATCGGAATTCAGTCCGCGAGTAAAGCCATTGCCGCATGCGCTGCATTTATTTGTTTGTTTTAAAATATTCTAAAAACTCTTTAAATATTCTTGAAACAATTTATTGTTCGCATCAAAATGTCAAATTAAGTTAATAAATGAAGTTGGTTGGCTGAAAATAATTTCTTTTCGAAGATTTATCAGGCATCGCTACTAGCTTCCGTTTGCTTCGAGTCAAGTTTTGGAAAAGCGGAGTCTGAAGTCACAGCCAGCTTCTCAAATTGACGTTTGAGCCGCCTGTGCATCAGGATACAGATTCAAGAAGTGCGGATCTGTTAGACTTCCATTCTTCACAACTCTCGATAATGATAACAAAAGGTTTTCAAAATCTATCTTGGCCTCTAGTAGGTATGTCAGAGCAGATGGTCGTCGATTCAAAATTCGAGTCCTGTAAGATGCTTAGATAACTGATTATATCTCCTGCTGCAAATGTCTGCTTTTTGTAGTGGCAATGCACCGCAGATAGCATGTGTTCTGACTGATGTGAAAAGAGCCGATTCTTAATATAATCTCTATGATTGCAGTAGGATTGGGTACATTATGCACTTGAGATACTTAGGAAGTCATTAGGTTCCAGGTTTTTCAATTGGGCTTCTAGGCCTTTTTGTTTTGTTTAAGCTTAGACCGCCACACTTGTTCATTGTAGGGTCGCAATCTGTCCAAAAATGGTCGTATAAGTCAATGCATACATTACTTTCGCAGTTTTTCCCAGAACATTGTATAAAATGATAAGAATTTTTCATCACGTCATACACTCTTCATTCCCAGATATTTAAATTATTTTCTTTACTTTTTTTTGGATGTTCCAGTTGGATGATATTTAAAACAGTGAACAAATACAGTGTACGGCAGTGCAAAATTTTTATACCCAATTGCTATTGAGTCGAAATATAGTAATAGTATCACGTATACTTTTTATGTAATGGATTCATTATTCCTTCTCTATTTGCAATATGTATTGATAAAACCTTTCACCATGTTCTTCTGATACTGCACCAAGATTTTCGTGAATGAAATGTAAGTGCGGTTCAAAAAGACGATTTTAAAGATTTTCTCATTTACAGATATTGTACTTAAAATAGAAAAAAGCAAAAAGATATTAAGAAATATTGCAAAAAAAATTACAGAAAAATCTAAAAATACCCATTTTGAGGGCTAAAACCCCCTAAAAAGTGGGCTTTTCGGGGTAGAAAATCGGTATACTTTATAACCCCTTATTAAGAAGCCTAAAAAGAAGCTCTCTGCCAATTTTCAGCCTGTACCTAATTATTTCCGCTATATCGCTTTTTTCGGCTTAATTTACCTGTATTATTAATTTAACCCAGTTTTCTCGCGATTTTACACTGTTTCTTGCGGAAAAAAAATTACGTGATATTTGCGGAGACCCTCCCCCTCCCCCACGTGAGATTTGGTGAGATTCGGCTCGACCCCCTCCCCCCCTAAACACCTCACGTAATTTATGGACGCCCCCTTATTTAAGAGTTATAACGGGCATTCACCGATTAAAGATAAACAATTTTTATTACATTTCAGGGTCTGGTGACGGAAAATGTCAGCAGTAATTCCTTAAAAACATAAACTCACCATCAACAACAATCATTTAAAATCCTTAAATTCCTCAGGCGGGTCTCAGTCATTGTTGATCTAGAGTAGTTTTTGATTCTTTTAAGCACAGAGAATGACCTTTCTGCCGAACAGTTCGTCGCGGGGATGACCAAAAATAGTTTTAATGCAATGTGTACAGTAAATAGTCTCTGATTACTACCTTCTTTATGACATGTGCTTTCAAATTATCATTCGTTCTCATATATACGTTGTCCGGTTAAAATATAAAAAAATGTTTTGAAAATTTGCCGCCCCTAAAAATTTGCCGCCCTGGGCTGAAGCCCCTATAGCCCCCCCCCCTAAATCCGCCACTGGCTTTATGGAGCAATAAGGCCGGACTCATCGAAATGATAAATGCAGTAATTAAATTTTCATTCAATTGTCATTCTCTCAAACATAATATTACTAAACTGCTTAACATCCGGCTGTGTTTTAGGCATACCTCAGTTCAGTATCGCTGAAAGCTCATTAGCCACTTGAGGCACGTACGCTACATGAGGCATGCCCCTATAAATTCTTGTCGACATTGTACTTTTCGTTAACTTCACAATAGGTCTAGCACTGTCGTATGCATTTTTCCTCTGTCGATGCTGTCGTATACTTGTTCGAAGTCTATGAAAAATTGAAACACTGTTGTATTTCCAGCATTTTCGGAGAGCCTGACTTACTCCAAATGGTTGGTCCATTGTTGCCATTTTTCTTCTAAATTCAGCTTGGTACATATTCACTTATTGCTGCTTCTGTATAAGGTTCCAGGCTGGCTTTAACTATGTTAGTCATTGGTTTATATACTGTTCTTAAAAGGTATGCCTCAGGTTGGCACAGTTGCATTTTTCTCCTTTCTTGTGTATTAGTCAGATAAGCCACCCCAGGAATGTAGCGGCTCTGGCGAAAAACTACCGCATCTACCACAATGACCGTTCCACTGAAATACACCTTACAGTTCCTTGCAGAGCACCTCAACCGAAGTCTGCATGGATTTGGTGAGTCTAGTCTGGTTGCTCTAGATATCTCCAAGGCTTTCGATAGAGTTTGGCACTTAGTCCTGTTAGCTAAACTTAAAGCTATTGGAGTCGACTCACTTATACAGAAGTGGATTGACAGTTTCCTCTCCGACCGTTCAATCAAAGTAGTATTAGATGGCGTCAAACCTGAATCTTACCCCATCTCTGCTGGGGTCCCCCAGGGGTCAATTTTATCACCTGGTCTATTACTTATCTAAATCTTTATAAATGACCTACTTTCAACCCCCTCTAAGCCACTTCTCAGCTTCGCTGACGACGGTACCCTGCGCTACTCTTACGGCTTCGACAATGCAAAACAAGCATGTGCCAGATTCTGTCATACTCATTCAGATACTCATTCTACATTGGGGAAGCAAGAATCGTGTCGAATTCAACCCCACCAAAACCAAGTACTGTCTCATTTCCAATAAAAAGTGCAACACCTCTCCACCCATGACAGTGGGCGAAGTCGAACTAATCGCCGACCCATTCCTACACATCTTAGGCGTGACATTAGCCAAAGACTTGCGATGGAATGAGCACATATTCCAAATGAGCACATATTCCAAAAGCATCCCAGTGCTTGGGATTTCATAGTGACTGTTCCACCGAAATAAACGCTCTCCTACCTCCACGGCAGCCTTATACCCGCAACACCAGATTAGCCCACTCATCTCACTCCCACCACCTGCAACCCGCCTTTTCGCGCACTCAACAAGATATTAATTCGTTTCTAAGTAGAACAACTCGACTGTAGAATAATCTCTCGCAGTCAGGTTTTCCGAGCTCCTACAACATCCAAGAGTTCAAACTCAGGGTTCATAGGCACTTTCTTCAACACCCGCCGAACCCTAATAACCCATAACCTATTCCTCCCGTACTAAGCTTACTGCTAGACATTGCACTATGACGTGATAAACGACATAACGGACTGGTAGTACAAAGAGTGATTCCTGAGCTTAGCCCTGCCAAATAAAAAAAAATAAAAAAACATTATAACCTTCTGCCTCCTCGGCAAATTTTTTTCCCGCAACACAAGACTAGCCTTCACGACTCACCCCCACTGTTTACAGCCCTTATTTTCACACACACCAGTCTAGAAATTCGCTCATTACGAGAACAGCTCGTCTGTGGAATAATCTCCCACAGTCAGTATTCCCGAACTCATACAACATCCAGGAGTTGAAACGAAAGGTTCATCGCTATCTCCTCATGCACCCCCAGACTCCCCATGACCTTTCTTATTCTCTCTCTATCCTTCGAGCTTACTACCAGACATCTGACCATGAAGTGAACGACATGACGGATTGGTAGTACAAAGGGTGACACCTGAGCTTCGACTTCCACATGAAAGAAAAGATAATGCTTGCTCCCAATCTTCTGGCATTTTTTCGTTCCTCCATATGCCGCCGAGTATATTCATGTATAGCTGCTGACAGCGGTTCTTCTCCTTGCTTGATCAACTCTGTTGGAATGTTATCAATCCCTGGGGATTTAGCAGGTAGTTAGCACACCGCCCAACTCCTCTACCAGGAGGACCGGATCCGGGAATTTAACCTCATCGGATAGAGGGGCCCAGCTATACCCCGGGCACTAGTGTGCGATAAGACACCTCCTCGGTGACGGTACGATTTTGCTATCTTTTACATCCTTTAGTTACCAAACGCCAATATTTTTTCCTGCTGGTTGGTACTAGTATTGAGGTTTTACTTATTTCTTAGAAATTCATCGAATGACTATTATTTAACTTTAATAATGATAAAATTGCAGGCATTTCAAACATAATTGCAAATAAAACAAATACATACCTCAGCCATAACGAAAAAACATCATTCGATTTCGTTTATAATTAATTTTTAATACAAAATCTAATTTTGTTTTGTCAATACAATTTGTAGTCTCTTTACTTAGCTTACTTAACTTTTGGTTAAATAAATTTTGAAATCAAATCACTTTTTCACCTCCAGGGCACCATAAAAAAATGTTATTCAATTAAATCAGTCAATGGCCACTATTTACCATAAATAATTTAATATTGACATTCTCTCTAAACAAATTCCACCCGTAACACAGTAAACATCAATTGAATTGATTGATTTTTCCACTTCATCTATAAATATAAATATGTTTATTTAATCAAATACAAACTTACAGGTGTATAATCATCTTTTTAAATAGTTATTAACCTTCGACTTTAGTAATATTATAAAAATAACAAACAATGAAGAAATCTGTAATAAAACCCACCAACCAGCTCGTAAACTAATTTATTAAAGTTCACAAATAATAACAATTACAATTTTTGTTTATTATTTCATTCAAATTCAATAATAATTTTTTAAAAATTATATCCATTTTACCTGAAATTTTCCTGAAATTGGACTATGCTAATGGGCCGTAAGCCCGCATTGTTTTATTCGCCCTCTTTAGGAAATTATCGATAATTGTAAAATTATTCAGTGAAGTTTTGTTGAAATCGAAAGTAAACAATTACAGACAATTAAATGTATCGATTGAGAACAAAGTTTGGAGAGTTAACTAGATAAAACTTCCTAGAATCGCGAAATTTCGTAGAATTATATTTAAATTTAAGCCACACAAAAATAACTTAATTTTCTTTTCATAGCGCTGTAAGGTTATGAAAATTTTACTTCGACCAATATCATGATATTTATATGATTTTAGACATTTATTGACGTTAGTGTGATCAATATGGAACTCTTTAAATTATATTATTAGTTTAAATACTTTAAAAGATGTAAAATTAAGGGCCTGTGTTATTAAAATACAGATAGGCCCATGATTCTGTCAATATTAATTAACTAAACCTTATTCTCAAAATAGTTATTTTAAATATTTTATTACTAAAATAAAGGGTCATCCAAAAAATACGCCCACAAGTTTTTTAATAAAACACAAACTGTTTACAATTTTTTCAAGCTGTTTCTTATTGAAAGTATGATCCATTATAATTATACGAGTACGAGGAACAGAATATCTTTCAAATGTCCTGTCCAGCCCGACTGCGTCTGCAGGCATCAATTCGAATATCGAAATTTTCAACGACTTTTGGCACGTTGCTGGAGTTATTTCACAAATTGCAACTTGATTGTTGTTCTTTAGAAAAATGATTAATTGCTCGTGGCCTGCTTGCGTACACTCGATTTTCAAAAACCCCCACAAAAAAATATAATGGTATTAGATCACAATGATCTTTGGAGCCAATTGAAATTGTATGCATCTCGTGAATCACTAATGAATTTTGAAATGAGTATTTTCCAAAGAACGTCCATTTTCATAATATCTGCGTTCTTTTTACACCGTGATCCCACTGGGTGGTGCCACACAGGAGAATGAGGGTAATTACACGGCCATTCACCTTGGACTCACATCAAACCTGTTTTGTGTATGATTTGAGTATTACACGATGCGCCTAATTTTCTGCCTCTTTTCCGTGTAACGATTCTATTGTCTATGTGGTACAAAGCAACAAAAATTCTCATAATTTTCGCAGCCCCAGAGAACAAAGTTATGATTGTATTAGTGTAATTTGCTGTAAGACTGAAATTTTTTTTGGATTTACAAGTGAGGCCAACACATACACTTCCCTGCGCCCCCTTGTCTAAAAAACCGGTTTATTTGAAGTTATTGGAAAATGAGTTTAGGAAAGTGATAGGCCGTGTAATTTGGCCCAATAAGACGCACGGTGGAACCGGTGCTATGGGAGAGAAACGAGGTAAGAAAGGAGAAAGTAGGGCGCACCTGACGAAACTTTAAGGAAAGAATTTTCATCCAAAAATTTGCTGGGTGAAAACTAACACATTGCACATTTCTTTCTCTTCTCCCTTCTCAAATAATGACACACATACAAAGTTGCATATACGATACAGCATTACTCATGAAGGCGACCACCTCGTGTAGCACTAAAAAAGGAGGAAAAAACGGTTTCACCAGTGCGTCTTAGAGCCGTTTTAGACGGTACGCTCCAGCGCATGTGCCTAACGAACGTTTGGTGATGAAGGGAGAAGTGGGAATGATGAGAGGTATCACCCCATTTCTCCCTTTATCTACAAGTTCGTGAAGCACATGCGCTGAAGCGCACCGTCTAAACTGGCTCTTAGTTTCCTGTGTAGCACACCCCACTTTCAAATAAACCAACTACAACAACTTGATCCAAAAAATATTTGGATCAAAATCTGTGATACGAAAATAGCTTGTGTAACAACCTTATCCAAGACACATCTCATTGGAAAATTCAGTGCTTTTATAGTTTTGTGTTGGTAGTTCTGCAAAGTTTCATAAATTTGTTTGGAAAAATTATTGAAAGTTGCCTTTTGTTAATTTTGAAAGTCAATTAAGCATTTTTATAAATTGTTTTTAAAGCAAAAATATTGTTAATCAGGTTTAGAGACTGATATAAATTGCGACAGAACACGACAAAAATCAGAACTACAACTTTAAAAAATTAAACTTCTTCCATGATCCAATTCCGTTCTTTTATGCTCGGCTGATCTAATCAGGACATAGAAATATAAACTAAACACGGAATTTGCTTTGTTTCACCGGTAGCCGTTATGTCCTAAGGGCCACGGTAGCTGAGAAATGATTTTTTTCGTTTTTTTACAAAATTACTCAAATTTCACCTTAAAATCGTCATAACTTTTTTGTTTGTAGTTATACTAGCACGAAATCACTTTTGTTATTTTCTTCAATGTATTCTTACTCAAAATCAGTCAATACTTGATCCAACTGATATTAAGAAAAAGAGTTATGATATTTCAAATTCGTAAAAAGGTTTAACTGTTATGAAAAGTGTCACATTCTAAATTCATTTTAAAACGAAGTACAAGCTATTTTGAATTAAGCTTTATTTTAAAAACTTCCTCAGTTTATCTCCTTTCCAACGGTGTGCTACATGATAAATAAATTGTTAATAATGTGGTCAAAATACGAGGTAATAGTTTCGTAGAGCCAAGTTAAAGAAAATACTTTTTTTATGTTATGTTTTTTTTTATTTTTTCTTTATAAAATTTGTTCAAATTAACCGCCGAAACACATTATGCAGGCACAACATCTTCTTACTTCCGTTGTAGTAGTTTCAAGCCACATTTCTTGCTTAATTTTTTAAATGCGGCGTTAATTTTACCATTAAAATTTCTTTTGACGGCACCTCTGTCGTGTACACTAATTCTTTTGCACGTCCCCAGATGTAGAAATCCAGGGGCGTCAGGTCTGGGGACTGTGCGGGCCAAGGAATAGGGCCGACTCTACCAATCCAGAAGTTGGGAAATGTAGTGTCTAAATGATCTCGGACCGTTCGTTGGTAGTGCGCCAGACAGCCGTCATTTTGAAAAATAATAGGGACATCTTCTTCTAAGATTGGCAGTAGCAATTCCGGTAAATCGTTTTGGAGGAATTCTAAATAATTTTCTTCATTGTGTGCGGCGATAACATTACACCACTGACATATAATAATGGACTGCTCATCAGACATTATTCCCATATAAACTCATGGCACCAAAAAGTGTAGAAAAGTATAGCCCTCTCGCTCATCCATAAGCCCCCTTTGTCACCGAACTCAAATTTTGTTCAATTTCGTATTAAGAGTTCAGTGCATTCACTGGCAGAAATGAAATCAGATAGTGCCAAACTTGAAAAAATGAAATTTGACAATAAAAAACTGCACACTTTTCCATTTATTTAAATAATTTTACTCTTGACCTTCAATAAACCACAAAATACGATAAATTTTTTATCTTTGCAGTAAAATAAGAACAGTAAATAAATTTCTAGAATGTTTTTGAGCGAAATTTAAAATAAAACCGCCACAACGGTTGCACGATAATAAAGTTGCCATACCTAATTTCATTTTTTCCTTTGAACTATTGTCAGAATATTTACAAAAAATAGATGGGTATAGTGATTTTTTTATTTCTGTCTCGTTTCGCCATAAGACCCGGAATCACTGACATTTAGATGAAACAGGGGTAGAGAACTCGCATGGTTTAACATAAACATTTGTAATTAATGAAAAAATGCATTATAAAAGGGAAATAACACCAAAATTGCATTTGTTATTTTTTTAAGAACAATTTTTTTTGTTTCCATCGTCCAAAAACGAATATAAACAATTTTAATTTACAAAAGTAACTCACGTGTTTACATGTCAGTGAAAAAAGGTTTACCAGCAATGGAACGAATTGCTGTCATGAAAATTTCTTGATGAGCAGTCCATTCTTCAATAACACCTGCCCAAACATTCACACTAAATGTCCTATTCCTTGGCCAGTACGGTCCCCAGGACCTGAACCACAGGACAGCAGGAGGAATACCGTCGGGGCCGGAAGTGAGGTCGAATGGGAGTTCGTTAATATGTTTCACGTTATCGTCACTGGTTATTGAGAGAGATAAACTATGAGCCTATGAGCCTGAGTTATGTGACGAAAGTTATTGTCGTTAGGCAGAAAGCCAGGAAGTGTGAACATGTTATAGATCGCGGGCGACTCGCAACTTGACCAGCTAATGTGCTGCATAGTATTCGGGTAGTTATCAACTTACCGTGCCACGTCGACATCCAACTCATTTGCGGAAAGCAAAACTAAGCCTCATCGATTAACAGTGCACAGCGCAACCAGGAAAGTGTGTGTACAGCAGTAGTTTGAGGTCATCATTCTCATTTCTGTAGGAGAGATCATTGCATAAATAAATTTTTCAGAATGTCACAATGGATACACGTTGCAGAACTTCTATCAAAAGTGGTTTTATATTTTTCCCCTTTAATTGAACATTCCTGTACAAGTCGAAATAATGTGAGGTTGTTAAGTCATCAGTAGGCCATAAAAAGATCTTCGGTCTCAAGCCAAAGATGGTCCTGTGAATGTCGTAGTATATTCAATTTCAATCCTCACGTACGGCTCGCTGATGTGGTGGCCAGCGCTGAAGAGCACCTATAAAATTACCAATTTAGGATGGATCCAGAGAACGGCAATAGGGCAATAGGGTCAATGATAACATGCTCCACGAAAGCCTGTGACGTGCTCTTGCACCTGCTCTCTCCCGACCTTCACATTAAACATCCGTCCTCCTACAGTGCACTGATAAGCTTCTTAAACTGGCTTTAGATATCCACCACAGTCGGTTAAACAACCACCTAACCTTAGGTATACATGAGTTTGTGGCATCAAAACGACGCGCCAAAGCGCTAATTGGGCCTCCGGCTCCGTGAACTTAGGTTAGGTTGTTTCACTTATACATACAATGACAAACTGCACAAAATTCCAGTCCATTTAGAAGAAAAATGAAAACTACAGCTTACTCCGTAGTTACAAGGCAACGTTTCTTATATTTTATATGAAATGTTGAACATACATAATTTAGAGCCTATGAATCACCATGTGTTTGCAGAGCTATCTACAAAGTATAAAATTATTTAAATAAATTACCGAAAAAACATCTTTCAAAATCTAGATCAATCTTTTTTCACTTCCCTGTATATATTACATAAAGTATATTGACACCTTGACTTTCTATGTAACTTAAAACCTACATTTTTATTAAATATCCACGAAAACAAATGCATACTAAACCTTAACCACTTTAACAACACGTAAAATCACAAAACAGGCATCTTTGCACTGTTCATATTTTTTCTATACATTCAGGCTATTACGGAACGATTACGAATTTGAATTTGAATTTGGTCAACCAGAAATCGCTACAGCAATACAGTTGCTTCGATTACAAACAATTGATCGGATATACTCAAAACACCATCGACCAAGGTGAGGGAAATGTTAAAACACACAAATCATTTAAAAAATAAAAAAATATAAATATAATAATTTTAAATAAAACCCTAAATCGCCCGATTTTGTCTAGAGCACAAACATTATAATATGATCAAATTTGCATTTTGATGTTGTCGAAGCACACAAAAAAAAATATTTTTGTATATCATTTTTTGAATGTAGAAAAAAAGAAAATGATTTTTTTTAGATATAAAAAAGGTTTATTAATTTTGGGAATTATTTTTATATTGAATTCATGCACTACTTTCTTTATATTTCAGGTTTGGAAAGCGTGGACTTTATCAGATTTTGAGGGACAGAGTTCAAGAAGATCCTGACATGGTAATTTAATCAAAGTAATTATGCACTTTCATTATTTTTTAAACACTGCTTCTTATACATATGTTTTTCTTTCATAATCCTCAAGTCGAAACCTAAAGTTTTATTACTTATTTGACTCTACGCCCTCCCATAACTGTTTTCTCCGATTCGATTCCCAGCTGATCAGTGGCGGATTTAAGCTCGACTGCGCCCTAGGCCCCGTCCGATATGGCGCCCTTTTTGCTTTGTAGTGATACTTTTCACCTTCGCTTTTACAGTTTTAGATAGGTGAGAGTATTCTGCGTACACTGATACCTTATTCATGAAAATAGGTCATAGCCATAGGGTTACAAAAATACAGAGTACTCTAAAAAAACTTCACAATGCCCTAGCGGCTAAACCGTTACGATTTCCCCCTCCCATACGATTTTTTGTTCGTCTATCCAAAACCTTTACACAGCCGGCCGCTTTGTAAACTTAACGGATACACCCTGTATATATACTAAACAGTAGAGGGCCTAAGATAGATCTTTGGGGAACGCCAGCAAAAAGCATGGCAGGAGAGGAAATTAAATGGGAAATCTTCACTTGTTGTGAACGAGCAGCTAAAAAGCTATACATGAGCGTAAGGGCAGAAGAAGGAAAACGAAATTGTGTACAGAGTTTGCGTAAAAGGACGGAGTGATTGGCGTTGTCAAAAGCTTTGGAGTAGTCTAGCAAGAGTAGACAACATACCTTGTTAGCATCTATATATTAATAGGCAAAGCCAAACTTTGTGATCCCTTTTTAGCCTATTTCCAAAAATTGTGATCCCAATTTAACCTATTTCCGGTACACGTATCTTAATGAAACATATATATCAAACGAAAGGTATTTTTTCATAGATGGTCAGAATATATATTTTATTCAGGTACGTCCATAGGGAAAGGTTTGAAATCCAGGTAGAGTTTTTACTATAATGAACATTTTTCTCTTCACATGTGCACTGATACACTGTGCTTGGGCTATCCATCAAACTAAAAGGAAAAAGAATACATATTTGAAGAGAATGCATACATTTTGTTTCGATTTCCTCTTTGCACTCACATTTCCCCACTCAAATGCTAAATAAAATCTTATTAAATTTCCTGCTGCGAAAGGATGTTCAATATCGTTCACAATAGATAGTAGATGTAAATTGTCATATGATAGTGATACTCGTATAGTTGCGAAGTTGGATTTTTTTATTGTTTTCTTTACATATGTTAATATAAAGCGAAAAAAAAATCTGCAAAATCGGGCCTGTGCTGCAAGAGAAAATTACATAAATGTGCATTGCTACACTATTTTTTTAATTTCTCCAGTTCTGTTGGTCGGTGAAAAATATTGAAAATTAACTTATCACATATCAAATAAACTTTTTTCTTGCTTAAGCTTGGGCGAAAACATCACATTTTTTGCAATTTTGCTCCAATAGACAATAATGCAAGTTGAGATTGTCTTGGCCCATACTTGCACGCAAATAGCTTCTTTATATTGTGCAGCCTCTAAAATTTTGCCGCCCCCAAAATTTTGCTGCCCTAGGCCCGGGCCTCACGGGCCTAAGCGTAAATCCATCACTGCAGCTGATGTCAACCAATTAATCACTATTAGTCACCCTATGGATTACGCCATTTTTTCACTAACGGTTGCATCCCATAAATTAATACCTCAACTTTCCGATCAGGTTCATCTTCGCTCCTACCACCTACATGTCCTGTCGACCGAGCTTTATCCTCTTTACAATAGATGTCGCAATCGCACTCGTTGATCTTCGTTGATCATTGTAGAGGAATTATTCTCCATCCCTTAAGGAACCAACAATTTAGCCTATGGACTTTCTTTTCGAGTCACTCTAATAGGTTGGAGTGCTTTTTGTAAAGCTATCCAGTCCAGTCTCACATCCATATATGAATATTGGTAAGACCACCGTCCTAAACAGGAGCATTTTAGATGTCGGATTTGAAGAGTCTTGGCAGGCAGAATTAGACCTTGTAGGCTTTTAGCAACCGCGTACGTATTTGTGGTTCTATGAAGTTTTCGGCTGTTTTTACTAACACAAAGTAGATGTAGGATTGTACTACTTCAAATCTGTATTCCTCTACCTTGATTCTGAGCCCTGCCACGTACTTTGTATTGCTTTCGTTGATATGTAGCAGTACAGTTTTCCTACCGCTTCCTTAATCTTAGTGAAAGCGTTCTCTACAGCTTTTGGTGTTCTTCCTATGTCGTCTCTTTAGAGCAGTCTTTACCTTAAAATCTATGAAGAGTTCTTTGGATTTTGTTTTAAAACTGTAGACATTTTTTCATTGCCTGGCTCAGAGTGAGTGCCTCAGGTGTTTATTATTTGCGGAGGATGAAGCCACACTAGTATCAATTGGCCTACGACGTTTCAAGGTTTGCAGAAAATTGGGCAATATCTTATAAGCAGTGACACATTTTCCTTCATTGTGATGCCCACTCAAATCACCATGCCAAGAAGATATTATCCGCTATTAAATTGGCACCTCTCTCTAAAAACGAACCAGTAACTATTCACTGGCTTCCAGTGGAAATTCACTGGTTGAACCATTGCTTAGTCAAGCAATAGGAAACAGTAAAATTTCACTGGTTGAACCAGTGAAATTCACGTAAAAAAAATAAAAAAAACTTTTTCTAGTACAAGTGTCGTTTTCGCAAGCGAGCCCCATCTAAGCACCGACATGCTGCTTGCCCGCTGTAAACAAACGAGAGTCGGTTTATTGAGTATGCCAAATGGAACTCTTTACAGTCATGAAGATAATTGCCTAGAATATGAGTCACATATATTTTTTTACTGGTTAAACCAGTGAAATTAAAATTTACTGGTTGAACCAGTGAAATTTTTACTAATTCATTTTTAGAGAGAACTTTTCACTGGTTCAATCAGTAAAAGTAAACAGACTCGAATTAACTTGTTTTCCAGTGAAATTATTGTTTACTGGTTGAACCAGTAAAATTTTCACTGGTTCATTTTTTTCCAGAGGAAATCCTTCAAGAATTAAGGATTGCTGCCATCTCTATATCTCATTGCCAATTGTCACTATTGTTCCCAGGCAAGATGAATAGCAGCGTATTGTCTGTATTTTGCCCAAAAAATACACCAAAGCTTTTTTTTTCATTGCTCTTCGCACAAACTGAATCTTGTAATCAATGATCTCAATACTCTGCCTGATATTCGGAACACCGTGGGAACCACCAAAGAGATTATTAAATTTTTTCGTGAATCAGTTTTGAGAAGAAAGTTAGTACCTAATATTTCCAAACTCTGCGAAACAAGGTGGAGCAAAACACAAAACTATCAAAGGAGAATTGTCCTGTTATAATGGGAGCCTTAGAACCCTTATCGCGTTCGCGTGAATGAAATAGCGCTAGTCAAAAAATGCCTCCAGAGTTTCGTTTATTCTTAGCCTTACTTTGATAGCCAAATATGCCTTGTAATTACTCGGCTTTGATGGAGCCCGTTGTAAACATACTCCAGTCCATAGCTTTGGACGCGGTCAAGATTTCGCAGAACATAAAGTGAATTTTGCAACTGCTCAAAAGCAACCGTGACGATCCCGAAAAAGTCACAGATGAAATTATAAGAGATGCTACTGTCATTCGCGAAAAAGTCGAATTGGAGGAGGGCATGACTCAGTGTCACGTATCGTTCGGAAACAACGTCATCGAAAACACCACCCAGCAGAAAGCCCTTTAGAATTCCGGAAGAGGTCTTTAGTAATACTGTACAAGAACTCAATTATTGCCTCTCTTGAGGTACGTTTTGCTGAAAAAACACTCCATCATTCGTATTATCTAAATTATACCCGGCGCAAATGCAAACCGTGTCAGTGGAAAAACTTAAGCAGCGTTCACATTGGCGTGTGCTAGTGGGCTAGTGGTTAGTCCCTGGTTAGTAGGTACTGGCAAGGCTGAGGTTAGTTATAAGTGAGTAGATGTTCAGACGCAGTTCAGTGTAGACAGGTTAGTGTACTAGTTGTGGGTATCAATCAAAACAAAATTTGCTTAACCAAAGTTTCCACTGCTGCCTGCCGCTTTTGAGTATTTCTGTAATCTACAGAATCATTGTCCCACAAACACTCAAAGCCTCTATATAATTCTAAAAACTTAATTGTTTCACTTTCTGCCCACTTCATTTTCAAGTAAAAAAAAAACAAAACAATTTTCAAAAAATCAGAAATCACTTCACAGAAAATCGTAAATTACTTGTCAAATAATCGTTTACTAACCCACGTGTCATTGTTCGCACGAGGCGAGTTAAGTGGTTAGTTTAAAGAAGTGGAGGATAGTGGGCTAGTAAATAGCCCCCTGGGCTATCTACTAGCAAGGGCACTACTCACCAGGTTAGTGAACTAACCAAGACAGTACACTAGCATAAGTGTTCCAACGAGGCGTGTACTGGCATACCAGTCACTGGCAATAACCAGTAGCCAACACGTACTAACCCTTTGTACTCGCCAATGTGAACGAGGCTTTAGAGAAGCTTGTGAAACCTTCGCCAAATTTTATGGTCTACGAAACATTACAAATGAAATCGAACTTTGTCAAATGAACTAACTGTAGTTGATGTCCTTAAAGAAACGAAATCTTTCTTCCTCGAAACGGGAAAAGCTTTAAATATTTTAATTGCTCTACGCACAAATTGTCAACGTCTCAGTGGTCTGGCAATGATGAGTGTTCACAGAAAGCTTATTTTTAACAACCTAGACCATTTTACTAATGAATTGGTCGAGAACTTCGCCAAAAACCCGAGAATATTATTATGTTTTAATTAAGTTTCTTTATTTAATTTTCTAGTGATAAAAATATTTCTTCACAAATTTTATTTATTGTTCATTCATATTTCTCCTCTATCATATTGCCCCCCTCTGGCCGATTGGCTGGCTCTCTACTGCAAAAAGTAAAAATGTCAGTAAATTTTAAAGCGACATTGAAAAGTAAACACCTGTTAGAATGTATACCGTCTATGTGTAGTTTTATTTGTTTAAGATCCATTTCACTAAACGTATGGATTAGTTTATAAAATTTAGTCTCGAAGGACTTTGTGTATCAATCTTTAAATTCAATTAAGTCCACAAGACTCTTTGTACTTCGAAATTCAATAGCCCACGAAGGGATGCCCTAATACGTTGAACTAATTTTCAGCTTCAGTCCAAGGATGTATACATTTTAAGTTTCTCTAATTTATTAAAAACATGGCACGTTCTTGGGTTTTATTCTTCTTAAATGGCGCTAAAATCCTTGTAGGAGTCGCGGCTCTCAAAGTCTCTTTTTCCAGTCGTCTCGACATCTTGCTTCTTTCCAGTTTGTTACGTTTTCGTATATGTTATAGTATAGCACGTCATCCATCCACCTATTTCTTAGTGGTACTACGTTTTTTTTCTCCTGATTGCCTACCATTTCAAATTCGGGCTAGCATTCCTTCTCCCGAACCATCGCAGTCTGCTCAATTTTATGTGTGTAACTGGTCTCTATTGCCTAACTAAAAAAACCAATCAATGCACTCTTACATTACACACATTCTTCACTAAAACAATATTTTTTTAAATTTTCATATAATTGACAATTTTTACTTAGCATTTAAATACCTTTCTCTATATGCTTACAGAACGACTGGCGCAACAAGTTCCTCGCTCAAAGATGAACCATTATCAGCAGGTTAACCTAAAAAAATATGCTTCAACTTTTCATTGTTCAAAATAAATTAAAAACACATAAAATTCAATATATTTTGTAATTTATCCTAAAACTAAACAAAAAAAATAACAAAAGAATGTCAGTAACTGTATGTTTTAAATAATCTCTTTAATATTCCTACGCACTGGATTGTGTACATAAAATTCTTGTAGATGTAGTCTTCAATAAAATGCTATACATACCTGTTTGAAATGCTTCTGTATTATTTCTGGCTTTAATCCTTAATCCATTTTAATCAAAACATTTTATTCCAGAAATAGTCAGTCAATTATAAACATTTTTTCCCTAATGACTTTTTTAATCCAATAATTATAAGCTGAGGAGTGTTTTGAAATTCTTTGAAAATATTTCATTCATAGTCATTGGGGATTTGAATACAATAATAATCTCATTAAATCGTAATTTTGAGTTCTATAGTAGGAGTAATAGGAGGAAAGGAGTATTTCAACAGGATTCTAGGGGACATAGGTGACATATAGAGGCTACGGACTTGAACTCAAAAGCTGGACTGAACAGGAAATTTTCTTCAACGGAATATAAGGTTGTCAGGACGAATGTGTCCTTTAAAAAAGCAGATGCAAAAAATTAATTTATTTTCTGATTTCATCGATACAAAAGACCGAAAGACAAATAGAACAATTATCTAGTCAAGCTTTGAGTTAAGCAGCCCTGAAGTCCATAGGGGATAGGTGAGACAAGGGCTTATCCCGCTGCTAGACTCATGTACCAAGTATAAAGCAAGCCAGGATATTAATTACGCAAGTAAGAACCAGTCAGTCGCCAGCGAGATAGGGGGAGTAACATGTAGTGTATTTAAATATTTAAATACGCACCTGCCGTAACGGACTGATGGAAGGGCGATCGTAACCTCGTGGTGGCCACTGGAAGCTGTCCTGAAAGGGATGGACTAATATGAACGGGCCTACCCAGCCAAGATGGAAAGTTATCATGTCGAGGGCTGAATGGCAGTGGGTAGGTTTTGCACTGCCGTTTAACGATCTCTTCTGGGCACCGGGCGCACCCAGTTGTATAATGCCTTATTCTGATATGGAGGCTCTGTCTACCGTACTCTTGGGACTTACCCTTTCTACCATACTCTTGGGACTTTTCTGGATCAATTATTCTGAAGAGCCAGGGCCGGACTAAAGGGTGGGCCAAGAGGGCCATGGCCCAGGGGCCTCCACCAACTGGGGGCCCCCACCAAATAGCAAGTGAAAAAAAATTTTTTGGCTTATAACAAAAATTATAAGACGGTTTTGTTAATATAGACAACGAATTGGCTTGTGAGATTCCTTGTGCTGCACATTCACTGAACCTCGTCAGCAAAGATGCTGCAGAATGTTGTGTTGCAGGAATACGGTTTTTCAACTTTTTAGAAGAAGTCTACGTGTTTTTCACAAGCTCTACGAGTCGTTACAAGAAACTTAGAGAGTAACTGCATGCATCTCATTCCGGCACAAGAACGTCATATAAACGTCCTTTCTCGAGTTAATGCTACTCGTTGGTCTTGTCGTGCAGAGCTATGGTTCTTGGATATTCTGAAATAAAACGAACCCTGTTGTTAATGTCCGAAGATGATGAGCAACATTCGAAAACCCGACTCGAATGTCATGGTTTGCATAAGCAAATATGCAAATTGGAAACTGGCATCTATGCCGTCTTCTGGAACGTCATTTTGAACAGAGTTAACGCGACGAGCAAATTGCTTCAGCTTAGAAGTCACTGACAGTGTTCATTGAGAAGGAACGCGACAACTTTGAACACTACGAAGAAGCAGGAAGGGAACGAGCCGGAAAATCAGAATATGAGACCTCCAGGATACGGCACCGAAATCTTCGCTTAATCCCATTGGATTACGGACATGCACCAGAAGTGAACCTGTCACCATCTCGAAAATGTTTCGTAGAAAATTACCTCCTCGTTATTGACCTGTTTTTGACATCGTTGGATCAACGGCTAACGGCGTAGGAACTGGTGTCTACGCGCTTCGGATTTCTGGCTGAACTCGAGCATTTGGAGTCCGACCAGTTGCACGAACGAGCACGATGTCGACGACAACCTTGGGGTCGAGCTTGTTCAACAGCAGCGTTTTACAGACAGTTTGCTGGAAATGTACAACATTTGTTGTATTCTATAATAATTGGAAAACAGCTGCAGGATGCTTTTCCAAATGTTGAAACGATTTTGAAAATGTATGTTGTGTTAATGATTACAAATTGCTCAGCTGAAAGATCTTTTTCAAAATTGAAATTAGTTAAAAGCAGATTGCGGACGGCAATGACCCAACAACGCCTCAATTGTCTCGCGAATTTGAGCAGTAATAGCGAGATTTTAAGAACTTTGAATTTCGATGATGTAATCGACGTTTTCGCGACGAGAAAAGTTCGGAAAATGCCGTTGTAAGATGCATTGATACATGTGTATAATATAGTAAAAAATATATTTTCAGCGGCTCTCTTCAGTGCTCCGCAATAGGCTTCGATGCACACTTTTTCTGCTTTCGAGGTAGCATTTTTACGCCGTGAAAAGCATACTAAAATGAAAAATTAAACTATTTCCAATTCGAATATGTAAAATCTGACTGCACTACAAGAAAGAGGAGACTTAAGAGTATGCAATAATGCAATAAAATATTTTTTCCATTGTTCTCGAAAATTCGTCAACTTTGGGTTGAATGTCTCTTTGAAATTCATTTAACGTTTGACCTTCTATTAAATCAAATATAAGACGAGCCCCTATCATAGGGGCCCCCACCAAACTCGTGCCCAGGGGCCCCCGCCACCCTTAATCTGGCCCTGTGGAGAGCACCAAGGCAAGGAGAGCCGAAGTGGAACTGGGGAGCCCAAGGTGCACACCCGAGCCCGCTTACGTGAACTCCTTCCCTACAGACCAAAGGCAGGACGGCGGCCTAGAACCCGGGTAGCCAAGAAGCAGACCCAGACAGCCGCTGCTCTGCTCAAAGTTTCTGGACCCGTCAGAAAATTGCCAGCACCAGCTCCCACACGGTATACAGAAACAAGGTAATGTAATGGAGAAATGTCATTTGAGTGCTGACGTCACTTGGCACGCTCTCCCCATATAAAATCGGAGTTGTTTTGTTGTTTCTGCATTAGTGCTGACGTCACTCGGCCCGAAATTTCTACAATATTCGAAGCTGTCAGTCTCTGTTACATTACCTTGTTTCTGTATACCGTGCAGCTCCCATATAATCTAGGGGGAAGATTCCCATCATCCAGGGAAGCAGGGACCTCAAAAGAAGAGAAAAAAGCGTGGAGTCGCATTTACCCTCCAACTGGCACAACAAGCAGACCCAGACCCCCGCCGATCAGCACTAAGGATCGACTCACTAAGGGCCAAGGCAAGGAGGGCCGAAGTGAAAGGAGCCCATGAAGCGAAAGGAGACAACGGAGCATACCCGAGCCGACCTTCGTGAACTCCTTCCGAACAGACCGAAGTCAGGACTGCGGTCGGGTGTACCCGGTAAACTTGAACAGTCAAGTCTAAGCGACAAGCCACTAGGCACGCTGCTGAACTTGTTATAGCGGTCTGCTCCACAATTATGAGGTATAGGGGTGAAGTACAATCATAGAAATATAAACTAACACGGAACGGCTGTGTCGTGTAAACACCATGTACATGAGCGACCACACTAAAGGTAGCTTGTTTAAAAGAACAGCAATAGTGTGTAAGCGGTACAAAAATAGCCGAACAGTCAGGGGTAGCTTCTTCAGTGAATAGTGGCGTGCTAAGTCAATATCCGGGGGCAGAGATTTTATGCCAGGAACTTTAAACGCCCCGCTTTTAAAACGTCCCTCTTATTATTTCTACATAATATTTGACCTGCACTGCCTGATCACTACTTAACCCAGTGAACTCAAACACATCAGTAATTGTGGGACGCTCAATCTGGCTTACAGCCATTCCGTGTTTAGATTATATTTTTATGGGTACAATAGGTACTTTTGTACCCAATATCTGAAAACAAAAAACAAAAAAAACCCAAAAAGCTCAATGCTTTTCCTAACCTCTCACCTCTATCGAAGTTGATTTGCCCCTTGGCAACTTGGACTACTTCCTCGTCAGCGCTAATTTCCAATGCCAATCTTCTACTCCAACCTGGCTGGTATGAGTAAGCCAACTGGTATTATTAATTTAAATCTCCTCCAACCAACATTAAAAATTTGCCCATGACGGTACTTTGCGTTACTCTTATTAGTCTCAGATCCGGCTGCAAATTTCTGCACTCATCTGTTTTTTAATCAAAATGCAATTTTTATTGATAGTTTTAAGTAGATAAATATATTTATGCCGGGTTGCCTATAAAAATATGGCCGCAAGTATTTTAAGCCAGGTGTAAGCTCTGTTAAATATATACGTTCATAACGTATCCTCTTAAGTTATAGTATATATCAAATTAAAGCTAATTTTTTTCTTTACACGATAGAATAGGGTTTCCTCTGTCAAAGTTGCGTCAAATAGGGGTTGCCAGCAATTATTTGGAAAGATATTTCTTTTTATTTTTTTTATAGATTTGGTAGAATAAGGACGCTGTCAATAATGCATAAGGAATAAGGGCGTTGTCAATAATGCACTGTGCAATACTTATTTGACTCTGCACACACAATCAGCATAGCGTCAGGCAAATAATTTGCTTGCTGATCTGATAACATCGAGCATAACAGTCATCAATTTTTATGTCAAATTATAACTGTCAAAAATAAAGTATGTACTAAGCTCTCAGGTTTCATTTTTACCTCACTGGTTTTTTTGAGATATCACAACTACTCCTAGCTAAGTGTGCGGGCATACAACACATCCTGTAAAGTGACATCTTGATTTTTATTTCTCGCATAGTGTCTAAAACGTTTGCGTACTTGCAATCATTTGCAAGTGCACACTGCATGATTGAACATCTGACGAAAATCGTTTTGATTTATTGACTTGGGTGCAAAAGCAACAAAGTCAATGTGCATTATGGATGGCACCCGAACTAACATTCTCATCACCGATCGATACAAGGCCGTATCAGAACCTCAAAATTGGCAGCGTGCAACAAATTAGGACATGAGATGACATGGAGCACGCTGGTTTCGTGCTGCTTTGTTTGTCATCTCTCCAGCCTCAGCCAATAGAAACACTTGTGATTGCAGCGCTGCATGTGCATGAATCAGCCTATAAAGCGGCCCATACACTTTCAGTTTAACCGCGCAGGTTATCACGTGTGACCTTCACCTTCACTTGTATTTTTTAAATTATTATTGATTTTTTAATTGTTTTGTTTTTGGATTGTTTTAGTTTAGTTAGAAATATAAATTATATTTTTTTCTATTAATTGTTATTTTTATTTTATGGCAAAATCGTTTTAAGAGGGCTGGTTGCAACAGGGGCGTTTCCAGCCAACTGTCTTAGGGGGGGTAATTTTAAAAAAAGAAAAACTTAAATATTTTTTTTATTCCATAAATTCCATTTGCACCCTCCACAAGCCACCGCGAGCTGAAGTTGCCATTTCACACAACCCCCCCCCCCCCCCAAAAATGGTCAAAAATGTCTGCCACTAGTATTAAACGGTTATTTAGCCCTAATAGAACCTACATAAGCAGCAGCAGACATTTTTTTTCAATTTTCAATTTTAAAAGTAAAAGAGACTGACAGCTTCGAATATATGTAGTAGAAAAAGGTCTCCGAGTGACGTCAGCACTAATGCAGAAACAACAATAACTTCGATTTTATATATGAAGAGGTCGCCGAGTGACGTTGCCGTCTTACTATATACAGTCTTTTACATTACCTTGTTTCTGTATACCGCGGTTGGGACGACACGATTTTTTCAAGTCCCAGCTCCCCTACTAAAAGGAAGAAAGTCATAACTTCTCTTAAGGGACCCATACACGTTCGAACAATTTGCGCAAACTCGTGTTTGCGCAAAAATATGTGATTGTCCATTCACTACGCAACGAGTTGCGCAAACTTCAGTTCTGTTCTGGAAGTACACGATACATTTCAATAAATTCCCTCCAGAATTCTTCATCCGCTTTCCTCGCTGCCATTTTCTCACTTAATTTGTAAAATTTTAATAACTTAATGCGCCAACACCACCATACACGAGCAAACAACTTGCGCAGCGCTGCCGCTGCACAAAAATTTCAAACGCGTTTGATTTTAATCAAACAGTTGCGCTACACATCAAACCGCCCCATACACGGGAAAAATGTTTGCACAACGGGCTGCGTTGCGCAGATTGTTCGACCGTGTATGGGCCCCTTTACGGCGCTTGAGCAGTTAACTTCATTTTGTTTACATAGGCTGTTTCACACGAGCGTACACACGACAGACAGAGTCGTCTGCAATCGTCAATTCTCTTTTGTCTTCGGTGAAAAATCGTATGAGGTTCTACATGAGGGAACAATTTGCAGGCCACAAATCATACTGTCTTTGTTGTTGTTTAAGACATTCTCTTTGCGAGCAAAAGGGAATTTCAGAAAAAAAAAACAACAATGCAAGAGCTGTCAAAGTGTTCGATCAAAAATCGGCTCGGGTCGGTCCCTTCCAGCAGGTTTGGAAAAATTCATAGATCACCGACTAGATTCACCATAACTTAACTTGTTTGTTTGAAATATTGGTAATTTTTAAGAATAAAAATAAATAAGCGAACGAAAATTCTTAGGCGGGGGTAATTACCCAATTAGCCCCCTCTGAAACCGCCCCTGGGTTGCAACACACGACCGCCTTCATGATGGCACACTGCAGACTCCAAGAAAATAGACCGCGCTCCAAGATAAATAGAAACTAATGTAAAAATGTTCAAATAAGTCAACAGAACTTAAAAATTGAACTTAAAAAAGTGAATAAAAATAATGCTGTATATTATGTTATGCTTCTATTTACTTTTTTTGACGATATAAGTTTTCTTGGCTTTGCTTATACTTTCATTTTCAAACATAACCTAATATGCATTCTATATTTAAAAAACAGTAGTTCACAGTTCACCATTTTTAATTTATTAATGATATTATTATAATAAAATTGAACTGAAAACTTTTTAATTTTGAACTCTTCATTCATTTAATACAAGTCAACTGAACATTGTGACGTAAAAAAATTTAAGGTTAGGGCTGATCTGTTCGTTGTCCCATACCTAGTTTCTATCAGGGCTGCGGAGTCGGAGTCGGAGTCGTGGAGTCGTAGTCGGAGTCGGAAGGAATTTTCTAGTTACTGGAGTCGGAGTCGGAAAACAATCAAAACATTTGTCGACTCCGACTCCTTTTACATAATTACATATTGTAATTTTTTGCTTTTGTTTTCTTCTAGGAAAAAAGCCATACTTTTTTCTTATAATCTTTTCAAATTTTTATTTGCGTAAAATAACACAACTACAAATTATAAAAATTATTAATTATTGAATGAAGTACATATTTCAAAATGAACTACACATAATGGGCGTAATGACCCGTCCTCACGACATAAGCATGTTTGCCCCGCAACTTGGTATTTTATGGCTTTTCTACGACCTCAAAAACTATGGACGTTCTTTTCCGACTCGGGAATTTTTAGGCGTGTCGTGTGGACGCATTTCATACGTCACGCGTGTTTTTTTAGGACGTGGGTTTGATTACGTCATTATGCTTGCCCCTGAAAAACTACATAAAATTCATATGGGGAAAGAGCACGTTCTACGCATGTTTGGGTCGTGTGGACGGGCCATAACTCATTGTGGTTACGCCTTAATGCGGATCAACTAACAAATTTATTTTGAAAAATTACGGAATTCCAGCGGAAATCCCGAATGAACGTGGTAAAAGTATACGCTACACAATAAAACTAGTTCTTCTTTGTTCTTCGTTACAAATTTTGAATATTTTCCATTATATATAGGAGTCGCACTCGGAGTCGGAGTTGGAGTCGGATTTAAAATTAAAAAACATTAGAGTCGGAGTCGCCAATTTTTGGGGTCGACTCCGCAGCCCTGGTTTCTATTTATCATGACCGCGCTCCAACAAATAAGGGACTCTCAAAATCGCTGTTTCGATGCTCATTGAGAGTCTCACAAGTCCCCACAAGCGAACAACATGTGCTCAATTCCCTTATTAGTTGGTACAATCAGTTTTTGTAGTCAAATATTCAAAGATCAGTTGTGATCGGTTGAACTTTCAAGTAAAATTAAGAATAATATACACATATTATAAAAAAAATACTATATTATTAACAAATTATTAAATACAAAAGTACAATTTTTTCAGAAATCAGCTCGATGGCAATTTTAACGTAAGCAATCCACAAACTATAAAATAAATATACATAAATCTATTAAAAACACAAAATTTGAAAATACCGTACTTGTTATAAATCCAGAGAATAAGAAAAATGTCATATTACAATTAACTTCTAAGAAACTTCCAATTATATTGCTACCAACAATACTTCCTAAACGACCCATCATCAATGATATGCAAACCGCCATTCCCCTTGCAAATTAAATATAAATTATTAAAATATTTTTTTTTTACAATATATATAAATTATTAAATACCGTAAGTGAGTTGGTATTAGATCTACCACAGTTCCATTCACAACAGATACACAAAGTCCAGCCAGCATCAGAAATGAGCAAAACAGAATAACAATGGCCAACGGCTCCACCATCCAATATAGGGAAAATCCTGAAATTCCTGATCCTATAAGTGTTGCAGCTAAAATTGTTTTCCTTCCAATAGGGTTTATAATAACACCAAGAAGAATGTATCCAATTATGTAGAAGCTGCCTAACATTATCGAGTCAACAAATACTTTAGTATTGACACTATCGTCGCATTCCTGTAGTTTTCAAAGGGTTTTTATTATTATTTTTTTGCATAATAAAAGGTATTTATTTGTGTATATACTTGCACAATATCCATAGAATTATTGTGAGACTGCGACGTTGACAAACTAACAATTTCGCAAACAGTTCTGTGAATATCACCCGCAGCTGAATTTATTCGATTCTGTATCTCAGGATACCATAAGCCCATGCCCGCTGAACTAAACAATAAACAACAATATTTTTTACTACCTATTTTAGCTTTATTTACTAACTTAAATCTTACCAGAAAAATAGTCCAAACTGCACAATGCAACAAATTGCAAAATTCAGTAAATAAGGCTTCTTAAAAAGTGGAATCGTCTGCTTCCATATCGATTTCAATATATCCAAACTAGAATATCCTTTCATAACACGAATTAATATAACAATAAAACCAAACCCACCACACATTTTTCGATGCTAAACTATCCGTAATACATTCATTATTTTCTGGCGCAAGTGCTTTAACCTCGAAATTTTCAGCAGATTTTCCCGAGTTCTTTTCAAAGATCCAATGGACGACCTTTAGTGCTTCTTCGTCTCTTCCCTGCGACAGTAAAAATTTGGGGCTTTCCGGTAAATACAAAAGGCAAATAGCTCCTATGAATCCAGGAAGAGCATAAAGAATTAGAAGCAGACGCCAAGGACGAAAATCGAAATCGCCATATATAGAGAAAGACCATGTTTGTGGAAGGATGACCCAACCCACGGCTAAAATATAAAAATAAGTAAGGCACTATTCCAAATAATTTTTTTTTTGATATAGAAAAAATAAATAAAAAATAGAATAAACATTAAAAACTACAAAGGATGCAGAACAACATTGTTGCTCAAGTAGAGCTTATACATCAGAGTACGCGTTCACAAGCGTTGACCAAATGGGTCATTTCGACGAGAGTGAAATAAGTAAGAAAGTTTCTCTAATCCGTCATCAGGAATGTCATAATAGATTCAGAGGTTAAATCGTTTTTTGAAACAGAAAGGACAGAAAAATGTTTAGTCCTTCGAGACTTGCATCAAGTCGATCTTCACTGCAGTCGTAGACTTTTATTTATTTTTTTTATAATATAACAGAAAGCAAATACGGGACCATGATACTAGCATCTCTGCCCGTCCTGTGTTCTTCTTTATCTGATATGGTTGCTATGCCACACCCAACTTTCCACAGTTCTTTTCGGCGTAGCTTTAGTCTACCTCGTTGTCCAATAGAAGTCCTACACCTACCAGAGTTAACCGAGCTTACTTCTCTTCAAGTCACATGTCCGTCATCTTTGTCGCACTACTTAATAACACTGAATCATCACATGCTAGACCAACCAGGCCCGACCAATTTGGTGCTGGAACCATATGCTAACTTTACCAGCACAAACCAAACCGAGCAGACAAACGATGAGATTTAATATCGCACCACCCTGAGCTCTAGTTTTCCACATAAACAAAATCCAAGACCCAGTTATATAGCGGTGTTTTTTTTTGTGTGAGGTACTAGGTCCATAGGTACTGCGCCATTCATTTGGCCTATCGTACTACACCCCTATACCTCATATTTTTAGGCCAGACCGCTTGAATAAGTTCAGCAGTCTGCCTAGTGGCTTGTCACTTAGACTTGAATAATCGAGCAAGGACTCCTCGAATAAAGAACCTCTGCTCCTCGCTATTGCGGGCATTCACAGATGACGTGGAGAGCAGACTCATCCTCCTCCAGGCAAAGCCTGCAGGTGGGGTCCCAATGGATCGCAGCTATTATTCCTGCTCTATGTGCAATATGTATTGATAAAACTTTTCACCATTACCTTGTTTATGCGTAAGACGGTTTTAAGCTTAAAATCGGTTTAAGACGAATTGCCTGTATAAACAGATTCGGATTCTCTATCAGACAATTGAAAATTTACGTTCTATATTATGCATTAACATAACTTTAATCGCTAACCGGAATAGAGTGAGATTATTCTTTTAATGTAAGACCAAAATCAGCCATTTTGAGAACTCCTCACATGTACACACAATAATTCGTCTTAAGCTGAAATAAATTAAGCTTGAGACGAATTTCGACTTAAGACTGTTTATACGGAGCCGGATTCTGTCTTAAGCCGAAATTCGACTTACGCATAAACAAGGTACATGTTCATCTGATACTGCATCAAGATTTTCGTGAATGATATCTAAGTGCGGGTCCAAAAAGGCGATTTTAAACATTTTCTTATTTACAGATATTGTACTTAAAATTGAAGAAAACAAAAAGAATACAAAGAAATCTAAAAATACCTATTTTGAGGGCTAAAACCCCCTAAAAAGTGGCTAAGAACCCTAAAAGGAAGCTCTCTGCCGATTTTCAGCCTGTACTTAATTATTTCCGCTATATCGTTTTTTTCGGCTTAATTTACCTGTATTATTAATTTAACCCAGTTTTCTCGCAATTTTACACTGTTTCTTGCGGGAAAAAAATTACGTGATATTTGCCAAGACCCTTCCCTCCGATGCGAACGATGCGAGCTTGTCGCAAATCTCGGATGAATTAGAACTGAAAGAGTTCTCGTATTACATGGTGTTAGGGTAAGTATCAACTCTTTTCTTAAGTGTTGATAAATTGAAAGAATTTAAGTAGCCCGGCGTGTGGTGGTCAGTCATAGGAGGTATGAGACCAAACATAAGAAGAAAGAAGAACGCGGCGCAACAGTTCTGACTAGTGGAATTGCGATCATTAACCTATACGTAGGGGCCTCTTGTAACTGTGCTATATAGACAAAATAATATAATCGGGCTGGGAAGCGCCCTCTTCAACGATGTAAATGATATCGTGCCGCGAGCTCTATAGCAGTAAGTAGTTGAGCGCAGTTACTTACAATCTCCATTGGGCGTAAGTGACAGTTTCTGTATAAATGCGTTAGCCTGATATCCGCAGCAAGCCCCTTTTTTCTTACATAATAGTGGGACTTCAATGGAACAATTCAAAAATAAAAGAGACAAAGTAACGAGTTGTGCAAGTAATATGTGCTAATTTTTTTGGGGATACCTTATCTGGCATGAAGACATCGTCCCAAAAAGGTCCTGGCCAGCAGCAGGAGCAGGCCAACTTCCACGGCAACAACCCTATGCCGAGAACTTCTCGTGTGCTGTCTAAACGGTAGTGATCAGGAGCCATCTTCAAAGAGCAGGTGTCCCAAAAGAAGAAGGAGAACAACAGCAACTCCGATTTTACCGGGACTGGCTGGCTGAGATTGCCCTGGCAATAATACCTTCCGTGAGGGCAAACTAGCAGAAGCGCAATCGTCAATAAACAAAACTCCTGAAGGTGACTGTTCACCTCAGTTCTTTGGAGTAAAGATGGTGAAAGAGCTTGTTAAGCTCACCTGTGCTAACCAATTTACTAGCCAATGGTTGATAACCACTATAACCTATTGTAAGAAGCATCTTCCAAAATTCAAAAGAATTAATTTCTGGGTTCCTAATAACAACACTAGACAACTAGAACAGGTTATAAGCAAGTTGGCAACACAGAACCCTCTTGACGACTGATGGCCAGGAAGTTTTACCCGAATAGTAAATTATGACACACTGAATCTGCTGGGAAAGCTCTCTGTGGTAAGATCTATGGAGGGCTACAGCGAGAAAGACTCAACCTCAATTGGAAGAATGGCGTAAACCAGGATACTCAGAACTTAAGGATGTAGAACTGGATGACATCGGCTAAGAACCGGAACCGGCGAAGAGAACAGTTGCGAGAGCCCAGAACCGGATCCCGGTTGTAGAGCCGTAAAAGAAGAAGTCTTCTTCAAGAGTGATACATTCATTCCAACGCTTCTCTACCATTTCTATGCATAGTATGATTTGTCCAGTCCTTCAAAACCCCCTTCAATTTCGTCGATCGCCTCCCCATATTTCTTTCTGGCGAGCATTTTTTTGAGATTTGAGAACTAGTAGTAGCGGAGTTCTAAAGATACATAATACGGTGGATACAATGTTACGATCGCCTTGTGGTGCTTTGGCGAAAGAGCACTTATTTTCTTCATTTGAACGAACTTTCAATAAAAGAATTATAACTATCTCCGAAGTTACTAACAACAATTGAGTCGCTCAGAAGCCAATACGGTTAAGTCCATGACCATGCACATGGACTTAACCGTTTTGGCTTCATGAGTGACTCAATTCTGAATGATAATCACAATTCAGTTACTTTAATCTGCAACATTTCATCAAAATACATAAAAATTGATCATAAAATCGTATTATTATTTAGAACAAACTCCCGTAAATTATCTAAAGCACATTTTATAAATGCAATAAAATAAATTTTAATACGAAACACAGCTACTAACAATTGACCATGCATAAGTTCAGTATAAATTACTAGAGCTTAGTAAATTAGGTCAAAAGATAAAAGAGATCTAGGAACCGGAAAACTGTCACTAGGTTATCTCACCTGGAATATACGCAGTAGCGATTCCCACAAAAGCACTGGCACAAGATATTACAACCGGGCGATACTTTAAAGTGTTGAACTCTCCCAGATAAGCATAAAGTGTAGCTGATGGTCCAGAAATGCTGTTATTATAAAAATAATATAATCTAAGGTCATAATAAATAAATCCTACCCTATTCCACTGCATAATCTAGCTAAAACAAAAATCCAAAAATTATTGATAAAACACGAAACCAATGAAAAGAAATTTGATGCGAAAATTGTGTACATTATGAGCTTTCGTCTTCCGTAAGTATCAGCAACGTACCCCCATAAGTGTGATGAAAGTAGTATTCCTGTGAGTGAAAGATTATTATTTATATCTTTGTTATCTTAATCCATGCAATTTAAACTTACCTATGAAACTGACTGCACCTAAAAATCCCCTTTCTCTTGCGTCTAAGTCTAAGTCACATTGGGATGCAATGCCGATTATCATCATGCCCATGGTCTCGTTTATGACTGCCATTAAGATAATGCCGCAAACTAACACCATTATTATCTGAATTTTCCCAAAGCCTATATTTGCGTTTGGTTAATAATTTTATTTCTTAGAATATAGTTATAAAACTTACATTAATATTTTTTTGCAATTAAGGACAAACTTAGGTAAGATTGCGAAGTGTTTTTATCATTTTCTCTAAATAATCGTTTATTCAAAGAAAACGAAATTATTAGTCTAAGAGCTGGGCACGAAAAAGTGCTTTCATCTTTGATGTGGACAAACTTTATTGAAACTCACTCTATTACTAAACGGGATTACATGTCCGAGCTCTCCGACACTTTTAGTGGTGCAGGATGGAGGGAAGGATGGTTAAAGTAGCCATTTTTTTTATCAAAAAAACTTCATCGATGTCGCGCATGAAAATTGGTAGGATGGAAGATTATAAGCTACTTAATATAAAGTCCAAGTCTCCGACAGCTGGGTTGGTGCAAAATGGGTGGCTGACAGGGGTCAAGTTGCCGAAAATGTTTGCAAAAAAATTCATAACGGATGTGTCTTCTCCGACACATTGATTACTTTCTTTCTAATGTATAATAAACTACGTGTGAAAATCTCCGACAGGTAAGTGGGTGCAAAAGGCAGAAAAATTGGGTTTTATAGACGCTCCTTCGAGATTTGATTGTTTGATTGTTTGTTCCGGATAAACTCAAAATTTACCGAACCGATTTTAAAAATTCTTTCGCCAATAGAAAGCTCTATTATCAGCGAGTAACTTGTGTATATTTTATTTTTCATAACATCGAAATTCAAAATGGCCGCCGAAATATGACCGAAATTGAAAATGGAAGCAGAAATATTGGTGAATTTTCCAATTTTATTCCGATTCCAATGAAAGTGGGTATCGAGAGCTTTTTATGGTCGCAGATAACGAGTTTGGAGTCAAAAATTATAAATTCAAAATGGCCGAGGAATTTACAAATTGTGTTCCGATTCCAATGGAAATCGGTATCTGGGATTTTTTAAGGTAACAAATAACGCATTTATGATCAAAACTTAAATTCAAAATGGCCGCATCAAAATGGCCGACGAGTTTTGCGAATTTTATTCCGATTCCAATTAAAATCGGTTAATGGGAGTTTTTAAGGCAGCAAATAATGATTTTTATGATGATCAAAACTTATAAATTCAAAATTGTGGGACCAATATGGCGGACGAATTTTGTTAAAAAAGTGTCATTTCCCGGTTAGCTGTATGTAGGTTGTTCAACAGTTGGAAAATCCGAAAATCTAGACATTCTAGCTACAAAGGGAAAAACATTGAACATAGTGTATCCTGAAGCTCTCTAGGCAATCGGTTCAGAATGTATCAACAAGGATTTTTTGGTAAGATGGTAAGGAGAAGCGGAAATATGGGATTTAGAATGGATAAGAAGGAAAAAACCCTTCATTTGGTCACACTTCAAATAAATGCATTTTGAAGATTTGGATTAATTTCAACTGTTTTAACGTTGGGTACAGCGAGGCGCAACGGGCTCCAGCTAGTGTATATTATAAGTATAGTGAAGCTTCAAATATTATATATGTACATCTAATAAATTCGGTAACGAAGCCGATCGTGATTTCCTTATATCAGGTGCAAACCAAACGAGACCAGTAGATTTCACCAAAGAGCTTCGCAATAATAAATTCAAACAGGCTTTGGTTCGATTTTTTTTAAATTTATTGGTCCGGCAACGAATTAGCAGCATTTATTCAGAATAAAACTGTATTTGTAAATTTTGTTGAATGCCATGTTTTTTCGGTTGATACTAATGGAAATGTTAAAATGTCGATTGATTCTATTTTGAGCTGCCCCAATCATGAAGAGGCTGATACAAAAATGGTCTATCATGCTTGCCAAATTAGGAAAGATAGTAACATAATATTAAAATGCTCTGATACAGACATTTTAATCATTATGTTAAGCAATATGCACAATTTGAAAAGCAATTCCAAAATTTGGATGGAAAGTGCAGTGTTAGGAAAAATAAAATATATTGATATTAATAAAATATACGAACGTTTTGGCGAATCAATCTGCTGGTTGCGATTATAATCCAACCTTTTATAAAAAAGGAAAAAAAAGACCTTTTAATTTAATGTTGAAATCCGAAAAGTATCAAAAAGCATTTTACGAGCTTGGAGATACAACTTGTGACTACGAAGACGTGTTCGAAACGTTAGAAACATTTGTATGTAATTTATATGGTAGTTATACCTAACTACTAGAAGAATTACTCAACGAAAGGTTAATAAAGTTAGATCAACACTTTTTAATCGTCAATATAAAATGCGCAATGTTGACGAACCTTTTTTAAAAAAAAAATTAAAAAATTTTGATGCATCAAGCTTACCCCCTTGCCACTCAGAACTTTTCCAACACCACGTATATTACTAATGTTTGGTTGAATTCTTATAAACAAATCCCTACAGAACTTAATCCCACAGAAAATGGATGGGTGCTAGACGATGAAAATGTGTATAAATTTAATTGGTTTGAAGGTCCTCAATTACCAGAAACAGTTCGGGACATTGTAACCGAGAGTGAATCTGAAAACCATATGAGTGACTCTGAACGTGAAGGCGATGAAAATGACGTAAATCTAAGCGATAGCGATAATGATAACAACAATTATAGTGTAAGCGACGAAGAGAGCTGGGAAAATTAATGGTAAAATATTTAAATGTATCTACAATATTGTATTTTATCATAAATGAAATTGTATACTATAATATTACAAACAATTGTGTCTTTTCAATGTTTTCCTTTTTATTAACAGTTTATTAGTTCACTCAAATGAAAGAATAATTGCTCCCAAAAAAACTCATTTATGAATATACTATTATTTTTTTATCTATGCGTTAATTATCGTATAAAAAATTGTATCTACACGAGTTATTTATCGATAAAATGCGTATACTTATGATAAACGCGCATAGCGCGGAACTTGGAGGCGCGTCAATAAAACCCAATTTTTCTGCCTTTTGCCTGTCGGAGATTTTCACACGTAATTTATTATACAGTAATCAATTTCTCCGACACATCCGTTATGAATTTTTTTGCAAACATTTTCGGCAACTTGACCCCTGTCAGCCACCCATTTTGCACCAACCCAGCTGTCGGAGACTTGGACTTTATATTAAGTAGCTTATAATCTTCCATCCTACCAATTTTCATGCGCGACATCGATGAAGTTTTTTTGATAAAAAAATGGCTACTTTAACCATCCTTCCCTCCATCCTGCACCACTAAAAGTGTCGGAGAGCTCGGACATGTAATCCCGTTTAGTAATAGAGTGAGTTTCAATAAAGTTTGTCCACATCAAAGATGAAAGCACTTTTTCGTGCCCAGCTCTCCGACTGTTTACAAATGCAATTTATCTCAGATTATATTGCGCTATTTGCGCTTTGAGTAGTAGCAGGTTTTGAAACCTTGACGTGAGTTAATTCTCTGGCCTCTATTGCCGAATGTGGCGGATCGGAAGTGAGTGCGGATTTGATACTTTGCGATTCCCTAATCCGCCGTGTGTGTGTAATCGTGAATCTAAACGTATAGCAATGCCAACCTGTAAACGATTTCCGAGAACAAAATTAAGGAATCTCAACTTGAACATTTTGGACAAAGGTGTCAAATCCGCACTCACTTCCGATCCGCCGTATTCCGCAATCGAGGCCTCTATAATCTAGAATAATCTACATCAAACTGTGGATCATCCCATGAGAATCCCTGACGTTGCTGGTCAAGGAGCTATTATTATGACCTATTTCTTACTTCTCATCCAACGCGATACTCCGTCGAAGTTGATTCACCTTTCGGCAATTCGGACTAAATCAGCTCTAACTTCCCATACACATTTCCCGACCCTCCCAAGCGAGCTAAGAGAACTGTGTGATATTGTGGGCAGGCCGATTGGCTGGAATATATCAAACTAAGAAATTTCTGCAAATCCACCATCGGGAACGTCAAAACCTTATTTGACAACAAGTTGAGAAGTAGAAGAAGAATATTTAATGCAACCGCTGGTAGCAAAAATTTCTGGTCCTTGGTAAGTTGCATCAAGAAGAATTTTACTACATCCACAACTCCTTCCTTTATCAACAAGGGGACGGACGTGATAACTGACAGCAAATGCAAGGCTCATTTATTAGCTTCCTAGTTCTCCTCAAACTCTGCTTTGAGCACCGGCTATGCCAGCCCCTGCCCTCAAATATTCCACAAAATCAATGGACACGGTCTTCATCAGGATTCGCAAATTATGTAGGTGTCTCAAAGAGCTCAAACAAATCCTCTGGACCCCACAATATACCCGCTGCCGTCTTAAATGAAATGCACCTTTAGCAAACCTGCCTTACAGGACATCTGAACCAAAGTTTGCATCGATTTGGTGAGCCTGGTCTGGTTTCTTTAGATATCTCCAATGCCTTCGATAGAGTATGGAAATCCTGTTAGCTAAACTCAAACCATTAGCAGCGAGCAATAATAATAAGAGTGATGAGCTAGAACAAATTTTTAAAAATGTTTCAATGATCAGCTGATAAAAATTTCAATGGGAGTGAAAAAGTCAAAATATCAAAGAAATAATATCTATGATAAAAGGAGGCAGAATTACTTCCATACTACACCAATGTATGTGAAAGAAAGATAAAAAATGAAGGGAAGTGACTTCTTCGCCTTGCAAGATTCCCGCCTTTTTTAACGGACAATACAAGTGGAAATCCATTCCTAATATTGTGTACCAACACGAAATTTTACGCATACATACAATCCGTGCAACCCCAATTTACACGTGCTCTGTTCCATTGTTGCTTCCATTTGAATGTAAACATTCGAATAGGGGAAACAAGGAACATCTTCTGTTTCTTTCATATTCTTGTGTATTTTGCATAAAATGTATATCCATCGCGCGTTTGTTAATATTTTTTTGGACTTTTTGTTTAATGTTATTGCTAATCCCTTCTTTCATATCTTTAACTCTTTTACTTGTCCTTGAGCTCTGCCTAATCACTCTTGTTATTATTGCTCGCTGCCATTAGTGTTGACTCAGTTTTACAGAGTTTTCTTTCCGGCCGTTCAATTATGCTAAGGAGGCACCCTTTAAGTAGAAGCCAGCACGCTTACCAGGCTGGCAGATCTACAGAAACGGCACTTCACCAATTGGTGCGAGTAGCCGAGGGGGAACTGTATACCGGAGGCATAGCGATGGCCGTAATTATGGACATCGAAGGTGCCTTCGACAAGATACAGTTCAGCAAACTTAAAGATGCTCTGGTGAGGCGCGAGGTCAGCCCCATGATTGTAAGGTGGGTGGCCAGCATGCTGAAAAACAGAGCAGTAAGGATTCAGACAGGAGACTCGCGGCTTCGAGGGAGGGTCAGCAAGGGATGCCCACAGGGCGTGGTCTTATCACCCCTCCTGTGGAACATCACTGTGGACACTCTGCTCAGGCGGATAGAGGAAATGGGCGTGCATACCATTGGGTATGCAGATGATGTAGCGATTGTGGCACGCGGCAAGTTTATGAGCACTACTGCAGATATCATGAGGAATGCACTCCAAGTGGTTGAGCAGTGGTGTACGGAACAAGGCCTCACCATAAACGCCAACAAGACAGACGCTATAATCTTCACTAGGAAGATTAAAGATCTGGATTTTCAGCCCCTCATGCTTTTTGGATCGGAGATCAAGGTGTCTGAGAAGGTCAAGTATCTGGGTGTATACTTGGATTCACGACTAACCTGGAAATACCACGTTGAGGAGAAGATCAAGAAGGCGAAAAGGGTGCTTCACCAGTGCAGAAGAGTATGTGGACTAAGGTGGGGTATCTCACCAAAGGTAGCATACTGGACATATACCATGATGGTGAGACCCATCATAACATATGCCTCGGTAATCTGGTGGACTAAAGTCACACAGAAAACCGTCAAGAGGCATTTGGACAAGGTGCAAAGAATGGCCTGCGTGGGTGTGAGCGGTGCTTTCCGCACCACACCCGCCGCGGCATTGGAGGCGCTGTTAGGTCTGCTGCCGTTAGATCTCCATGTGGTGAAGACTGCGGCGGCCTCAGCGATCCGGATGAGACGGGATGCCGTATGGCAGACGTCAGGAGCCTTATATGGGCACATGAAGATCCTAGATCGTATCAAAGGGATTAGGGAGCTCATGATGCCCATGGAAGGGATCAAAAAAATGAGGGTGACCGAAAGGTATCACAAAACCCTCATAGGAAATGGAACGCTTCCGGAAGGGAGGCCGGAAGACATATATATCTTCACGGATGGATCCATGATTGACGGCAGAGCAGGTGCGGGAGTCTTCTCAGAGGACTTAAACCTAACCTGCTCGCTGGCTTTGGGGAATTACACCTCAGTTTACCAGGCTGAGATGCTTGCTCTGCTGTACGCGCTGGATCACATAAATGATGGTCAGGTGCAGGGAAGGAGCATCCTCATAGCGCTGGACAATCAGGCTGTGATTAAGCGCATGAATCAGACAGAGATAAATGCGTCTCTGGCGTTGGAATGTGTCCAAAAACTGAACAGGTGTGCGAAACAAAACAACGTGACGCTAGCTTGGGTTAGAGGACATTCAGGCATCGATGGGAACGAAAAGGTGGACAACCTGGCAAAACAGGGGTCAACCTCGGAATTCTGGGGACCGGAGCCATACTCTGCCATTGGCAGAGGGTTGGTAAGGAACCGCATCGAGAAATGGGTCGCTGAAGAACACCGGAGACGGTGGGACGCTATGACCACGTGCAGGCAGGCTAAGATGGTGCTTACGTTGCCGATTGCCGCAACCAGAAGAAGGATCCTGCATATGCAAAGGAGAACCCTCAGATGGTTGGTGGCACTGATTACAGGACACGGATGTTCCGGTATCACCTAAAAAGAATGGGAATTCTAGAGGACGACACCTGTCGGATGTGCCTGGAGGAACCCGAGACGGCCACACACATAGTGTGTCACTGTCCGGCGCTGGCGAGAAAAAGGGCTGCCATAACTGGACTCCATTGGATGGAGGACATGAGGCAGATTCCCTTCAATCAGCTGCTCGCGATAACTAGGGGAGTCGAAGCAAGGGAGCAATGGGACAACCCACTGCAACCCCGATAAGATGACTCTAGGTAGAGGGACGAAAAGGGACCCGCAAACAGTGGTCTGATTCGAAATCCCTCGAAAATCTATATACATATAATTATGGTAATACTGGATAGCTTCGAAAACCACCTTGGCGTGATTAGGTAGAGAACAAAAAAGGTGCCTCAAACTAATCGATGACGACACCATTTGCTCCACCATCGACCATCTGAGTCACAATAGGATTGTGGCAGCCCTGACAAAACTTTGTCGCTACAATCATCTGTTCCAACGAAATAAACACTCTCCTGCCTCCACGCCAATCTTATATGCGTAACACCAGAGTAGCCCACTCGTCTCAATCCGTCCAACTGCCGTCTGCCCCCCCCCTTTTTCGCGTACTCTACAAACTAGAAAATCGTTTTTTAAATAGAGCAACTCGACTATGGAACAATCTTTCTCAGTCAGTATTTCCGAACTCCTAACAAATCCAAGAGTTCAAATGCAAATGCCATCTGCTTCCACATCCTCCTCACACCTCATAACCCCAAACATTTTCTATCCCCCTCCTATGCTTAATACTAGACTGCACCATGGCGTGACCAACGACATGATCGACCAAAAAGCGTGATTCCTTAAAAAAACTTAAAAATAATATTCAAGTTAGACAAAGACGAAGCTTCTTACTGTCGTGTTCCTGCCGTGGGTTTTGTAGCTTCGAAGGTAAAGCATGCTCTGGTTTAAGGCTTTGGGTTGCTTCGTTATGTAAATTTAGAACACATACACATTAACACCTTTCTCAAAACAATTTCAAAGTATTTTGATTCTGTTAAAATGTTCCACAAGGGGCCCTTACATGCAAAATGCCCAGGGGCAGGCGCGGATCTAGAATTTTATTTTGTGGGGGGTCACGGAATTAAATGTGGCGGAAAAAATGTCTACTCCTAAAAAAACAAAAACAAAATTAACAAAACTAACCGAATTGTGGGTTTTTCACAGAGCAATGCACTTACGCCATTAATAAAGCCTGTCCGAACAGACCGCATAATGCTATGGACACACATGTGGTTTCGATACCATGGTATCGATACCAAGATTGTTTTATACTACATAGTATACTAACCCCTGACACATACCTCTTTGTGGTATACATTTGACAGCTCACAGCTGAATCTTATTTGTAAAGCTTTAAAAAATGGAAAACGTATTAGTTTGTGCTCTTTTACGTCAATAAATATGCTGGAAATCGAAAGTAAAACTTTCCACTTAAAAAACTTTCTATTATTTTTCAACAAAAACACAGCTAAATTTTTATTTACTCAAAAAATTAATTTTTAAAATGGAAAAATTAGGTGTTTTTATTTTCCGCTTCTATATAATGGCGTTGTCAGCAGTTAAAAGGTCACTATACCAGGTTTGTGCATAAGGAAACCAAGAAAAATTGGCTCATTTCGATACCACATCGAATGGGGGGTTTCAGACCTGATGTGGTTACAACGTTGTTAGACCCGGCTTTTAGGAGAGAGAGGTAAAAGGAAGGGAGAGAGGTGTTGTAACTTCTTCCCGCAGAAATTTTTGGTTGAAAACTTTTGCGCACTAACACAGGCACATGACCCTTTTTATCTTCTTCTTTTTTCCTCCGCATTTTTCCAAAAGAAATGTTTTTATCATGTTTTTTTTGCATTAAATAACATTATTTTCCTCACAATTTGCATTTGGTTTTTGAACACAACGTTTTAACCTTCTTATGTCAAACAACAGCTCAAAGAATTTAAAATAGAAAAGAAGAAGAATATCAACAGGAACACACACATTCATACCCCCTTGTAAAGATAAGAAAAATTCTCCCGGTACAACAGGAACCGTCTGAAACGGTGGAACGTTGTAACAATAGCTAAATGACTCAACGTCTGAAACCCCCCAATGATAGTATACCAAGTTTTTGAAATGGTATTGACCTGGTATTAGGTGACACACATCTGGTATACTGCGTGGTATTTGAATACCATGGTACCGATACCACATGTGTGTCCATAGCATAAAGAGGCTTTCAAACCCCCATGGTGATCTCGCGAACTTGAAACACTCAGAAAAGAGTGTAGAAAGGAATTTAATTCAGCTAGACGCAGCAACAGTGCAACCTCCTGGGGCTGCTAAAAGTCGAAGCTGAATAGATAAGGAAAGCCAAACGTACCTCTTGGGACAACTTTTGCAGCAATATAGAGTCCACGTCGGAAGCCTCAAGACTACGCAAAATATTAACTAAAGGGCCAACAATGCTTAGTGTACGCTCACACCAATGGTGGCAGAATAAGTGGCTCGCTAAGATAGGTGCTACCCTAAGATATAATACTGTTCACACCAGAGGATACCTGCTTGGCTAGGATATTAGAAAATGCTGCAGTTCGTCGCCGTTGCCTGAATGTATCCTAGGAAAAAACAAACACGCCTGTTCGCTTGGATAGACACCTAGCGACTAGCCACAGCGAAGCACGGTCGGTATGAACAACGCAGTGCTAGCACCAACATTCGTTTGCTTGGATAGTTCATCCTACCACCTAGCTAGCCACTAGGCGCTTAGTGTGGCACTTATTGGTGTGAACGTACACTTAGTTATTTACACAACTAAAACGGCGATTGGACTGACACTATTTATGGACACCCGCTTTCCGAGTAGTACTACCGCTGAGACAGCTTTTACGTTAAACCCTGCAGCCTCACTCACCACAGCTGGTGAAATCTATCATAAGTAGAGCAAGAATTAAATGGGCTGTAAACACCTTCCAGCCCTATAAATCTTCAGGCCCGGCTGCATAGTGCCGACACAACTGCAGTGCACCCTTAGTTACATCATGCCCTGGTTGCAGGCCATGTTTACCGGGTGCCTTCAGAATAACTGCATTCCCTCTATTTGTAAAGAGGTGAAAGTAATTTTTTTACCTAAGGCAGGAAAAGTCTCCCACACAACACCCAAAGACTTCAGGCCAATCAGCCTATCATCCTTTCTTTTAAAGACTCTAGAAAGGCTAATCGAAATATATCTGAGGCAGACCATACTAACCTCGGAACTCTCTGGCGCACAACACGCCTACACAAAGGCCAAATCTACCACCAACATAACAGCCTAAGGTCCGCCTTGTTTAGAGTGATACCGGCCCTTAAGACAAGGGGCTTCATACATTCATTCGCTAAGGGGGCGCCCACTGACATATAATAATGGACTGCTTATCAGACATTATTCCCATATAAACTCATGGCACCAAAAAGTGTAGAAAAGTATAGTCCTCTCGCTCATCCATAAGCCCCCTTTGTCACTGAACTCAATTTTTGTTCAATTTCGTATTAAGAGTTCAGTGCATTCACTGGCAGAAATAAAATCAGATAGTCCCAAGCTTGAAAAAATAAAATTTGACATTAAAAAACTGCACACTTTTCCATTTTATTAAATATTTTTACTCTCGACTTTCAATAAACCATAAAATACGATAATTTTTTTATCTTTGCAGTAAAATAAGAACGGTAAATAAAATTCTGGAATGATTTTAAGCGAAATTTAAAATAAAACCGCCACACGGTTGCACGATATTAAAGTTGCCATACCTGATTTCATTTTTTCCTTTGAACTAATGTCAGAATATTTACAAAAAATAGATGGGAATAGTGATTTTTTTATTTCTGTCTCGTTTCGCCATAAGACCCGAAATCACTGACATTTAGATGAAAATGATACAGGGGTAGAAAACTCGCATGGTTTAACATAAACATTTGTAATTAATGAAAAAATACATTATAAAAGGGAAATATAACACCAAAATTAAATTTGTTATTTTTTTTAAGAACAATTTATTTTGTTTCCATCATCCAAAAACGAATATAAACAATTTTAATTTACAAAAGTAACTGACGTGTTTACATGTCAGTGAAAAAAGGTTTGCCAGAAATGGAACGAATTGGTGCCATGAAAATTTCCTGATGAGCAGTCCTTTCTATATGTCAATGGCACTTCTTTTGCGGCAGTAAAATTTCCAATTTGAACTGCGGCGAGGAGAGATTGTAAATACGAACTGGATGGAGACACATTTCTTAAGCTGGTGACATATCCAAGCGTACGTGCGTTGCATTCGTTGACAGATAATATAGAAGTGTGTATTCAAATGCGACCAGACAAAATATTCCGTGAATGTTCCGCATGCCACGCAAATGTCGGGCTACTTTCAACTTTTTCTACATTATCACATTCGACATAGGACACACAAGCATACACAACAAACACATGCGACTCGTTACTCAGATTTTTGGGCTATCTGTGAGAGCCGGGACGGAACGCAACCATGCAATTATGTGTCAGTGGAAAATCTCCGCATATCAGGGAGCCGCTGAATGCAATGCATGTACGCTTGTATATGTCACCAGCTTTACTTTTTTCGAGGGAGTGAGGTTTTGTCCTGAAGAGACAATTCTTACATTTTTTGAGGGAGCGAAATTTTGCGCTGGAGAGACATTTCTTACTTCTTTTGCGGTAGCAGATTTTTCCAACTTGAAATTAGGCGAGGTGGGATTGCAAAATATAAATACATATATGGCCATGGACAACTAATTAGAAACAGTTTCATAAAAATTTCATTTATACAGTTTTTATGTAGGAATCAAACTAAAGCCCGGTTACTTTATACAAAAAAAGGCCAAACCTCTAAAAAAATCCAACTGGAGATTTTACAGCGGGATTCTCTTTATTTTGGGGTAACAAATAATTTCCCAAAAGTCCATAAAGCCAACTGACCGGCTACTCAAGTTACGGAGGGCTAAAGGTCACGAAAATCAGTTTTTTCTCAAATATCTCGTAAGTTATCGCTTTTACGTAAATTTCGGCTAAGTAAAATTTGTTCGTGAGATAAATCTGCATAAAAATGTCCTAAACAAAATTTACGTAGAACTAATAGTTTTCGAGAAATCTGGGTGACAAGCTGTGGAGCAACGCATACCCCATTCTCCTATACGAGTGCATGTGTTTGTGGTGTATGATTGTGGCAACGTTATAAATGAGATCCCAGACGCTATCATATTACAAGCCTGTCAATATTTCAACAGTTTAAGCCTTCCTCGGTGCATATAAACGGGTGGCCATCTGTTAGTTTCTTTTTGAAATTGTTATTAAAACTACACCATTCAATATTTTTCAATGAATGCTCCTTTATTGAAGAGAGTATATCTTCCGATTATTTATGTAAAACAATTTCACCCAAATGGCTGCGGCGGCTGGCTAGCCAGTGGCCCATTCTGTTAACCCTGGAATACTATCGCTTTTTTAGCATACGTTGTTATTATTTACTATTGCGGAAATGTGGCATTGCCATAAAAAACGCAGTAATATAAAATGTTTTATAATTATTTATTTATCAAAACATGAACATTTTTTCAACAATATTTTAATCAAAATTCACTAATGTCGAAATTTTCCGCGTAAATTGAATTGGCCGTCGTAAGTTTTCCTCAAGTCGGTCAATTGTTAGTAGATCGTTGGAGTAACAACGGTACTTAACATTTACCTATAAAAAAAGTCGATCGAATAAATGTTATTTAGCCAAAATTAACGTAAAACAAATAATTTACGAGATATTTAAAAAAAACTGATTTTTGTGACCTTTAGCCCTCCGTAACTTGAGTAGCCGGTCAGTTGGCTTTATGGACTTTTGGGAAATTATTTGTGACCCCAAAGTAAAGAGAACCCCGCTGTAAAATCTCCATTTGTATTTTTTTAGAGGTTCATGTATAAAGTGACTGGGCTATAAAGATTTTTTTTAAATATATAATGATTGAAGGAAATCAATAACAATATCAAAATGAATTCCTAGCAGGATTGCTACATAAAAACATATAAAATGTATAAATGTAATTTTTATGAAACTGTTTTTAGTTGTCCGCGGCTGTACATTGTGGAGGCATAGATTTCTTACTTACTCTAAGGCAGTTTAATGAATATTAGAATTAAATTTGTAAAAATGCGCTTCAGTGGTATTTATTTTCTTTCTTTTTTTAATCTGCTTGTTTTTGTCAATTTGGTATTACAATAGCACCTCGCCTCATTTGAAGTAAGACATTATACTGGCTCAAAAGAAAAAAGAGGCACCTCTTACAAACTCATTTTATAATCGTGTCCTACCCAACACTATATTTGTGTGACTCAGTGAGCGAACACTGGCCAATGGGCCGTTTCTATTTAAATGAATCTTTTAGCTTGAAGAGCACCTTGGACCTTTAACATATATGATGAAACAGCTGGTCGGTGCAATTCTTTTAAAAAACTACCTTTAGTGTGGTCGCTCACGTACAGGGTTTTTACACGACACAGCCGTTCCGTGTTAGTTTATATTTCTATGGTTCAGCCATAACCTTCTATATTTACAAGCCATGAACGAGAATCTAAATTGAGAGAATCGGACTACCAAATTCTCCCAAATTCTCCAAATTACACTAACAACATAACGTGAGTTCACCGAGTTGTAGTCCGATCGAGCGGAAACTCGCTCTCAATATTTTTCTTGTTCATGGCTTGTAAATATAGAAGGTTATGGTTCATCCCCTTAACCCAATCCTGGCAGCACACAAGCAAAGCTTTTCATACGAAAACTAAATATATTTTATTAGAACTATTAAGAAATTATAACTGTATAGCCCAAGCTTTTTAGACCCAATCCAACTAGCATTTAAAAAGGGGATTGCCTCAGGATAGAGCAAGATGGTTTTCTTGCAGCTCGTTCCACTACCACCAATTTTCTTGAGCTCACTTCACATACTGTCGAGGGCTTCGTTTCCGGTTGCCGAACTGATTGTGTTTACACTGATTTTAGTAAGGCATTTGACTATAATTCTCAAATTAAAAATGCTAGGTTTTCCACAAGCCCTTCTAGTATGTTTCCAGTCTTACTTAGCTGACAGGACCTACCAAGTTCTTTTTCGTGGATCCAAATCAGTAACCATTGAAGCGTCTTCCGGTGTCCCTAAAGGAAGTCATCTTTGTCCTCTCCTCTTTATTCTATCAATTTATGACATTGTTCCCTTGTTAAAACACTGTAGAATCTTAATTTACGTTGATGACATCAAATTGTACCGTCACATAAAGAGTATCGAGGATTGTAAACTTTTTCAAGTTGACCTTGACACCTTTTACTCTTGTTGTGCTTAATATTAGTAAATGCAAAATCATGACTTTTAGTAGGAGACGTGGTGCTATAAAAAAATTTAACAACCCCTTGATCACTAAAGACCCATACATTTCTCTTGTCAGGCCATTACTTGAATATGCGCCCCAGGTTTGGTCTCCTCGCTACTCTTCGCACGAAGTATTGAATCGGTTCAACGGAGGTTCGTTCGATTCGCACTGAATCATCTCCCTTGGGAAAACCCATTAGTTTTTCCATCATATAAATTACGGCTTAAGTTACTCAACTTAAGCTCCTTTTAGAAGCGTTGTGAGGTGGCCGATGTTGTATTTGTTCATCAGCTCCTTAATGGAAAGGTCGACTCAGGTTTTCTAAGCCACCGTGCGTCGTTTAGAGAGAGTGGTTATAATCTGAGAGGGCTACCTCTTTTACACAACAACTCCTCTCACACGAATTATGGCAGATTTGCACTTGCAAATCGCATGCTCATTAACGTGAACAACAATATCAATGTGAGTGGGTGAATTCAAAAACTCAACACTGCCGCAACACTGCAGAATTCAGCAATTAGAAGTCTGTAGCTGAATTCTGCAGTGTTGCGGCAGTGTTGAGTTTTTGAATTCACCCAGTATTAGTAAAGATGTCCTCAAAAGGAGTCGCTACGATTCCTGTTGTTTCGCTTCTGTGTGTGAGTGTGTTACATGTTAGTTTGTGTTTTGGTTTATCTCATTTTATGTTGCATGCTTAGTTGAGCCTCATCTCAGCGCTTGCTTGTGCTGAGTTGGTTAATTTTTCTTGACCGAGCTGAGAAGTGCGCATTCTGTGCTAGAAGGGTTTACTCTATTATTATTATAAGTAAGCTAACAAATAAGTAATAATAGATGTTGTTAGTAGCGTTTAATAGTTTCGTTTTTCAAACCTTTAGAAATTGTTATCTCAACTATACTGAACTATTTTGAAAATGGAGCGCAAAACAATAAAGTACATAACAGAATTCGACACTGAATCTATTCGAACATTTTTATTGTATCTTCAAAATGGCATTGTCTAGAAAAATACGTACGAATTGTTTATTTTCGCTTATACACTTTTTATTTAATTTTTTCATAAAAGGCATTTCACTTTTGATTTCCGTTGCTATTCAGAAATTAAGACTGTTATTTTCTGTTCCAGACCAAAACCCAGTACTTTGCCGTCTACCAAACATTTACCAAGTTTACTTAACTTAACTTAATTGCTCCTTTAATCCCTCATGGGACATAGGGCGGAAACAGTTGCCCTCCAGCGGACTCTGTTTTGCGCACAGCTCTCAGCTCTGACCAGGATCTCCCAGTTGTTGCGGCCTCTGCTAATAGGGTTCTCCTCCACGTTGTCGTAGGTCTTCCGACTCGACGGGATCCTTGCGGATTCCAGTCGAGGGCCTGTTTGGCTAGATTCTCGTTTTCGCGTCGCAAGGTGTGGCCAACCCAATTCCATTTCCTTCGCCTGATTTGGTCGTCTATCCTTTCTTGACCGGCACGTCGCCATAGTTCTTCATTTGAAATTCTATCTTGCCAGCGGATTTTTAGGATACGACGTAGGCATCTGTTGATGAAAACTTGTATGCGCCCCGTGATGAATTGGGTGACTTTCCATGTTTCGCAACCATACAAAAGAACTGCCTTAACGTTGGAGTTGAACAGCCGTAATTGAGATCTCCGTTGATCTCCATATGTGAGAGAGGCATGCATATGCGCTTCGTGCTTTATTTATTCTGGAACTGACGTCTTCTTCTGCATCGCCATGTTTGGTAATAATGCTACCGAGGTAACAGAATTTATCTACCAGTTCTACGTCACGGTTATTCAGCGCTGTGCATTCAATGGTATTTGCATTTATCCGCATTTCTTTAGTTTTAGTCGGATTTAGCCTTAAGCCTGCTGAACTACTTTCTGTTGCCAAATTGTTTAACATGTATTTAAGGTCCTGGTGTCTGTGGGCCAGCAAACAGATATCATCTGCGTAGTCGAGATCCTTAAGGCGGTCTAGCAATCCCCATTGTATGCCACCTGTTCTTCTATCTAGAGCGCTGACAAGAATGTCGTTTATTACTATAAGAAATAGTAATGGTGAAAGTAGGCATCCTTGTCGTACTCCTGACCTCACTTCAAAGCTGTCGGATAATTTTCCATTATGGAGAACTCTGCATTGGGAATTGTTGTATAGAGCTTTTATCACTTCTATTATTTTGCCCGGTAGTCCACGTTGCCGTAGAGCTCGCCATATAAAGCTCCTATTAACCGAGTCGAACGCTTTCTCATAGTCTACGAAAGATCGGGGAGCGGAATTCAGTAGACTGCTCCACTATGATTCTTAAGGTGTTAATGATCTATGCAGGAGCGACCTTTTCTGAATCCAGCCTGCTGTCTTCTAAGCGTTCGATCTACTGCCTCTCTTATCCTTGATAATAATATGTGGGACAAGATTTTGCCCACAGTAGATAATAGACAGATGCCTCTCCAGATGTCACATATTGTTAGGTCCCCCTTTTTTGGTATTTTGACAATGATACCTTCCGTCCAATCCTCCGGAAAGGTACAGGTGTTCTATGCTATTTCCAGGATTGGCTGTAGCGCATCTGCTATGAGGCTTGAGTCGGCTTTCAACAATTCTGGCGGGATGCCATCTTTTCCAGCTGCTTTACCATTGGCCATTGCATGAATTGCGGTTACTATTTCAGTCTTGGATGGGGCACGAGTGGTGATTCTTATTGGCTGTGCATTGTTTTTATTTTCTTCAGGTTCCTGCTAAAAAGAACCATTCGGGGCGGCGAAGAAGTAGTTTGTCCATCCTTGGAGTTTACCAAGTTTATAGCAGCAAAATTAAATCGATTTAACTCAAGATTACGCCAAAATTTCGAATTAACGTATAAACGGGTATTTAATATCGAAGATTCTCACAATTTACATGGCTTAAGCCGAAAAAGTACGGTTTATGGTGTAACCACAATTGGGGCGACGGGCGAAACTACCGTCGCAGCTACTGTCTAAAGTGCCCAAGTGTCTGTATAAAGAGTGCCTTCCATTTAGACACAGAGAAACACAGTGTGTCTAACAGGGTGTTCCATCAACGGCAAAAATGTGCACCACCGGGTGAAATATATTTAAACCCGACGGTGATTGAACGCCCTGTTAGACACAACTGTGTCGTTCTGTGTCTAAATGGAAGGCCCCCAATGTACGCAAAATTGTACCACGGCCACGGCGACGAGCGCGACCGCTTTATTAAATTTCTAATTCGTTGCCGTCATTTGTCAAAAGTTGTTTTGTGATTTTTGTTTTTCGACATGGAATGATAGTACATTATTATGAGCAGTTTATATAGCGGCTTGTAAATGCATGCACATATATGCTGAAATGAAATCATTTTTATTGCTTCTTTTAGCCGAGAAATATAAAAAACGATGGAAAATTTTCAAATCAAAATATCAAAATTCCGGCTCGACATACTATAACTACAACTTTATTCTACAGGATTTTTTTTAAAATTTGCAGATCGATCAACATTTACTGGAGATATGATGCCGACCGTGGAGCAACTTTTTTTTCTTAGTGTTGTGGATCACGTGATTTTTTACCCTAGTTATTTTTGTAAAAATAAAGTTGAATAATTTTTTTTATAAAATTTAAATACCAATAAACAATATGTGTACTATTTATTTTTATTAATTTCTATTGTTATCCCTACTAAAAAAAATGTTTCTTTTAGCGCATTTTTGGCGCTGCTAGACCTATGTAAGACCTTAAGTCATATTGTAAAAACTGGAAAGAGCTTCGTTTTTCTTTATTTTTCCTCCATTCCTCGATCCATTTTCGTTTTTTTTTGCACTTTCATCAGTTTTAGAATTTTGGAGAATAACACCACAACACGCAGCGGCGACTGCGATCACGATTTCTTCTTCCGACTCGGATGAACTCATTTTTTAAACTGTACTTAAAAGTTGAAAGAAAAAGTTTAACCCGTATCTAGGGTTTCGTACAAGTCAAGAAATCTGATAGTTCGAATATCGAAAAATTTAATGAAAAAGTTTAACATGTAGAACCGGTATATGATCTATAATTCGAATTATTTTTGGAGTAGCTATAAACTAGGTAATTGTTTTCAAAAACACGTTGACCTTCGGAAATTGTAACGTCGCCATTTGGAAAAAAGGAACAATATTTAACGTTTAAATATAGAAGAAATCTTGTGAACAAATCTTGTCTTCCATATTGCGCAGAAATCCCATTTTTTCGTTACTAGTTTATGTAATTAGCGGTTAAAATAAATTTATTTTATCTGTTGTCGCAACCAATATCAATAACGGAAACATCACAATAAAAGTACAACTTATACACATTTTACCGAACATAAAAGATATAATCCAACAAACCTATTAAATCCAGAGCATGTTCAAAAGAATATTCTTTTTTACCAATATCACTTTTTTCATTAGCACATTCAAATCCACTCTTCGTTTCTTCACTCAGATAAATAATAGACGGAGTCTTCTGATCCATTTTACTAAGTATTTCTTAATACTAATATAAAACTAAATAAATCGTGAAATAATTTCCCGAAGGTAGGAAATTCGCCAAATGACTAGATAGAAGTAACGAAAGCACCTCATCTCCTGCAATTAAATAGGATCAGTACAACACCGGATTTTGATAACATCTATTATCTATTCAATTTTTAGTTCTAATTTTTTAGTTGCTATCTCACTAGTCTAGGTAAATAATGCCAACAGATAATATTTTAGAAAAAATATTAAGGAAGAGTAATACGAGTACACAAAAATAATTAAATTGATGAATTTGTTAGAACACATCTTTTACAATCCCAAAATTTACATCTTAGTTTGCGCGTGTACGATTCCCGTCTTATGCTGATGGATTTCGACAAAACACCCCAAAATAACACGGAAATGTTAAATATAATTTTTCGATATCTCGCTTAGTTTTCGAGATATAGATACTTGAAGTTTTTAGTTATTATCAAAATTATAATCCACCGGTAATCTGCAAAAAAAAATTTCCACTCATTTAGGTCAAGTTTGTCGAGTTCTATGAGGAAATTTTTAAGATAAATGAATTTTTCCATTTTTAATTTTATAAATGGTCAATGGTCGTCCTTGTATCGTCGCATAAAAATTACTGATAAATATCTAGATGCGGAGACCGTCGGTGGGTCGAGGTGGATGGAAGAGGGTGGGTTAGCCCCGCTGTGGGTATCTACACTGGTATTTCTTCAACGTTTATAAATCTTGGTGTTGCGCCTAAGGCGGGCGCAGGGGGTAATCGTAGCCTCCCCCCTTAATTTACAGAAGCAAACATTACAAGTCGAAACAAATTTTATTCATATTAAAAAGAAACACAATTAAATATTAATAACTCTACTAAGTTTCTGGATACGATTGAGAAGCAAATCGCCCTGCTTTATAGTAGCCTGATACTGCCAATTTTTATTATCTGGACGATTTGTTTCAACAATGCCACCCACACGATCGACTTTGCAGTGGAGACGGCCGGCAGCAATAAAACGGGACAACTCAGCATCAATATATTCGACGGTGACACCAAATGCGGCTGCCATATATTGCAGTGTAAGCGATCTGTAGGACTCCAATAATTGTGTGTAAGCTAAGATACGCATTTCTCGTACATAATAACGATAATGTGGATGTGCAAGATAATCGTTACGTAAAACGTTTTCAACATCAGCCAAATACTTAAAGAAATCTGAATACTGGCAATTATATAGCGAGAATAAATAATTCTTAACATCCGGTAGAGAATGAAGAACTTCTTGTATTTCTGCGCCCTTGACAACTTTATCACGGAGCTCATTTCGAGGTAAACTAATCATAGCTACATAGACCGTATAACGAACAAATGTTGGATAATCCATCAGCTCGTAGGATGTAAATGTGCTGACTGTATCCAAAAAGAAGTTGGCAGCATTTTTAAAATCACGAATGGCCACACAATAGACGCCTTGATATACCTAATAGAAATGAATTGTGGATTTTGGAAGTAATGTAATTAAATTAATGTTACCTTAAGACGATTTCTACGATCCCAGTCACCACCTTCCTCAATTAAATACTTCGCTTTATCAATATTCCTTGTAATTAAGTCATGGTCCAAATAAAATAGTCCCATGCGAATCAAATGGAAAACAATATCAAGACGATGTCCTAATGAAACTGTTTTCTCATGAGTTTTCCGGAAAGCGTATTCTGCTGCGGCTTTATCACCAATTCGGCACAAATGTTCAGATTTTTTTAGATTTGCTTCTCTCACCTCCATTTCACCTAAATTCTTTTCAGCATCTTCTATTGCAGCATCGAGCTCCTCCAGCCGTTTTTTATTTTCATCTTGCATCCGTTTGAGAATATCTTTATCTGGGGTCCAGTTTAAGTCGCTGCATACCTGCTCATACCAAGGGGCCATATTGTCCGCCTGAATAGCCTCAAGAAGTTTCGCCTTTAACGTTTTGTCATTGCTGTGCTCCGGTAGAGATAATAAAAATTTTATTTGAGCTAATTCCAATTTTGGATTTTTCTCTAATCCTTCCTCTTCCAAATTTTCAATAGGCATGTTTACAAATTTTTTAGTTATTTACTTTTAATTAAGAAAGAAGCACTCCGAATTAATGAATGAAATTGAATGAAACTACAGAATTGACAAAACTTCATAAAAGCCGCAATGTCATGGATGCTGTTAAGATAGCTGCAGTTCATGGTAAGTTTTCTTGTACGTCAATATTTTTTAAATTATTATATGCAAAATATGAACAAGAATATTGGAAGATAATTTCAGAAAAAATTTTAAAATCATATAATGTAGTTAAAAAAACAAATTACATTTTTTAAGGAGTAAATTTATAAGAAAAAAGAAACTGCAATAAAAAAAACTGCGGTTATATGGCAGCAATACGAATGTCAATGCTTCCCGTTTGACAGCTGACTGATTTAATACTTGAATGTATCATACCATTTGTAGAAGAAATTTAGAAAATTTAATAGTTTATTACCATAAATCTTATTAATCATGTCTGGAAACAAAGCTGTTGAAAAACCAGAACAACTGGATTTAACAAAGTTAAATTTACAACAACTCCAGCAATTAAAAATGGATCTAGAAACAGTAACCTATAACCTCAAGTAAGAATTGTGTAGGATGTGAAGTGTGCTTTTACTCATTTCAGGAACTTAACGTGTTTCAAGAATCGCTGCAGACTTTATTAAAATGTAAAGGAAAATATGCTGGATCGAAAGAAGCCTTGGAACAAATTAGTCCTGATTGGGAAAACAAGGAAATTCTAGTCCCTCTAACTGGAAGCATGTACGTCCCCGGTGTTATGAAAAAAGTCGACAATTTTGTCATAGATATAGGCACTGGTTACTATGCGGAGAAGGTAAAAAATAAGTAACAATAAGAATAATTTCACAATATACGAGATAATCTACATTTAGGATTTGGAAGGTGCAAAAGCATTTCTGAAGCGAAGAATGGATTACGTTCAGGAACAAATTGAAAAAATATTTGTGCTTCAGGTTCATAAATCAAGATTCCTTAACGCTGTGCACGATGTAATGGAACCAAAAATAGCTGCAATACAACAGCAACAAGCTAAGCAAGCAGCTTAAGATTAAATTTTATGGCAAATATTTCAGGTCAAGTTTTTTCCATTAACACTTGTATCATTTTCTCATTAATTCCTTTAATTTAAATAAAAAATATCAATTGAAGCTACACATTTCGTTTTATTCAAAACTGCGTTTTCCAAAACAGTCTCTGCACGTTACATATCGGATCATACACTCGCAAAGGTCCAAATTTAACCATTTAAGCTTGGAAGTAATTCACCAGAAGCCTGTAATTCCTTTATTATGTCCAGCCCACCTATTAGTTCACCATTTACGTAGACCTGTGGGTATGTGGGCCAATCAGAATATGTTTTTAAGCCTTGTCGTACTTCTTCATCAGATAATATATCAAATGTTTCATATTGAATTCTACAAAAAAACGATGAGTAAGGTTGGGTTAAAATAGTAAAACCAGCTACTAACGCAATTTCATTCATAATACTAATAAGTTGTTTTGAAAATCCACATCGGGGAGCGTCTCTGGATCCCTTCATAAATATCATAACTTTAGATTTGTTTATTAAGGCTTTAAGACGGTCTTCCAGCTTTTCGGCGCCGCAGAGTTTTTTGCATTTCGTGGTTAAGGAGCCGATATCAACTCCGTCAATACGATCTATAGCCTTTCCACTTTGAAAAAATATCACAGTAGGCACTGCTTCTATCTAAGGGAACACATTTAAAAATTTATCCTATACAATAAAAAACCATAAAATACTTGGTGTTTTAATGAGATTTCCGAAAGATCTTCAGCTGGAACATTTATGAATTGCAAATCATTTGAGCCTTGTGTAGAAATATCACTCATAACGTCCAAGACTTGTTTGCATTGCTCTGCCCACTCCGCAGAGAAAAGTGCTACAGTTACTTTATCAGAACTGAAAATAAATTATTCTTTAAAATTTACATTACAATGCAAAAAAAAATTGTGTCCTCGACTAAACCATTTTTAACATACTTTATGAGCTTGTTATATTCTTCCGAATTTTTAATTAGTGCTATAGTCATTTTTTAATGTTGGATTAAGTCACTATGTTTCAAACAATAAATGTTATAATTTATGATTTTTAACACGGTCAAATGAAGAACGTAAATCTAGAATTGAATAGTTGAAAAGGTTATGTCAAAATTTACGGCGAATTAACAGAGCCAAAAGCGAAAATCGTGTGCACGTACGCCAAGCAGTAAAATGTAATGCCACATTTGGGTTTGACACAAAATCCAAAAAATATTTTTTTAAATTAATTTTTGTTTATTATATTTTTATATACTGTTTAGGAAAATATACCTTATACCTAATAAGTGCTTATTATAACTTTGTCTATCAGTCAAGTGAAAGGATTAGAACTAAAATTTTTAATTTGTAAACGATATTTTAACCCGGGGGCTAGACGATAATTGCAATATTGCCTTGCATTATTAAAATTGATCGTCTAGCCCCTTCTCCAACATTGCATGGCCGGTTTTACACGAAGACGATGGAAAAAGGGCCCTCTCTCACCCTCTTTCCCATAAACCCCAGTTTGTTCGTTCGTTTTGTCTGTTCGGTGTCCGGTCGTGTAAAACCGGGCCATGCGATATTGTAAATGCAATGATTGCATAGGCAAGAAATTCAGATTTTGTTTAAAACAAAATGGCGGAAAATGAAAAACATGAGCCGTGTTTTTTTAATGAACTATCTTCCCCATGCAAATCAGAAAACCCAGGTTTTATCGGGGTCTCTATCCAGGTTTTGGGAAATTTTATAATTTCCCTTTCTTTTCGGAATGTAGCATACTTATCGGCTGTTGGAAAAACGGCATTTAAAATAAGAACAGGGAAGTGACGAGAGCAAATTTGTAGGCATGAGGAAACAAATAATTTATTTTTTAGAAACTTATTTATTATTTTCTAGAGGGGAATTCGTGTAACAGTTGTTATCTGACACGCAACTTCGGTTTAATTTTAATACATTTAAAGCACTGAAGATGGCGCTTAGTATAATTTCCCTTGTCGTTATTTTAATGAACTCGATCGAAGAACTATATTACATAAACTAATTTTTGGCAGAACGAATCTTAGAATATAAAACTACAGGAAGGGCCCTCGGAGAATTTTAGCGTAGTGAAATTCAAACTGCACACTTCATTGCTCTTTTTTTCACTGAAAATTCACTCGTAACAACTTCAATTACACCAAAAACAAATTCTTTAAACTTTTTTTCTTCTTTTTAATTAGGTTTGCGAAAAACTGTAAATAAATTTTATAGAAAAACTCGTTTTAAAGAAAGTGCCGCGGAAAAATTTGACAGTTAACTAACAAGAAATTGTACCAATTTGACAGTTGACTGATAGCGATTTTACTACGCTCCCATACACGGATTTTATACGCGAGGGCCTTTCCTGTAGTTCTAAACTAAGGAACGAATTGCTGTAACAGACTTTAAATGAAGGAAGAACAAGAACATAAATGTCATTGGATTAACAAAAAAAAATCATCTCAGAAAGAAAAACAAAACTTAATTAAATAATTTTCATACAAAAAAAATTATTTAATGTCTTGTTCAGCTTGCACCAAAAAATATGGGTTTTTCTGTAAAGAGGTAAAGATTGCTATCATGATATCCACCCTCTAATTTTTATTTTACAAGTCGGGATGTCCAAATTGTGGTTTTTCATTTTGTACGAAATGTCTCAAAAAAGAAACAAATGTACCGAGATGCAATGGAGTGAAGTTAAAAGTTTGTTTAAAATGTTTTGAAAAACTCGAAAAGGAAAAGTTGCAACCAAAACAAGAAGTAGTTGATGCTGCCAAGCTGTTATCGATGTAAAATATATGAGTTGTGCTTTGTCTACTAATTAATTACATGTCACTTTACAGAGACGACCCAATAGAAAATCTCGTAGCACCTTTAGAACCTATACATCCGGCAGAAGAAGTTGTTCCAGATGAGGATAAGGAAATAGCTGAAAACCTCGATACTCTCATTTCAAAAAGATTAAAAAATTTGATAGATGCTGGCGTAAAAGATCTACCTTCTGATACTAATATGGCTGAACGACTAGCTGCCTTAAAGGGTGTGCCTTATAAAGAATATTCTAAAGCAGATATTTTACTTTCTACAGATAAGAGAACAGACAAAGAAAAAATTGACGATTTACTTAAACAGTTTGTTGATGAAGGTGTCATTGAAGAACAAGTTTCAAATCCTTTAGCTGATATAGAAAGGCGTCTTGCTGCATTGAAAGGTGAAAGCAGTTCTAACCCTGAAACAACCGGAGCTAAACCTAAAAGTAATATACCAGATACTCCAAGTGATAATGAAGAAAATGAAGAAGAACAATCTAAAAAAATTATGGAGCAGGTGAATTCGAAATTATTGAGACCCTTCTACATCCCAAACGCAAATTAGAACTTTCTTATGGCACAGAAATTTGTGTTTGCATTTTGCGTTTGGAATGTAAAACGGCCTTTACGCTTTTTAATTAATTTTATATTTCTTTTAGTTTCTCGAACAAGCAAAATTACCTGATGTTTCTATATCTGAAGAAGAAAAAGAAATATTGCAAAGCTTACCACCTCCAAGCCAGGACACGGAAGAGTTGCCGTGGTGTACCATATGTAATGAAGATGCAATTATACGTTGCTTGGGCTGCGATGGAGACTTATTTTGCAAACAATGCTTCGGTGAAATACATGACGATGAAGAATATAGAGCACATCAGACTAAGCCATACTCAAAACCACCAAATTTCAAGGAAGATCATTTTTAATCAATTTTATTTCTTTATTAAATGTTATACAAATTTTATTTTTTAACTCTATAAGTTATACAACTAAAATAATCGCAATATACGAGTATGTGATATGGTACAATTTGTTATCGTATATTTTGGGATCATGTAAACGCGGAATCATTATTTAGTGGTAGAGTAAGCTTATTGTACATGCTACGGTAGAATTACCAAAAATAGCTTGAGTTTCATTAATATTATTTTGTTAATTTTTAACCCAAAAATCTATTTCTTCTATATGTTCTTGAAATTCCTGTTCCAAAATATTTGTTTCGTCTATGTATGATAGAATTTTTATTGGAAGTTAATAAATATAGGCAATTTAAGGTATAACGGCCTGGATACAAATTCTTGCCTTTATTTCAATCTCATTGCTTTTGCGCTTCAAAATGTTTATAAAACGTAAATAATATATACATTTGGCGAAGTTGTGTTTAGGCCCCTGTGCTGAAAGTCGTAATTCGATTGGAATGTCTTTTTTTTTAGCTCAAAGGACTTGTCACGGCATACGACTCGACTTTCATCATATGGGCAAAGAGTTTCTATTAAGGCTGGAGTACAATGATTCCGCTCCGTACCGTTTCGTATAAATGTCCAAAGTCGGATTGTAGGAATTTTCATTGGAAATGTTCGTGGAAACGGAAGGGTGACTACAATGGACGGTTCGGAACGGTGCGGAATGGAAAAGATGAGCAAATTCCATCTTTTTACGAAAAGGTCGGAAGACATAACCTCATTTGGTGGTCGGTAATTTAAAACATAAATGTGAACGACGAAATTATTAATTGAATTAGTAAAAAAATATCCGGAAAATTTTGATAAAAAAAATTAATTCTATTTGGACACAACATTTTATTTATTTCTGCACTCATTTCTTTTAAACTTGATAGTTGTCAAAAACGGAATGAATAGGTTGTATTGTAGCCAGTTATCCAACTCCACGGGACGGTGCGGTTCGGAACGGAATCATTGTACTTCAGCCTTTAAAGGCAAGTACACATTGAGCGCTCGGCCTTGCGTTTAGCGGGAGTTGGTAGTGTATACACCAAGCGATAAATGAGCGTTAGCAGTATCAAAATGTTCGCCTACTATTTTTTTTATTTTCCAGTTAAATACATTTCTTCTGTATGAAAGCGCGCGTTAGAATGTACAACAAGATAGCGGTGCATGTATCTCAAAGCGCCCGGGAAACGCGCGCTCTATTGAAAATCTCGAAACGCGCGCTTCACGGGCGTTTGGTCAAAAGCGCGCGTTTGCATGTGTACACCAAATAGGAACTCTTTCATTCTTAAAACGCTCATTTCAAAAGCGCGCGCTTCAAAACGCCCAATGTGTACTAGGCCTAAGTGTACACATGCAAACGCGCGCTTTTGACCAAGCGCCTGTGAAGCGCACGATTCGAGCTAAACGCTTGGTGTATACACTACCAACGCCCGCTAACCGCAACGCCGAGCGCTCAATGTGTACTTGCCTTAATTCCAAACGACGTCCTGTTTTTACTATTTTATATTATGTTATGTTCTTACAAAGAACGAAATGTTGGGTGCATAGACCCCGATGTTTAAGAACGACGGATTTTCTGGTAAGCCTGCAGGTTCATTAGAATAAAAACTAGGCGTTAACAATCGTAGCTGTGAATTTTTTTAGCGTCTATAGCCCGGTATGCAAGGCTCAAGAAATTTGCTCAAGAAAACTTCTGCATTTATTTCCTTAAGAAAAATTGACAGCTCCTTTTTTCATCAAGAAATAAATGAATCGACACATTTCTAGAAGAAAAACTAAAATTTTATTATCAAAAGCGATAGGCAAAGAAATTTCTTGAGCCTTGCATACCGGGCTTATCTTAAAGTGCCTGTTCACACGGGTGGTCACCGCGACCTTTCAGCACGAAATTTGCTGGTGCGGGGAGCGTTCGGGTGGGAAGGAAGTGCGTCTAAGTGAACTCAACTCGGAATCATATAAGGCCCAATTATAATGAACGGATTTGAGTGGATTGAAATGTCAAAAAACGCATTGGATCGGATAGGAAATTGCCTGGTTATAATAACGCATCTGCTCGGATTAAAACGTCAAAGTTTATTGTAAACAACAATGAAAAATATTGTACGCTAAAGTGTACTTAAAGCGTGAATAAATAGACGGAGTGATTAATAATTATTTATTATAAATAATTACATAATTTTGAATCTCGTTAATGAGTTGTAGGCCGGTAAACATTTGTGCACTTATACTTTTAAGGTTATGTTGATCAAATTTTTGACAGTTCACTGCGGCAATTTCTAATCTTTTAAAAACGAATGCGCTCAAATCCGACCGAATCCGCTTGAATGCGTTCATTATAATCGGTTAAATCTAAAATGTATGCTGGGAAAACCGATTTGACAGTACAATCCGTTTTGTTGCGCTCAAATCCGCTCATTATAATTGGGCCTATACGGTGGTCGAAATTTCAACTCAACCTCGACTCAACTTTTCAACCTAATCATAAACGGGGTATGTAAAAAAAAGACGCCATCTGCTTGAGAAGATTGTAAACTTTGTCCCATTGCAGCTACATGCCAGCTGGTTAAAGGCTGAACTACAATGAGGCGCTGGCGCGTGCTGCTGGCGCTGTATCGCAAGCTGTCAAAAGTAAAAAACGTAGCCCACCCGAAGTGCAACTACAATGTGTAGCTGGCCTTGGCGCGTGGTGCTTGCGCTGCCGCTCACTTTTGCCTACTTTCTACTTTTGGTGCGCGCCAGTACACCAGCCAGTTGGGAATTTTGATAAATGAGGGCGCTGAAGTCAAAAGTATCCCAAAAAACATTCGTATATAATCAATTTTTGGTTTTTCCTGTAAAAAAATAATTTCCAATGAATTTTTTTTTGCATTGCCCCATTTCCACTAACTTAAGCCTCAAACAGAACCAATCCGCTTCATCCGTTTTTAAAATTTTGACATGACTTAGCGCCACGCATTGTAGTTGCACTCAGCTACATGGCGCGCGCCAGAGAAAAAGCCAGCGCCAAGAAGAGCGGCAGCGCCAGCGCCAGCGCCACATGTACTGTGTTTCCATGAGCCAGGGTAGAGTTTTCGTTAAGCAAACAGAAAGCTTTTTCTCTCAAGATCACTCGATGCTGTTTCCATGACGGTTCTGGGTTACAGTGACAGATAATTAATTTTACATTGCGTCGCCGTTGGTATATGTGCAGTAAAGGATAGTGAAACACACACATATGCAAAACCCGGCTTAATCGGACTGGCTTCGTTGAGTTTACTTGGATTTAACGACACTTTACTCAATCCCCGTTTCCATGGGCGCTTAATCTGAGTAAACTCAGGATAAACTCTGCATGGAAACACAGTAATTGTAGTTCCCACTTAAAGCAAATTCGTCAAAAAATGACAGTAAATATTTATGCTTGGCGCAGCGAAAAGGTGTGAAGGGTTTTACAATTCTATTTACTTTAGTATTTAAATTGAGTGTTTACTAGAAAATAATGTTTCTGTTTTGAATTCTTTAAATAAGTTATAAGAATAATGTCTCTCTTTACCCATGGAGGCGATATTATTAATCTAAACGTAGGTGGACAGAGGTATGTTTTTTGTTTTCCGTCATTTTGCAATTTAATTAAATGTTAATAGATTTCAATAAAAATTTAGTTAAAATGGATAAGTTACATTATTTCAATTCGGGAATATAATTCAAAATTGGGCAAACATTATGCTATTATATCAAAAAGTAAAAATCGATATTTATGATTTGATGCGTAAAATTCCATAACATCAAAACGAAAGTGTGTTAGTATTAAGATGATAAAAAATAATTAAATATAACACTAATGTTGTTTTGGTCTAATAAAATCAAAGCAATATGATCTAAATAGAAATCCTTACATATGTACATTAATAATATGCTAAGTACAATAAAACTTTCTTTCGCAGATTTTCTACATCTCGACAAACATTAACATGGATTCCGGACACATTCTTTACGGCATTATTAAGTGGTCGCATTTCTAGTCTTCGTGATGAAAATGGAGCAATATTTATTGATAGGGATCCAATTTTATTTTCTATAATATTAAATTATTTAAGGACTAAAGATATTGATATAAGCAAATGTGATGTTAGAGCTTTAAGACATGAAGCAGAATACTACAGTATAGCACCATTAACAAAGAGATTGGTATTGTGCGAGGATTTAGGCCATTCGTCTTGTGGAGATGTTCTATTTTATGGGCATTTACCTCCACCAGCTATTCCTATTCAAGATTTAGTGTCATCTTCCTCATCAGGAGGACAACCGCAGAGCAATATAACAGTTCAAAATGAAGTTAACACTACCGCCAATACAACTCCTTCCACTTCATCTGGCCTATGCGCTCGGCCAGGCTCAATGGTTCGAGTACCAGAATTATTCAACAACGGATCGAATGGCAATGTAAATTCAAGACATTCGTCACATTCACGAAATTCATCATGGGATCTCCGTTTAGCTGCTCGAAATAATCAAGACATTCGTCCATGGCCTTCTAATTCCGGGCATTCTAGAACAGCATCGTTAGATTTGCGTCATTCCCGAAATTCATCAGCCGATTTAAATAAATATATAAAAAATGATGTCGGTCTAGTATTCAGTCCATTGCAATCTTCAAATTGGGTTGATCCACTTAGAGTACAAATTATTAAAGCTCATCACAATTGGATATCCATAGCTTATGCACATTTTGTTACATGCTATCGCCTAAAAGATTCCACTGGGTGGCAGCAAGTCTTTACGTCTCCTTATATTGAATCTGTTATAGAACGAATTGCTATCAATGCAAAAGTAAATTTAGCTAGTTCAGAACTTACACCAAGTAAAATGGTTGCAATTTCTTATGGAAGTCAAATCCGTCTTTGGGGGATTCATGAAAATGGGAATAAAACCGATATTGGAACATTCAATTTAAATGTTCGTGTTGAATATTTATTTTTCATTGGAAGCCAACTAGTTGCTCTTTCATCATCTGGTAAAATTGGTGTTTGGCACGCAATGACACAACATTGGCAAATACAAGACTTAGTACCGATTTTATCATTTGATAGTGCTGGATCGTTCTTACTATTAGGATGCAACAATGGATCAATTTATTATATAGGTCAGTTATCAAACACTAGTAGCTAATTAAAATCTTTTTTTAGTAAGTACATTATATATATTTTTATAGATATGCAAAAATTTCCCCTTAGAATGAAGGATAATGATCTACTTGTTACTGAACTTTATAAAGATCCAGCAAATGATCATATTACGGCAATATCGGTTTATTTAACGCCCAAAACTTCAAGTAAGTTTAATTTTTTTTTCTTATTATATATGTTATTGCTCCGTGAAAAAGTTTGATTTGTAAAATTTTATTCGATAGTTACATTAGAGGTAAGACTTCAATGTATTTTGAATATCATTATCTATTTGAATTTGACAATAACACTGCAAAATTTGCATACATTTTTATTTGTCAACTGGTAATTAATTTGAAAATGTTTTGCTGTCAACTTGTAACTTTTTAAACGCATTTGAGTTGCGGTATCGTTCTGTACGGATGAAAAGTTGAACATTCCAATTATCGCAACCATTTTCTATTAAGGATAATACAAGCACCGTATAAGCCTATGGAATTTTGAAATGTTCACGCCTAAGATTTAAAAATTAAGCTTAATTTTTAATCATACAATTATTTTTTAAGTGAAACTTATTTAGAAAATTTTGATTATCATTGTAGATAATTTGTACCTGTAAAAGAAGTATAAATAGCTGCGTTCCAAAATTCGAGCAAAGATCTCGCAAGCAGTTGGCTTCTCTCTCTACTCATGCCTTTGTTGAGAAGTAGAAACGAGTAGGCCAATTGCTTGCGAGAACTTTGCTCGAATTTTGGAACGCAGCTAATATATATAAAGCACTAAAAATTAGTATAAGTTAGTACTAACCATCAGCAGAGAAACATATGTGATGATTAAGGTTATGACGAAAAGTATCAAATAAAACCAAATTTAACATCAAAATTTGCTAATAACTTTAAAAATAAAAGCCGTAACACAAACATTGTCAGGACATTATTTATAGGAAATTGTCCCAGCTTTCCAATTTTGGAAAGAAAAATATTGATTAACTACGTATTTTTTGGAGAAAAAGGTAGTTGAACTTGACATTTTTGTTAAAAAACCAAAATTTTGACTTTGATGACTCATAACTATTGAAGTTGGTAGGATAGAACCTTCGCTTTTACAGTTTTAGATAGGTGGGAATATTCTGGGTTACAAAAATACAGGGTTATATGCAAAATACTAAAGAAAAACTTCAAAACGCCCTAGCGGCTAAACCGGCTGCTAATTAATGAATGTGAATAAATTCGAGCAAGGTATTTAAAAATTTAAACTTTTTGAGTTTTCTTATTAATGCAATTGTTGAAGGAACTAAACGATTTTGTTAGCTACAATTGGGCTTGTCCCACTCTCAACAAATTATGAAAAATGTGGTACATTATGAATAATAAAAATTTGAAGTTAATATTTTAATTGAAGATGACTTATTATTCTGTCGATGATGAAGTTTTAATAATTTTTTTTTCTATAGTGCTGCACACTGAGAAATTATAATCACTTATCTTTAAATTTTTTTCATAAATTCGAGTGTCAAGTATTTTTTGCCTTTCCAATGTTCTGATTTCACTTTCTTGCGATGAAATCTTTCACTTAATTATCCTGTGATTATTTTAGGAGGGTATCGAACACAATTTGTCATTATAAATATCTTATTATTAATATATATATATACTTCAATAAAATTATTATAAACTCATTTTTTCCAGAAGTGTACTTATACTAACAAATTAAATGTAGCATATATTTGTTTTTCTTAAACATATGTAAAATATCACCTCACAATCATTCTGAAAAACTATTCACCTTAGATATTTTTCCATTGCATTTGTTGCCATACTATTATTACCATTACCATCAGCATATATTTCTTCGACAATCCTCGATCATTTAACTTCATAATGCCACTGTAAGATTCTTTCCGAACATGCACAATTTCTATAATAATATTTTACCATTCCCAGATTTTCAGTTCGGTTTCTTATTTGCCGACGTTTGGTTTCTTTTTTGTCGCAACCATGCAGTGATTTATTCAGTTGACGGTAACATTTTTTGGCTTGGCTGTACGTTATGAAATTCATTTCATATTATTGTAAGCTAAAATTGTTCGCTGTATTACAAAAATAGTGTATTATTATAGTATTATTACATGTGAAATTAGATGTCACGTGAAACAGCTGTTTAAGTATGAAGGAAAAATCAAGTCGTATAGAAAGTGGGCATATTGATATTAAACAAATAGAAATAAATTTATTAGTAAAAGGAAACAAACTGGCCAAACAAACAAAATGTATCTATTGGCATTTTCATCGTTCAGTAACAGGAACAACATCTGTGTTGTAGAGGAACGGGTAACTACCCAGCGGGAAAAATTGGGAGTGCTCCTCTGGGGAGCTAATTTTGAGCGCTCCCAAATATGGTCCCGAGGGAGCATTACTGGAGTTTTCAGAAATTTTATAGAAAGAAGAAAACGGGCAATTATCTTGTTGACCATAAAATGTGACATTAGCCGTGTTTTTTTAATGAACTATATAGTTCTTCCCCATACAAATCTGAAAACCCAGGTTTTATCCAGGTTTTTATCCAGGTCTTGGAACATTTCAAAATTTCCCTTTATTTTCGGAATGTAGCATACTTACCGGCTGTCGGAAAAACGTCATTTAAAATAAAAACAACATAGAAGGGACGAGAGCAAATTTGAAGGCATGAGGAAACAAATAATTTATTTTTTAGAAACTTATTCATTATTTTCTAGAGGAGAATTCGTGTAATAGTTGTTTACTGACACGCAACTTCGGATTAATTTTAATATATTTAAAGCACTGAAGATGGCGCTTACTGAAATTTCCCTTGTCGTTTTTTTAATGAACTGGATTGAAGACCTATATAGTTCATTAAAAAAACACGGCTATTAGCATAGTCAATGGACCGGCTCTCGTTTGATACGGAGGACAAGCAGCTTTGGACGTGGTTAGTACTTAGTTGGGGACCTGCTTTGGTAAAACCACACTCGCGCTTGGGGAAAGGAAAAGGCAATTGCAAAAAATGAACAAAAATAAAAGCTTTTCGGCACCGGAGCTTATTCACATATCAGGCCTCTATGAATAGCTCTACTGTAGATATTTAAAAAAGCTCTCTAATGCTCCTTTTTTTCTCCAACCAAATCGTTGCAGGAGTGCTCCTATGGGAGCTCAAAAGGAGTGCTAGCCTAGGCGGACATCTAATGTTAAAATATATATGAAGAGGGAGCGGAAAGGGAGCACTCCATGCCTCCACGGAAGTGCTCTTTCATTGTCTTTGGAGCACTCAATTTCCCGCTGGGTATGGAAAGAAATAAACTCCATAACAATATTATAATTCAATCAAACTTTAGTTGCCATTTATTATGTTATATTAGAGACACACACACTGCTGACAGACACACACTGCCCAGCGGGAAATGGAGAGCTCCAATAGCGCTGTTTGAGCACTCCTTAAAAAGCTTACAGCGCTCCCGTTACGCTCCAGTTCCATATACTTTTTAACATTGCATGTCATTGCGGGGGAGCATACGTTTTTAAGCTCCTTCAAAGGCGTTCTAGGAGCATTATAAAAAAAGCTTTTTTAATAAAGAATTGTCATGGACTTCTGTGGATATGTGATTCGGCTATCGAAAAGCTTTTATTTTGTTTATCTTTTGCTATTGCCTTTTCCTTTCCAAGCGCGAGTGTGGTTTTATCAAAGCAGTCCCCCAACTAAATTCTAACCACTTTAAAAGCTGCTTGGTCCTTCGTATCGAACGAGAGCCGGTTCATTGAGTATGCCAATGCCACCCTTTATGGTCATCAAGATAATCGCTCATTTTCTTCGTTCTATAAAATTTATGAAAGCTCCGGTAATGCTCCCTCGGGGGCATATTTAACAGCGCTCAAAGTAAGCTCCTCTGAACAGCGCTCCCAATTTTTCCCACTGGGTGCTGACAGACACACACTGTTGACAGACTATTTCCAAATTCAAAGACTATGTCCAAATTTGTATCACTGAGAGCCTGCTCCAAATAAAATGTTATGTTTTGATATAAGAAGTAAAACCGTTTAGGATGATAAAATCTTTCAAGACATTAATCAAATATTATGTAGGTATAATTTTATATCCCTTACATGTTCGGCTAATCCTCAATTCAAGATTTAGTTAATATTCTGATAGGTTAGGATAAGTATAGAGAGGATGTAGTGTACGAAAAATGATTTCTACCATAAAATATTTATACTGAAGGATAGTTCCCATTTGAAATTTTTCGATTTATATTTCGCCCTCGTAAAGTGAAGAATAGCAAAATTGGAGTGAATTTTGATAAATGAGCATGCATTAGTGGTTGAATTATTTTACAAAAATTACTTATCAAGAAATACAACCATAACAATATTGTAAAAAATGTTAGATTATTAAAATTTTGAGAAAAAAGATAGATCGAAGCCTAGATTACAGATACATCGAATCGTAATCCACGTCATACTGTTCTAGCGGCTGAGCTCTGCTGTTATGAAAGACAGCCTGTATGAATTGCGTTTATCCATTTGACACTGCTCCCAGCTGACTTAAAATTATTTGAAATGAAGTAATTTTTTTATATATATTTGGATTTGTGCCTTCCGTTAAAGGAAGGTCGTTAACGCAGCCTAGCACATGCAGGGGATTTTCATAAAAAATTTCTAATTAGTTATGAACGTATTTTAATTAAATAATTATAATTAGTAAACAAAACAGGAGGTTTGAAAATGTGAAAATTCACAATTTATCTATTAGTCATCTTCAAAAATTTACAACATATTTATTATTTTCGTTGGTCTGGAGGAGCTATAATAAGTATTTCCATTTTATGATATATTATATTTAAAATATATTATAGAAACTGCCTTTAAAAACTTATTTACTTGCTAATGTGTGAAAAAGTTGTTTTTTTAACAAAATTATATACAAAATATCTTCTTGACATAACACACTTCATATAGAATTATTAATGTAACAATAACAGGCTAAGTGTGATTACATTTTCTGCTTTAACCGCCTTTGAATTATTTATTAATCCTTATATTAATTTATCGGCCAATTTTTTGAACATTTTTAATTTTTTCTCTTAAAAATATTCAATAGCTGCGATCCATTGGGACTAGTAAAGTACTCAAAACTGCTGCTAGCTACTCGCAACTACCCTTGCTCTTGTTTTTGGGCAGTTACGCATAAAATTTCCACCAGGTTTTTCAAAGCTTTAACTACTCAACAATAGATGGCATTTGCTTTTTGAAGGTTAAGTTTATGCATTTGAAAATATGTTTTATAAAGAAAATATACAAAATACATAAATTCGTTTCATATTTTATTGTATAAAATATATGTATTATATTATACCCCTTTTATTTCAAAACAAACTCCAAAAATACATATTGATCCTCTCTGTTAAAATAAACAGTTACTTTGATGTTATATTATACTGGTAATTGTCAAAAATCATGTTCCATTGGTGATGTACTCGTAAGTAATTGCGAGTAGAAAAAATCGCCCAATGGATCGCAGCTTAGTGTTCATTTTCATTAATAACCATTAAATTATTTTAAAGCGGCATAAAAATATTAAAGGTTTAAACACATTAGTTTTAATTTGACTTTGAACTAAGACCGCACGTTTTGAATGATAACGAAAAATAAAATTCGAAAATTACGTTTGACGGTAACAGCGATACAAAAGTTGAACGTTTGGCGTTGCGTTCGCGTTTACGTTTTGGGCGATAAGTCCCATTAAACGTTTAAATATATTAGTTTTAATTTGCCTTTGAACTATTCCGATTTTCCCTATATGGGCAGTTCTACAAAAACAGGAAGAAAATTGAATTATTTTTGGCCCTTAGTTTTTTTTAATGTATTTGAAAATTGGATATAACGAAGGTTAATGATAGTATTCTAGGTTTTAATGGGTCAGTCAAAATATTTGAATCTGTGCGAAAAAATGGAACTGTATAAACTTTACAGCTTTTCTGGCAAAAAAAAACTTATGATAGAGGTTTTTAACTTAAAGTTCTGAAAAGTGAAAAGTCAGTATTTACACTTGAACTGTGGATTTTGCAATGTCGCCCCACAGGGAAGTGATCATTTTGACTATTTTGAAACACTTGTTTGAAATAACTGATTTTGACTGCCCAATTAGAAACCGATGTAAACCTTTATTTAACTTTAAGGACATAGCTTGAAAAATGATGAATCTACGACCTGAGTCCACCAAAGTTCCCTTATTTGTAAAACTGCCCATATACATATTTGAAAGTCTGGAAAGTATTTTATATTTTACTAAATTATATAACTATGTTTGCTCAGATCGCCGACTAATTCTGATATTTGGTTTTTTATATCCTTATTCAACTATTTTGCCTTCTATAAAGTTCTGTGAAGTGAGTCAAAAATGGTATTATGGTTCTCTAAAAAAGTAACATTTCAGTGAGATTACAGTTGTCACTGATATCGAGAAACGGTAAATTCAGTGACAATTGTTCTCACCTGATTTTTGTAAGTGGGATTTTTCTCATTTGATTTTAAAGGTGACATTTCTCACTATGGTGAAGTGACAACGATAATAAGGGCCAATACTTTATCATAAGTCACTCTGAGAGCTTAAAAAAATTCATCCTTTTCTTGTCGGGGATGGTAGCACGTAAGTTGTTTCAATCGACCTCTTCATACAAAAAGTCGGGTTTTCTTCTATAGGCGCGTGCAACATGACAAACGTTATATTACGAAATCTTAGTTTAATCCTTGCGATGCGATCGCTAATCGGGATGAAGTCTATGACATTGTATATTAGAAGCTTAAGCACACAGAAAACTACTCCAAAGTTCTGGAGTAATTATTTCCGGTGTAGAATATGGTAGCGTCTCTTCGTTCTAGGACACCGTTACCAGTCCATCTTAGTTCTTGTAGTCCAGTGATGAGTATTCTATATAGTCTAAGCTCATCTATTATTTCTGCCATTGCTCCAGGTCTATATAATGATCTGGAACTTCATGTTGCGATTTTTAGCTGAGGTCTTTGCCGTAAATCCTGACCTCGATTCCAAAAAAATCGGTTTTTTCTAATTTATAATTACCGGTTAACTCAAAACGTACCAGTAGGAAGTTATTGTAATTGGTCCGAAAATCGAAATCGAAATTTTCAATGTATTTTCCTGTTTCAAGGTCCCAATAGCGTTTTAAGCAAAAATTTGAGAAGAAATATGTGTGTGTGTCTGTGCGTACGTATGTGATTATTTTTTCCTGCACGATATCGCGCGAACCAAAAGAGATATCGACTTCGTTGAGATGCCGTTCTAAGCGTATTAAAGGAAATATGATCTGAATAGATTTTCATAAAAATCGGTCGAGCGCGAACTAACAAAGATACCGACTTCTTTGGGGTGTCGATCGTAGCGTATTACCGAAGTTACTATCTGAAAAGATTTTCGAGCGGTTTCATTGTTTAGACGACGTAAATGATATTTACACCTGTACGATTTCGCACGAACCAAGAAAGACTTCGTTGAGGTGCCGTTCGAAGCGTGTTAAAGGAAATATGATCTGAAAAGATTTTCATAAAAATCGGTCGAGCTGTTTTTTTGTTTGAACGACTTAAGTGATTTTTGTACCAGCACGATTTCGCGCGAACGAACAATGATACCGACTTCGTTGAGGTGTCGATTGTAGCGTATTACCGAAGGTACTATCTGAAAAGATTTTCATAAAATTCGGCCGAGCGGTTTCTTTGTTTAGACGACGTAAGTCGCGAACCAAAAAAGATGTCGACTTCGTTAAGGTGCCGTTCGCAGAGTGTTAAAGGAAAAATATGATCTGCAAAGATTTTCATAAAAATCGGTCGAGCCGTTTTTTTGTTTGAACGACTTAAGTGATAGCGAAAGTATTGAGAAACAAATGTGACAAATTTTAGGTATTATATATTATATATTGATTATTGTTTATTTATTATTAAAATATCCATTGATTATATTCAACATTCAAAAGGGTCAAACCCACATCCCTACTAGTTTTCCTATCAGTTCGAAAGTTATTAATTTCTTGTACTTGTACAGTTAATACCCGACATTATAGGTTATAGCTTTAAAAAGTAAAATCTAAATAATATTTTTTCATAATTGGATGGTAGTCGGGCAGCACATAATTTTCGCTTGGCGACTTATTGCAAAAATTGTTCATTGCATATCTAGATTTGATTGTAAAAATTTATAATGCCATCCTTATAAAATGTAACATAACCAAAGAGGACGCTAAGATTTAGATAAAAATAAAATTGGAATTCTCAGAAAAATCTTCATATTAGCTTATTCGTAAGAATGTATAGGCTCCATTTTAGTAATATTTATGTATATAATATTTAGTTGCTCATTTTAAAGTTTAAGTAATGAATATTATGTAAACTGTAGGGTTATGATTATATTAGAATTAATCTAATCCCCCCGTAGAAAATAATTTTATTTTACTTTACATAGCCCTAATACCTCTTAGATTAAATAATAAAAAACCAATTCTTTTTCTTTCTTTCCTTTTATTTTCTTCAAATCGAAATTCTTCATGCCAGCACCGGATAGAGGACGAGAAGGTAACGAAAATATGAAAAGGAATTAAGAATAAATTAAATAAATAAAATCGCAATTTAAAAAAAAAATTAAGCAAAAGAAAGAAACTAATAAAAAAACATAAATATTTTGTAAATAATTTTATTCTTTTTTTTATATTTCAACTTTTTTCGTGTCTTTTTTAATAAAAAATTTTGTATTTGTTTTTTTACAAAAATAATTTTTATTTTATTTTTTTTTAATCGTAACAATCGTAAAAATTAAAAACAAAAACTTTATAAAAATAGAAACACCTAAGAGGAAATATTTTTTTAGAGTTTTTAACACTCTTGTTACATTATTTTTTTTATTTATTTAAATAATTTAATACAGAATAAAATATGCTTGGAATTTTCGTTAATTTTGTCTGCAAAATGTCCACATTTTTTTAATTTCCTTCTGTAAAAAAAATATTGAGAAAAACATCAACAAATTTGTACTTGCAATATTTCAATAAAAATGCAAAAAAAATTTCATTTTTTTTATCAAATTTGAAAATCACGGAAGAACACAAATTTTCAAACAACACAACACACATTTTTTGTAAGTAGTTTGGTGCTGGCATGTTCTCATTTCCTTTTTTTGTGTCTTTTGTCTTCATAATGAAAAAAAAATTATAAATAAAAACATAAAAAAGTAATCTAATCACTTTTTTATACATCATTTACATATTTTAAGATATTTTGTTCTACTATTCTGACAAAATAAAAAAATTCTGCAAAAATTTGTCACATTGTCTTGCGCCTTGTTTTTGTTCTTGAAATACATATTTATATTTTGCTACAATATCGCAAAACATATTTATTTTATTTATGTTATTAAATGCATTTGTTTCGAAAAAGGCTTATGTGGAAATTGGATTGAAATTGCTTATGGAACGAAGTCAGGATCTGTTCGAGTTATTGTCCAGCATCCAGAAACAGTAGGACATGGGCCACAGCTTTTTCAAACGTTTACTGTCCATCAAAGTCCAGTTACCAAGGTATAATGTGAAACATTGAATATCCAACTTTTTTTTCAATTTATCAATGCATTAAATTGCTAATAAATATGCTAATTACTTTACAGGTAACACTATCAGAAAAATACCTGATATCAGTTTGCAGTGAATATAACCATGTACGAACATGGAAAGTAACCAGATTTCGAGGAATGATATCAACACAACCAGGATCAACACCAGAGGCATCTTTTAAAATAATTTCATTAGAAGCAACAGATACCAACTATAGCTACTCGGCTGGAAATGATTTTGGCCCATTTGGTGAACAAGATGATGAGCAAATATTTGTCCAGAAAGTTGTCCCAGAAACGGATAGGCTTTACGTACGATTAGCATCAAATGGAGAACGTGTCTGTGTTATTAAATCAGTCGATGGTACAACGATAACATCATTTTGCGTTCACGAATGTGAAGGATCATCTCGAATGGGCTCCCGTTTTATTCTATCAGGCCACTGTAACGGTGCAATACAAATGTGGGACTTAACAACAGCGTTAGAGCTCGCATCAAGAGGGGAAAGCTCACAACAATTATCTGGTGGTCCTACACCGGAAGAACTATTACGGTTACTAGATCAGTGTGATATAAGTAATAGTCATTGCTCAACGCCGTGCATGTCGCCTTGTCCGTCAACGTTTTCTAGTGCAACAATTGCTCGTCTTAAATCTTGTAATGTTGCACTTTTGAATCAATCCCAACACCATAGTGACTGATTTAGGGCTCTTGCTCCACCTTGGAAACTTGCATTTTATTTTTTCCTTCTCACATACTATATTTTTAATGTTGTTTTATGGTTATTCTGTTGAATTATATTCCTATTAATTATGTATTATAATAAATAATCTGATATTTTATTAGTTAAGATTTTGTTTAAATTTGTTACTAATATCTGATCCAATTGAGTTTTTAAAATTTTAAGGAAATCTTCAAGAAACGAAGTAAATACTCTTGTTAAATAAAAAAAATGGCGAGAGTACGAAGCCAATGTTGTGCGTTAAGTGTTTGATTCTGAAGAAAGGACTTATCTACATATACATTTTTATATGATAGACTGGTGCTAAAAGAAAGCCATTTTTATGCTACCATTATTATCTTCCTGTAAAGTGCAGCTTTAATCGAAGGAAATTAGAGAGAAAAGATTGGAATGTGGAATGCTGGTCTACTAAGTACTGCTGCAACAAATATTTATTGGCTTCGATTCTGGGAACGGGATCTACCGTCCTCGTTATACTAGTTCAACGATAATGAAATAAATAATTAAAAATGATATTCTGATTCGTGGTATATTTTGTTATTTAATCAACTGGCTGTAGTATTCCAGTACCGGGTCATAACTCCTATTTTGGGCTTCGAAAGCTTCCCCAAGTCCTGCGAGAAAAGGTTACCAAATGCACAGTGACATCACCAGAATTATGTCGATCATTGCCAGATTGAGAATACCATGCTAAACCCACTGCCGTAATTGTGAGGAGCAACAAGCCAGAAAGACAACCGAACATTTTCCTTGCAGTTGGAAACCTTTTTTTCATTCCTTTGTATTCATTCCGGTATCTGAATATGGCAAGTTGGATCTAAATTCACTTCAAGAACATGGCCACATACTTATGTAAAGGTTTTTTAATGAGCGCGATTACAAAACGTGCCAACTTCCACTCGAATCACTGGGCCTGATTGTTGAATCCGGCGGATTTGGGATTCCCGCCGCTAAAGAGTTTAACTTTCACTTGTCGCTGCGACTGCTCAATCCTCCGAGCGCAACTGACATATGAAGTGACATATCGAGGGCGTCAAAGCAGGACCTCGTAAGTGATAAAATGGAAATTATACAAGAGAGCAATTTTCATCCGACGTGACAGCACACCTCAAATACAAATAAGCAAACTGTTAGTTACGAGCTATGCGGCTGAAATTTCAGTTTTGTCAGTTACGAGCTATTGTTATTTGCCAAAAACGCCACAGTGCCTGAATTGAATTCAGCGCATGCCCCGTTTTGGCTAAAAATGTTAGTTACGAGTTCCTGCGGTGACGCCCTCGATATTTCATTTTTGAAATTCAAATGACAATCGAATGGACAATTCGCATTGGATACACAACTCCAAACAAGTGGTTTTTTAGTTTAAACTTCCACTTTCGATTGTGAAATTCTCATTCACTTGCCCGCCGGGGGATTCAACAATCAGAACCTGTAAAATTCGCATTCACCTTCCTGCCGGCGGATTCAACAATAAAGGCCCAATTACAATGAACGGATCTACGCGGATTGAAATGTCAAAGAAACGCACCGGATCGGATAGAAAACTGCACTGATTACAATGAACGGATCTGTTCGCATTTAAACGTCAAAGTGTTTTGTGTAATTTTATAACCAATTTTCGCCTTATTATGTAATAATTCGTATTCTTTTACTTCTCCTATTAATTATTCGTCAGAAAATATTTTTTAAATTATAAAAAAGAAGAAAACAAAATTTAACTTGAGTTGTTTACAAAAATTCTGACAGCCCAATCCGCCGATTTCTATACAAACGAAAACGAATCCGCCCAGATTCGATCAAATGCGCTTGTATCCGTTCATTGTAATCGCTCAAATGGAAAACGCATGCTCGGAAAACCACTTTGACAGATCAATTCAGTGCAAGACAAAGCAGAAAAGCTTTGTATCGGCGATTCGGGCCCGAATCAGCAAAGCTGCACTACGCAATGGAATGGCCAGAAACACATACGGCCATAAGTTAAAACTCGCGCTCAGTGAGCGAAGAGTAAGTTCTGGAAAAGAGATGCTGGGGCCGTATTTGGTTTCTCGAGTCGATCAATCGACTCGACAAAAAAAGCTTGTCGATTTTCTCTAAGTTTTATATTTGGCATTACGACCGAATCGACAGATAAGTGTGGCCATAGAAAACCATCAAATTGTGCGATATTACTTCAAGTGCAGCAAAGCACTTAATTTCGTTAAATGAAAAACTGGTAAAAGTTTATTGTATGCATAACCTGAGCCTTTTAATAAACGTCAAACGTCTTGATCGAGACGAGAAGGTTGTCGATATCGTGTCGCCAAATGCCAATTTTTATTTATCGACAGAAGTCGATATCGATTCGAGAAAGCAAATACGTCCCCTGGGCGCCTTATATAACTGTCATTAGTACTGCTGAATCATCAGAAGTAATAGAGAACGGAACTACTGATTCGATGATGAATGAAAGCTGGTCGACTGAACTTAAGAATACTGCGTACAGAGCAATGCAGCAGTCTCAGAGAACACGGGCACCCGAGGAATACAATGAGCTCAGAAGAGAAGAAAAGATAGTACCACCGGTAGTTCTACCGACGATTCCGCTATATGGCGTAATTCGCATCAAGTTGCACATACTGCAGGGACACAGAGGGTAATCTTGGAGCGATAGGCAGTGCCCTTTCTTCTTCTTAAATGGCGCTACAGTCCTTGCAGGACTCGGGCCTCTCGAAGTCTCCTCTTCCAGTCGTCTCTACTTCTTGCTAGCTCTCTCCAATTTGTTATACGAAGTTTCCGTATATCTGCTAACACGTCATCCATCCACATATTTCTTGGTCGTCCCACTCTTCTCCTTCCTGATGGTCTACCAATAAAAATCCTGGCTAGAATTCTATCTTCTGAAGCTCGTACAACGTGTCCGAGCCATCGCAGTCTCTTCATTCTAATATATGCAGCTATATTTATTTCGTCATACATTTCTTGAAGTTCTTCGTTTGTTCTAATACGCCATTCGTTTTGGTTAACCCTTACAGGACCAAATATTCTTCTTAAGATCTCCTTTCGAAGATTTTAAGCTGATTTTCTGTTTGTTGGGTCAATGTCCAAGCCTCAGACCCGTAGCATAGACCTGGGCGGATTAATGTTTTATATAGTCTGACTTTGCATTGTCTTGAAATTTCTTTGTTTTTTAGGACCGGGACTAGTGCGAAATAGGTTTTATTTGCGGCTACGATGCGTCTATGGATGTCGTCTTTTATCTTATTTTCTGCAGTAAGCATTGTCCCTAAATAGATAAAATTTTCTACAATTTCCACACTATGATCGTCACCGAATACGCCCCTGGTCTGTTGTCGATCTATGCTTGGTAATCGCCTACTTTATCTTCCAAATGTGGTTTCAGTCTATTAAATAAAATATGTGAAAGCACTTTGTAGGCTGTGTTCAACAAAGATATTGGTCTGTAGTTTTTGCAGCTCATCAATTCACCTTTTTTATGGACTGGGACTATTGTACCTAAAAGCCATTCTTCTGGCAACTTGTTGCTTCTCCATAGTTTTACGATGAGGCTATGTAAGACATGGCACAACTTCTCCCCACCATTTTTTAAAGTTTCCCGGGGGTATTCCATCTGGACCTGGCGCCTTATGATTTTTCAGTTTCGCTAAGGCGTTTGCAACTTCTTCTATTGTAGCATCTGGCGTATCATTTTCTGGGTCATCTGTACTACGGTGGTCTGCTTCTCCCTGTGTTAGGTTTATATTCTCTTTGAAGAAGTCTCTGAAGTATTTCTCCCACACCTCGAGTATGTCATCAATACTACTAGCTATAGTACCATATTCTCGCCTTACCATGGTGCAGGTGGGCTTGTATCCTTTCTTAATCTTGTTAACTTCTTTGTAGAATCTCCTAGCGCCAGTGCCCTTTCATGAATTGCTAAATTGTGAACTAACTGAAAAATTGGAGGCTCCACCAATAACTGATGACAATCCTACGCTGCCGCCACCCAACTTAGAAGTTAGCAGAGCCATTAACCGGCTTAAAAACATCAAGTCCTCGGGTGCAGATGACATTTCCGCGAAGCTGGGGCCCTATTCTCTATTACAAATACGGTTTCGCCAGATTCGTTAAAAAATATAGCAATATTCGCCCCTATTGTGATTGTCGAGTGGATAGTCGATTCGAAAATGATGACTGAATCCGTATTGCGAATGTCGACAATGCGAAATTTTATCGACATTTAAAGCCGATAACTATGCTTTTCCTGTTTGTTCAAGTCGATTCTCCTATGCAATACAAAATCAAAATCGCCTCGACTAGAGATTGTCGGGTCGATTGCTAGTCGACTCGACAACCGCAATAGGGACCATTATAATAGAGAATAAGGCCCGTGGTTAAATATGAAGGGCCTACATTACACCAAGCGATTCATTAATTAATTGTGAAAGTATGGGAGCAGGAAGCGATGCTAGAAGACTGGAAAAAAGCATCTTCTACCTGGTACATCAAAAAGGAGATACCACGTGCACTAATTATCGCGGTATAACGTTGTTGCGTACCGCCTATAAGATATTCTCCGCTATCCTGCAAAACAGGATGGCGACATAAGCTAGGCCAATGCCAGTGTGGCTTCAGCCCAGGCAAATCCACAACCGAGCAGATTTTCACCTTACAGCAGGCGATGGAAAAATGTCTAGTTTCAGAACTACTTCCAACCCCTCTCCATAAACTTTAAGGCCGCCTGGGATAGCATAGCCACGGTAGAACTCCTCTACAAAGCCATTAGAGGATTCGGCATCCCCAATAAGCTGACACGAGTAAAGATATCCGGAACACTGTTCAATCCGATCAACATCTATAACGGACTCCGACAAGGGGACGACGTTCTGGTCTGCCTCCTTTTCAACCTGGGGGATTGAGAAGCAAACGGAAGCCAGTTGCGATGTGATTTAGTTTTTGTATCGCTGAATGAGATCGCATCGTATTGAGCCAACCAAATTCATTTATCAACTTAATTTGACATTTTGATGCGAATAATTGTTTCAAGAACATTTAAAGAGTTTTTAGAATATTTTAAAACAAACAAATAAATTCAGCGCATCCGTCAATGACTTTACTCACGGACTGAAATGCGATGACAGACGGACAAATTTAATTCGAATTCGCATTGGAGGATAGCGTTTTCTTATTTCCGAATTTCATGTCTTTCGAATCGCATTCCAGGGTCCTTATTCTCTATTACAATATTGTTATATTTTTTAACGAAACTGACGAGAGCGTATTCTCTATTACAATATTGGCATTAATTTTACATGAAAATGTAACAAAATTGTCAAATTTTTACTCGAAAGCTGTTTCGTTTTCGAATCGGATTTAACAAATAGTAATATATAATAGGGCCCCAGGATAGCCCCCTTAGCTTTGGAGAAAGTGATCCGAGATTTTCGGGTGACAGTAAGACGAGCAATCCTCCACAAGTCCACCAATTAGCAACATCAACTGCAGAATACTTTCATCCAGATTAAGCGGGCGGCACGAAAGCTGGCACTGCACATCAATGAAAGCCCAAAACTAAGTACATGGTGGCCCGGTCTGCAAGATCACGTAACATTCAATAAAAACACCCTTCTATAATAAAGCTCATTCTTTTTTATTAGTCTTCTATTATTTCAGTTATAATTAATTGATATTTATATACATAGTACTAAGTTTTACGATAAAAACATAATTTTCAAGTCAAAATTACGATGTATGAATTCAAATGCATTATAAAAATGATATTTTACTCTAAATATATCAATCGTATCATTTGACAAAACATTAATATATTTTATATTTAAGTTAGTTAAAAATAAATAAATATATTTTATCTTATTACGTATGTGTATAGATCTGGACAGATAAAATTTCAACAGCTATAATTTAATTTATTATAGTTATTTTTGTAAATTCATTAAAAAAATTAATTTTGGTTTATTTTAGATTGACTATGTATTCTTTACAATAAAAATATTAAACCTGGTTTGCTTGGAAGACTTGGAAATTTACTGTTTAAAAAAAAACATCTGAATTTGTAACACATTATATCGGATAAATAAATTCTTATGTTCTTGCATATATGCAATGGCAATAAATACTAAATTTAAACTAAACACATATTTCAGTTGAAACTTCAAATATAATCACGGTTTAAATAAAACCTAATAAAATTATCTATACCAGTAGAATTCATTTCCAAACCAAGCAGGATTTGTAGCAATTGGTGTTAAAATAATCCAACCCACAAAACCAATTATATACAATGCGATGTGTATTCGCCTACGAAATTGTTCTTGCTGTAAAAGCTCCGGTATATCTGGGAATCCCATATGGTTACAAAATGCATGCGCAACAAACGGTGCAATAAAATGACCTGTTTTTACGAAAAGATATGCAGAATAAAATCCAAATATTGTTGTATATGTAAACTGGAAACCTAATAACAAAACGGAAGGTAACAATAATAATAACAAAATATTTGTAAAATATATTTACATGATATGATTATAACATTTTTCAATTCCATTCCACTTTTCAGTCTTTCTCCAATATGGTGAAAATGTGCAACTCCAAAAAATAGAGGATTTATTAATACGGCTTTAAGTGGAGTAAATGATTGTAATAAAAGTGGCATCATACAGGCCCGAAATCCGAACTCTTCGGATAAGGGCGCTACTATATGATTTCTTAGCCATAAAAGATTTTGTAAATTTTTTAACCAATTTTTTAGATCTGAAATATATAAATATTAATTAATCAAATAAATATATGTAACATTTACATATATCTAAGTTTACGAGTTTGCCAAAATGTACTCTTGAATTTTACAACTACGATGGAATAATTTTTTTTTTCGTTTAGTTTGAATAGCTGACTCTGCAATAAAAATATAGTTGTTGTAATTTTACATCATTACTGAAAATAAGGCTGCAGAACGAACGCAATTTACTTACTTAAGGTTCAGTTACACGTAGACGGTCCGTGCCAGGTACGCAATAACGCAGAGGCAGTAATTTGTTTTCACAGTAAACTAAATTAGTAAATTCTTTCCTACCTTTTTAGGTAGGTATAGGGTCCAAAGATAATCGCGGTCGCAATTTGAACCTATTGTACTGTTAGCAACCCTTATACCTCAGAACGCTTGAGCAAGCTCAGCAGTCTGTCTAAGGATTTGTCGCCCATATCTCTTTGGCCAAAAAAGGTGGAATCGAAGAACGAAAAAGGTCGCGGAGTAGTGATAGAGAACGTGAAGAGCAGACTAGTTATTCTCGAAATATAATAGCACAAGAGAGAAATTATTTGACCGCATTTCGAGATGCCCAAGAATAAGCCACTTGAAGTTTACCAGGCCTGATTTGAGCTTCCAAAGGTATTTTTAGTCAAATTCAGTTCGCCTAGGGAAGTGATGGGTGGCCCAAAAGTAGGTTTCGGGTCGATGCAAACATTGACAGAGCCCTGTCTGCACAAAGCGTCCGACTTTTCATTGTCCACGAAGTTCAGATGGCCCAGGCGCCAAATAAGGGTGACTCGATTGAGAGCTTATCTAAGGGCGGGTTGGCAATCTTTAACTACTTTGAACAGAATGAATTACACGTCATGCGAGTCTTTAAGGAATATTGCCTGCACTAAACGCCGACGTCGCCAGAGATACATTTCAAGTCTGCTTCTCTACAACCAGGATCCGGTCCTGGCCTTTCGCAACTGATCTCTCTATCGGCCCCGATTCTGAGCCGGTGTTATCCAGTTTGGCATATTTCAAGTCTATTTAATAATATTTCTTGTCGTTCGCGGCACGGCACGATTGTTTCTAACACCATAATAGTTGAGTACCATTGGGCACTTATTATGTTTTACTCGTATTTACTTCCGATATCAAAAATCACGTTCCATAGGCCATGTACTCCGGAGTAGAAAGTACCGCCCAATGGAACGCAGCTAATGTATGGTATGAGAACGCCTTTTCCCGGCTCTGCAACCGGCATCTCTCCTTGCTCCCTCGATACTCTATCTAATTCTGGTCTCTCCCTTTTTCCAGAGAAGATTTGGTCATCTCTCTGATAGGAAGTTAAATGTTTTTCGAAGGACACGGCCGAGGTAAAACTGGTTTTTACTGAGCACTTTAGTCTCAAATCTAATGTGAATCCTTTTAAAACTATCATTTTATCCATCATCACTTTGGACGTTACCATTAAGCACATGAATTTGAAGTGTCTCGAAGATTAAAAAGGCTTTTTGTGCCACTTGCTGTCACACCCGAGTTTCAGATCATTTTCTCCAAAGCCGTTTAAGAAGAAGCTGGTCTGAATAGTGTCCCGGACATCCATATTTGGCTTATCACATTGCACGTGATGAAAGTACATAATCGATGTCGTCTACGTAAGGAAATAATTGTGCGTAAACAGTGAAAACACAATTAGTGAAAACACGAAATAACAAATCAGATCAGTAGTTAAACACTACACAATCTGCAGAAGCAGTGTTCAAGCGAAAAAGTTTTAACAAAAGACGTCCACTGGGAACATGAGATGCAGAAGCATCCCTTTTCTGCTGCAACATTGTATTATGATCGGTGATTTCGTATGTTTTCGTAAAATTGTGATAGATTTTCATATTTTTACAAACGTATAATCAAAATAAATATAACATATTCTTTATGAAGAGATTTTCAAAATCACTTCAAAAAAATCAAAACTATTAAAACAAACTCACAATTAATGGTACTTTTTGGCTAACTATATGGTCAATACTTACTAAAATAATTTGTTAAGCTCACGCTTGTGACTAATTGAACACTTATTGGCCCAATAAAAAGAAGGACCGTTAAAAGAAAAGGTATTATAATTGCTGGAAGTAAACCTTTCCGCCGAAATCCCATCGCTTCCAATAGATGTGTTTTTTCCCATAATGTTTTTGAAGAAAATAAATATACAAAAATTGGTGATATAAGCATAACAACAAAAACACTGCAAAATCGTTTTTTAATTGTCGATGGATGATCTCTGAAAATATATTTTTTGTTTAGTTATTATAACATATTTATTATTTTATTTTTATTAAATTGTTGATAATTTCAAAATCTTAGTTTTCATTTTTTTATGCTGAATCTTAAGGCAATTTACGACCAACTTTTTTTCACATAAAAATAAGTAGATTCCACGGCTGCTTAAGGCTGGCCGCACACATACGGTTTCCGAGTCGGAATTCCGTGAGCCTAGCGCAGACGTTCGGTTTTTGGCATCCTGAAAATTTAAGAACATGTGCGCTGTGTAGAGATATTTGTATGGAATGCCTGCATTCGGGTGTCCGAGTACGGAAACCGAACACGGAAACCGTATGTGTGTGGCCAGCCTAAGACTACTAACGCAAAGAACGGTGTCATTGTTGAAGCCGTGGAGTGGTGGAGGGGACTGAGAAATTATTTACAAAGCTTAAGAATAAAGTATGTGATATTGACCCGTGGGGATTTAGATGCGAAAGCCTTTACCTTTACCTTTATTGAACATCCAAAGGCAATTCCCCATCAACTTTTTTAAAACTTGAAGTTTGGCCAAGCAAGCAGAGTACCATCTATATATGAGTCGCTCAGAAGCATGGGGCATGGGCATGAACTTAATCGCATTGGCTTCTGAGCGACTTATATATAAAACAAAATCGGGTTAGTTACACCATTTATAACTCAAGAACGGCTGGACCAATTTTAATGATTTTTGATTTGTTGGATTTGTCTCGGCCCCGAATAGCAGAATAACTATTAAAACATCGGAAAAATTCACGAAAAAAAATTTATGAAGAAAATTCATGTTCTCATACATTTGTCTTGTGTTGCGGGAAAAACGTTATCGTGGAGGCAGAAGATTATATATTTCAGTGGTAGAGGCGATAGAATTTCGTCAGAGCCACTACATTCCTGCAATGGCTTAAAGAGTCAGTTGAGGAGCAAATGCGAGAAGGTTGTCGATATCGAGTCGCCAAATGCCAATTTTTATTTATCGACAGAAGTCGATATCGACTCGAGAAACCAAATACGGTGTTAGTTTTCGACAGTCCACTGAAACGGAGGAATTGTGGAGGACGCTTTGTACTTTTTTTATGATGCATTAAATTCAACACGATTCTTGCAGCCCCAATCTAGAATCAGTTTTATATTCCTGTTGATTGAAATGGACATAAGTTCACGATCAGGCAGACAAGGTCTGGCACGTGCTTGTCTACATTATCGAAGCTATACGAGTAATGCAGAGTACTGTCAGCAAAGCTGTGAAGTGATTTGGGCGGGATTGAGAGCAGGTCATTTATTAAAACTAGGAAAAGAGGTGGTGATAGAATTGAGGCCTAGGCAACAACTTCAGAAGGATAGAGTTTAGACGCCTTGCAAATACTACCTTGATTGAACGGTCAGAAAGAAAACTCTCAATCCAGTTCTTTAGAACAGAGGCAATATCAATAGCTTGGAGTTTACTCAAAAGAGCGGGGTGCCTCTATCAAAGGCCTTGGAGATCTCAAGAGTAGCCTGGCCAGATTCCCCAAATCGTTGTATAATTTGGTAGAGGTGCTCCGTTAGGCATTCAGCGTGGTTACCAGTAGATCTTTTCGACCTAAAGCCGTATTGCTTGTCGTCCAATATTTGGTTGCATTCAAGATATTCCATAAGCTTTTTGTTTATTATTATCTGCATGATTTTAGAGAGAATAGAAGTGATTGCTATTAGCCAGTAGCTGGGGTGACCCAATTTTCGGTACAGGCTGAGCATGGGCCCGTTTCCAAGAGTCAGGAAAAACTCTAAGTTTGCATATAGAATGCTCTCCTCGAAATAATTTATTATATAGTTATAAAAATATTAAATAACTATTTATAGTAGGATAGTAGTAAGAGTATAAAAAATACAATCTTTAAATCTGGTTTTAACTGCGTCAGCAAGAACCATCTCAATAAAATAACCCCGAAAACTTGTAACTTCTTACCCTTTATACCTAACAAAAATTCTCATATAAATTATATCATGAACCTAATTTAACCCTCAATATTTCTACACCTTATTTACAATCGTAATTGATTTAGACCGGCCTTTTTACAATTGTTTACAAATCTTACCGCCAATTTGTAACTAACTCTTTGTTGATACTAGCTTTGTTCGTTTACACCTTTCTTATATTAAAATTACCTGTTATGTTCCGAGTTCCATATATAAAGGCTAGCGACATATATAACTGATAATATAAAACATGTTCCCACTGATACTAAAGGAGAAATTTCAGGCACTTCTTCACTAAAATCCATTTTCTTTGAGATAGAACTGTCAAACTTTGTAATAATGGAAAAAAAGAGATCCAAAAAAGCTCGGAAAATGAGGTTGTTTAATGCAGGCACACCTGAGCATAGCATAAGATTTCTACAATAATCTATTGCGGTACTGAACATGTGTATAAAATGTTTAAAAAAATATAAAATAATATATAAAAAGATTACAAGAGAAATGTTAATACGTTGTGAACTTTTCTTCTGTATAAAAATTCCAATTCTAGATTCCTGCCATTTAAATATAATACTCAGTTAATTATTATCACTTGCTTAAAATCAACAATTAAAAACGAATAAAAAAATCACAATGTTTGTTCCTATTTCAATTACAATTATTCAAATATGGCCAACACGACGGCATAAGTATTAATAAATAAATAATAAACAATGAAAGCGTATTTTTATAAATTTTGTAGTTGGAAAAAAAGCTTTGAAGCTTAATTTCGCCGGTTCGCCTCGTTTTCCAATTGTAATAATACATTCCCCAATGCACCATCCACATTTCAAAATAGTTCAATTGCATAGCCCTTCTGGCAGCTTTGCATACAGATTTCAGTGCAGATGGGAATTATGCAACTTTATTTTGTGTTTTTTGTTGATAAATCTTCAACAAAATAACTTAAACAATGGAAGTGATATTACAAGCAAGTGGAAAGTTTATGAAAATATTAAAGTTTTATAGTTATTGATAAAGGAACGCTAAAATCTCAATATAAAAAAGAAGTAATTTTTATTGACCAGAAAATCCCAGTTTGTGTAAATGTGTGCAATAGTTTACGTTGCCTTAAATTGTGTGCGTTTAGCAGACAAATCGGTATAAGAAAAATTGATTTGATTTTCAAATGTGTAGTGGTGTGACAAATATGAATAAAAATTAAAGATGGCTGTCCGGGCTGGAACCAGTTTTTTCGTCTTCTTTGTTTAGGGGGTCTTCATAAGTTTAAAGAAGAAAAAGTACGGCAAATTAAGTATATTCAGATTGGGTCACTCGGTGTGGCTTGTTTAAATTGAGCCCCACAAAGGACCCAGTCCTAGAAGTATACAGAAGAGGAGCAGGGGAGCTCGAGGGTACGTCAGCTACTGTAAAAAATTTTATAAAGATGCCGAGTGCCTCATTTACTTCGTCCCGATCATATGTAAGAAGATCGAGGCGAAAAGGTGGAAATCGGATTGCATTGCCATCGAGAGCATCAGGTAAAGTTTTATTTTTATGTAAAAGGAGCAATTTTAAGCTTGTTAAAAAGAATATAATTACTAAGAAATATGTGTGGGTGAAAGGGTTGGCTTTCTGCTGGCATGAGGATGAGTGTGAGTTTTGGTGAAAACACGATTTTGTCGGTGTGTTGACGACTCGCAGATGGACTCTGATTTTATGTTTTGTATTTTTTTATAGATTTATTTATACATAAATATATACATTTATTAAGGAATTATCACTTAATTCCCTTGTTCTTAGCAAATTCAACTTTTCTATTCGATAATTCCTATATTGCTCGATTGCCGCCCATGATTCATGAATAATGTTTCTTACTACATATTTGCAGAATGGTGATTAGCATCGTCGCGTAGTCAACCATTTATTAAAGTAAATCAAATTGGAAGAAAATGATTGTATTCAAAATAATTTTAGCAATATTAAAGTTTCTTATGAACTTGTTCGACTTTTTTGAACGACCAATAAGGTTAATTTTAATTAACTGTTTACGACTTGCAAATAAAAAATGTACCGATATGTAAAGTGTAGCGGTATTGAAATCTGAGATTTTTCTTTGAAATGCGTATGATTTTATCCGGTATTTATTTATACTTACTATTTAAAAAGAGAAAGGGTGCAGTGTTTTAAAAGTGACGTTTTGATAATTACAGAGCAGAGTCTTAAAATTGATTCATTGATGCAGGAGCCGACAGTGAAAAGTCCGCATGCTTTTGTTTTCTATTCAAATATAAAATCGATTAAAAGTGGAACGTCATAAAAAAGTAATTATTTATTTAAGAATGTTTCGAATACTATGCAACCGATCTCGATCTACATAATATCAAATTAGAAATTCTAGCGGGTAAAATCTTTTCCCTAAAGCGTCTTATCTAGAGCTTATACATTCCTCAATATATATAAACCATATTGAGAATTTACAGCTTGAAATAAGTACTTTTAAAGAAAGGGTGGTATTTTGGCCGTAACACAAAAAATCATTATAATTTAATTCTTATTCATTCCGTTTCTAGGTAGAAATACAGAAAAGGAATATTTTAGTCAGTTTTAGTTCGTCTGCCCTTTTTCAATTTTTTTTATAAATACTATTATAATTAAAAAGTGTCGCTGGCTCCTTGAATTTGCTTTAGTTTCTTGAGTTATAGTTCCACATTAATTTTACTACACATTGCGTATATTGGTTTCCTAGCATTCCTCTAACAAGTAGCTTCTAAATAAAAAAAATATAATAATAGTTAATTACAAGATTAATGTGCATGTACTGATATATGCAGATATTCAGTTCAAGGAATATTCTTTAACTATGATAAAATCCGAAGCAGAATGAAGGAACGTTTTAATTTTGTTATTTTGATTTCTTTATATTTACTGATTTCTTTATATTTACTCGATCAACACCGGAGAGGTTGTCTTTGAATGGAATTGACACTGTTTTATACAACAGTAATCATTCCCACAAGTTGCAGCTGGAAAATATTTCTATTTGACATTAAGGCAATAGTTAAATGGTAGTTTATTGTTAATCATAGTAATAAGTCCCCGAGTTTGAAATGTGGAATAGTTTTTTCAGCAATGTTGATGGAATTCAGCAACTTATCGGAAGTTCTGGTTCAATAGTCAAATTATTGTAAAAGAACAAAAATGAATGATCATGGCCATCCGCTGATACATAATGTCGTTAATCCCACCTTGTAGATTTCGTTGAATTCTATACTACGAAGGAAATATTTTGTTTAAATTTGATATAAAATCATTCCTACTAATATCTTTATTAGCTACAAAGTTTTCTATAAATTTCAATCTGATAGAAGTATGTATATTATAAAAAAAGTTGTTTATGTTTTGAAAGATGTGTTTTCTGATACTTAGTTCTTTTACTGCTAATTTTTTTGTCAGCGTAGAAAAGGCGGTTTCATCAAATAACTCCTGAAAAATGAACTAGAACTGTATCATACCATCCTTGAGCCCAATTTATATTCGCATTTTTTGAAATATTTATTTTGATAAATTGATTGTTCTAGTGGCCGTAAGGAGGGAAACAGCTCTTAATCCTGCTCGCTTGCATGGACCTGTAGAGAATTTAATGTGAGCTTGGGCCTGATTGTTGAATCCGGCGGATTTGGGATTCCCGCCGCTACAGAGTTTCACTTCCACCTGTCGCTGCGATTGTTCAATCCGCCGGGCACAACTGCCTTATGAAGTGACATATTTCATGTTCGAAATTCAAACGACAATCGAATGACAGTTCGCATTGGATGGATACACAATTTCAAACAAGTGGTTTTGTAGTTTAACTTCCACTTTCGACTGTCAAATTCTCATTCATTTTCCCAAGGAGACTATCCAAGGAGCTTAAACTCTTATGGGGAAAAGGCAGGAAATGGATGGCTAGAAGAAACTAATTCTTCTAGTTAGTTGAATTTGACCTATTTCGACGATACGTTCAAAATTAAGTTAGTCGAAATGGGGCAAAGCAAAAAAATTCATTGGAAATTAATAAAAATTCATTGGAAAATCCAAAAATTGATTAAATATGAATAATCGCATTGATATAAATCGAATTTAGAAGTTGGTTTTTCAAATCAGGCGTAAATATAAAATGGGCCTTATTGTTGAATCCGCCGACAGGGAAATGAATGCGAATTTGACAGGTTCTGATTGTTGAATCCGCCGGCGGGAAAGTGAATGAGAATTTCACAGTTGAAAGTGGAAGTGAAATTAAAAAAGCACTTGTTTTTAGTTGTATATCCAATGCGAACTGTCCATTCGATTGTCATTTGAATTTCAAAAATGAAATGTGTCACTTCATATGTCAGTTGCGCCCGGCGGATTGAACAATCGCAGCGACAAGTGAAAGTGAAAATCTTTAACGGCGGGGATCCCAAATCCGCCGGATTCAACAATCAGGCCCAATATCTTAGTAACTAACGAACTTGGCCATGAACCGGATAAATACAATCGGCCATGTTTTTTGGGGTACATTTGACTGCAGCGCCACCATTAATCAAACGAAAATTGACAACACGGAGTTTAAGATTCTTGTATAGTCTTTTCCCGCCGGGGGATTCAACAATCAGAACCTGTCAAATTCGCATTCACTTCCCCGCCGGCGGATTCAACAATAAGGCCAACTCAGGTTTCGCTAAGTATAAATCCTTACAACCTCGGAAAATTTCCGAAGATAACCTAAATTTATCAGTTAGATACTGGTCCTTAGCTCACGAAAACCTAATAGAGAAGGAAAAAGAAAATTTGTAGTATAGATCTATCTCGGTAAATAGACTAACTCAGCTTCTCTATGTTCATCCTTCAGGGCCTTCTAAGCCCGAATAGTACGAAAGCGGTTTTTTTTCCGCTAATCGAAATCTAGATATAAATCTCACATTCTGGATCAGGTTATGAGTTATATGAGAGTAAATTGTCTCAACAGTCTAGAGTCATGAGAACAAATCAATCATATCACTGTTTCTTGCACATCCTTATATGCTCTTGAATTGTTTTCTAGTTTAGAAGGGCTCACTAATCAGTGTTTTTTATAGTATCCCTGATTAAATCACAAAGCATTGACGATGAGAAGTCATTAAAGGGCAGTAGGGGTTTGGTTTTTAATACTTAATTATGGTTAGAAAACAGAGTGTAATAATTAATTAAACCTTTATAATGCCAGGTTAGACCTCAAAGAACTTGACGACTTTGAATATCAACGGAAAGACCATGTTGCTGCGGAAATTTCGAACGTTGAATTCTTGGGGATTCCTTTGATCTAGGCTACTGAAGCCAAAAACTTGGGCACAAAATATATTACTCGTCTAATATTTAAAATAATTAATAACTTAGTCTTATGGTTAACAACGTTATTAGTGACATTCACTACAATTAAAAAGAAGAATCATGTAACAATAACGATAACATTGTGCTGATCACATCACTTTTTTTTGAAATCTTTGTTTTATATCCGGCCTTAGATAACCTTTACTTCGTTCGTTTTCGTACTCTTTACTTTCATTTTTAGGATTTTCATAGATTTAACGTTTTCATTAATTTTATATTTTACATTTCTTACATCAGTGGCACTCTCCTCCAATTTTCGCATACTTATATTATTCCTGGCTGGAGGTTGTTAATTTTGGAGTCGAATTGTAATATCTATCGAGATCCTTCGTTATGGAATTTAGAATATGTAGTTCCAAAACTGAAGATATTCAGCAAACAACCTACACCCGTGAACAGTTATTTCCATAATAAAAATCACGAAGGTTTTAACAATAAAAACCCAAATGTAATAATAAATTAGCATAATTTTTTAAACTTGGTTCCAAAGTGTAACGTACCGTGATAAAAAAAATGGCAATTTTGCTGAACAGAAATGTCAATAAAAGCGAGACTAACGCTTTTGTAAAATAGAAATGGAATCTATTGAATAATGGTAACTATACGCATTAGTAGTTACGTTGTTAACTAGTAATATCCGAATCTGCAGATACCTAAAATTAATTGTAAGCGATATTTTGTTTTTAATGTACTGTCCATACGGTGTCCCTTGAATGATAAAGAACGGTCTCATCTGAAAGTGAAATTTCTGAAAAAAATATGAGTAATTGCTTATGTTACTGATTTCTACTGAGTGTAGCGAAAAGTCGCGGATTTGATCTTTAACATTTATTAAACAAAGAAAATAAAATAATTAAAATTTTGTACGTGAAAAGGTTTTTTTTTATAATAACAGAACAATCTTGTCATCCACATAACGAGCAGAAAAATAGGCTTACGTATTACTGAACACATGGATGAAGGGTCAGAATCTCTCATACTACCCAATCAAATTATGTATTTGTTTTGTATTTAGAAATTTCGTAAGGAGATTTTTTTATGAATCACTTCATCCTTTCGTTTGAATTCTGTTAGTGACTTGGTTGCATTTATGTATCAGTCGTCTTGGGTGAGTTTTAGATATCAAGGTGTATTGTGTATTCAGTTTGCTATTTAGGATATGTGGTTTACTAATCAGTGATATGTTACCATTTTATTTTTTGTTGATTAAAGATCGGTGTATTTGGATTTGTTTATTTGCAAATTTCATATGATTGCTTTTGAGTAATAATAAGTATTCTTAACTTTCATAAGTATATTGTGTGTGTCAAGCAATTTGCGAACGCTTGCCAAGCCTTGACAAACGTGTGAATCCGGCATAACAGTAACGTCCAAACTCCTACTATATAAGTTGTGTAGGCTCATGTGGGCAAAGCATCTAGTTCTCTGAGGCGAGATCTATGGAGTGCGACAGCAAGGGACACCCAACCCCTGCTGGAAGGACGGCATATACTAGGACGCCTAGAGCTTAGGGATGCCAAATTGAAATTTATCAAAGGAAGCCGAAACGCAATTAGTTTTTTGATTTAGACTTTGTTATTTAAAAAGTAATTTCGTTTTTTGTATGACAGTGAGCGGCGTAATATTTTATTTAATAAATTGACTATTTTGCTCCAATACATATTTTTGGTAATAGATACACCCACTGAAGCTGCGTAAACTGTGCGTTCTGTTTTCGTCTTGTTGGTGGAATTCCACTATTAGTCTAGTGATGGGTATCGTTAGTCTAGGGATAAGGCTGTTCGGTTACGATCCGAAAGATATATCACGGTTTCGACTCCCACTCAGGGTCTAGTTGCTTTTCAACTTTCCATTGCTTTATAATTCTGCATATCATAGCGTAGTTATTGGCGTCTAGTTGGTCCCCGTAGAAAATCACAATACTATTGGATGGAGGATCACCGTTTTTGACTAGAGCATGTCAAATATGACACTCGATGATGGAACTGTCGGCTATACAATATAGTCGTCCTCTGAGCTTGAATCTTCCACATAAAAAACACATTTCCAAATTAATTGTATAATTCACATAACTTTTCCTTGCTATTCTATTTTCAATTTTTGAAACGCCATAATAAAATATAGGTATATTTATTACGTAAAGTTTTAAAATCAAGTTTCTAGTTCAAATACAACTATCGGCACTCGTTGCAAAAAATGAAATTGATATAATAGTATATCTTTTGAAAAGTGATTTTGAATGAATGATTGATTTTTGAGATTATTGTATTCTATTAAGGTTATTATATTTTAATCATTTCCTTTGTATTCGTAAAGTGTTCAAAAGATTCTATATTACAGCAAATATTTTAGATACAATCGGACAGAACATGCCTACTTTGAGCTTAGGTGCCGCTCCATCGGGCGGGCCTAGCGTTACTGCAGCAACAGGAGCAAGCACTTCAAGTACAGTCAGCCCTCCAAGTGCGTCTAATCCAAATGTTGCCGGCGGTAGCGGGCCAAATAACACTTCATCATCTTCCATTCAAAACCCCAATACTAGCAATAGTAATCAATCGAATAGCAATAATGTTAATCCAAATGGCACAAACAATAATCCAGTTACGGCTAGTACAAGTGCAGCTGCCAATGCAGGTAAAAACAAAGCAAAAAAAAACTTGGATTTATTAGGAAATCTTTTTCTCAATAAATTATACTTTGCAGGATCTACTTCACCTAGTTCTAGCGCTGCCACAGCATCAAGTGTTGGATGTAATCATCAATCACCGTATGATTTAAGACGAAAAATCAACCCAAACCATGATTCGTGGTGTAGCGGAAGTGCACAGTCAACTAGTCATCAATACAGTTCTATGGTTTGTGATGACAGTTGCTACATGCTTCCGGCACGGAAAAGGCCACGACGTATGTATACAGCAACATCAGAAACTTTTACACCATCTGCTGCTCTCTATCTACAATATGAAATGCCAGATGAAGTGTTGTTAACAATATTTTCTTACTTATTAGAACAAGATCTTTGTCGGCTTTCATTAGTTTGCAAAAGATTTAACACAATCGCAAATGATACAGAATTATGGAAACGACTTTATCAATCAGTTTACGAATATGATTTGCCGTTATTTAATCCAGAATCATGTAAGTTCTCTTTTATAAAACCAGAAGATTCAGAATATGCAAATCCATGGAAAGATAGTTTCCGTCAACTATATAGAGGGATTCATGTGCGCGTTGGATATAGAGATAATAAATATCAAGGTCGTAATATTTTGTACTTTAATAGTATTCAAGCGGCTTTGGATTATCCAGATGAAAGGAGTTCAGTTAATGTCAATAATCCTGCAGCAGGACCTGCAACTAGCACTATTTCCAGTATAAATCAATCAAATTCATCATCTTCATATGAAGAAAACACAAATTCAGAAAACAATGGAAGTTTAATATTTCTTCATGCCGGCCACTATCGTGGTGAATTTCTTTTTATCGATTCTGATGTTGCTTTGATTGGAGCCGCACCAGGAAATGTTGCTGAATCAATAGTATTAGAAAGAGAATCTGGATCTACCGTTATGTTTGTTGAAGGTGCAAAACAAGCCTACGTTGGCCATATGACATTAAAATTCTCTCCTGATGTTACATCAACTGTATCCCATCACAAACATTATTGCTTAGAAATTGGAGAAAATTGCAGTCCGACAATAGATCATTGCATTATAAGAAGCACGTCAGTTGGTAAGACATTAAAGATATAAAAATATAACGAAAATATTTCAATTTCGAGTTTTTCTTATTGCAGTGGGAGCTGCTGTTTGCGTTAGTGGGGTTGGATCCAATCCTGTTATTAGGCATTGCGATATTAGTGACTGCGAAAATGTTGGTCTTTATGTGACTGATTATGCTCAAGGAACTTATGAACACAACGAGATAAGCCGTAATGCCCTTGCTGGTATATGGGTTAAAAATTTTGCTAGTCCTATAATGCGTGAAAATCATATTCATCATGGACGTGATGTAGGAATTTTTACGTTTGAAAATGGAATGGTAAATTTATATAATTTGTTATGGAATAATCTTATAATTAATCATTCTAATTGTTCTTTAGGGATATTTTGAGAAAAACGACATTCACAATAATAGAATAGCAGGATTTGAAGTTAAAGCTGGAGCGAATCCGACTGTAGTAAAATGTGAAATCCATCATGGTCAAACGGGTGGGATATATGTGCATGAAAATGGTTTAGGGCAATTTATCGAGAATAGGATTCATTCCAATAATTTTGCAGGTAAATAATTTATTTTTTTAGTAGCAAATCATTTTTGGTAGCATAATAGATAGTTTTGTCTTGGATTCTTAAGTAGTAATCAATAATCTTTTACTTAAAAAAATGACCTTGGTCTTTTAATTTAACACGTTGCCTGCCTAGTTGCATTTATAAAGTTTTATTTCTAAACGACGGTTAAAAATGGAATATTTTACCAGATTTAATAGATCTGTAATTTTACCTGCTGTTTTCTGTTTCGATCCTTAAAATTTATAATTTGGTAATGCAAATATTTAAGAAAACAACTGCACAAATTAAGAACATACATTTCTTTGATAAAGAAATTGTTTTGCATCTAATAAAACATAAACGATTTTGGGATATTGCGAGGAAAATTGCCGGGAAAATTTATTGCGTAAAAGATTCTCTTGATTAAACTAAAACTTACCACATTTTGGTAATCTCAAGCAAAGAAGAAAAGTGACTCAATTTAATAATCTTCAGTCAATCAAATTCATGTTTCATTTGATATATGTATAATGAAATAAGTTGTCCATTTCAAGTAAAATTAATTTTTTCTTTCGTACTTATTTATCGATGCGCTGCGTTATTAAAAGCTTTTGAAAAATTTCTATAGCCCATATGAAATTGATAAATCACGGTTTATCTCCTATTCTTTTAATTAGAAATATATTATTTGAGGCTGAATGTATTTTGGCGTATAAGTTGGCATCATTAATTGTAATGAATGGAATAAATAGATGCATTTTGACCAGGGTTGGGCAAAATTTGATTTTAATTAAAACACTCAATAATGTGCTTTTTTAAGCCATTGAAAATTATTTTGATATTGGTCTAAAAGATATAGAGCAATTCACAGCCTCCTACTCAGAATTCAGAATGCACTTGCAAGAAAATTCCTGTCACCGCGTACTTCTATCTAAACACGATTTTTCACGATCCTGGCGTAATTTATAAAAGGCGATCGTCGTCTGGTACGCCTGGCGAATTTGGTTAATAATGGTGTTTGGTGTGTAATTGAAATTGAAAACAACGTAATTGCTGGAAGAAAAGAAGACAGTGTATGGCAGTTTTACCTCAAGACGGCAAATTCAAATAGATCAGGATGTAGAGCGACATGTAAAAAGTGCAAGAGAGAAATTCAAGGGATTGTTCAGAGACGGAAGGCACACCATGAAATTTGTAAACGCAGCAGGAAACAAATACGGACCAAGTGTTACTCGACTGTGCTGGAAGTTCTGCTTTGACATTAACATTACCTTCTACGAGTTCCATCCCCGCATTGACACCAACTACTACTGAATCGGCTCAAAAGAAAAAAAATGTGAAAATCAGCCTGTATGAGCAGTTAAACAACAGCAGCTGAAGAAAGCATCAGATTGACACACAAATAGCTAAGGCAATTTTTGCACAATTTTTGATTTAATCATGATTTTTATTTGAAAAAATCAAGTGATTATCATGATTAAAATCGTGATTTAAATCACCTGATAAAAATCAGCCCAACCCTGGTTTTGACGATGAACAGGGGCTTAGGTATGAACTCAGCGAGCTCGATTGACATTATTAAATGGAGTTTTAATACGTAAAAAGGTGCAGTTTTGAGATTTAGATGTCCTTGGGTCTTCGCTTTGCCATGCCAATAATTTTAAAGGGATGGAAACAAGTGGGTATAATTTTAAAAGATTTAGGCCCGAATCGCATGGGCGTCCGTTACAGGTTTATCGAAGGTGGTAACTGTGTCAGTGGGCGAACGTACAACAATTTATACTTTGCAATCAGTACATATGGGGTTGAACTACTTAATGTACTTTCTTTTTCGCTATATTCTGCTCAAATTTTTCTCCAATCTCTATTCCCTTGCGGAGTTCCATCGTTACCGCGAGGGCTGCAGAATGCTCCTTTACTTACTACTAGAATAATTTTACTATACGAATTTTTGGATTGAGAATTAAATTTAGGGACTAAAGGCAAAAGCAGTTACAATTCGGATAATTTTTGTTCAGCGACACACGAATTAAATGCACCATAGAATTGCATTGTCACAATGAAACGTAAAGGCCCTTTTCATAATATTTTATGATTGCGCAAATCGATCATGTGGATGTTATTTAAAAAAACAAATTTGCAATTATCATTTGTTCAAAATTGCAACCTGCTTTGAAAGTTTATGTTTTCGTGGAGAAAATATGTCTGAAGCTGCATGTTTGGCAATTATAATTGCAAGTTTTGCAGAAAGTGACTTTAGAATGAACCAACATCACCGAGGAAAGAGCTTTCGCAACGCTCCCGTTGAACAAAAATGTTCAAAGGCGTTTGATTTTCATCAAACAGTTGCCCAACACATCAAACCGCTCCACACACGGGGAAAACGGGCTGCGTTGCGCAAATTGTTCGACCGGGTATGGGCCCCTATAAACGATGCAGCGTGTCTTCGGATAATGTTTTTTTTTCATTTTGAGATATTCACTTGGTAAAATTCCTTTTAAATCCCAAAAGAAAGAATAACATCACCTTTTCAGAGGTGAACGCATTCCCCATTTTTTGGAATCTTATTCACTTCGCAATACATATATTGTTTTGTTTCTGAATACATAAAATGGTGCAAATTGTTATCAAAACTTAAATGAAATCCTTAGATACCTATGGCTTCTGTTAAGCCGGAATTACATTATAGTGTCGTTTTGTGTCATATCGTGATCTAACACATGTATTTCCATTAGGCTGATTCACAACCTTCTATATTACAAGCCATGAACAAGGAAAATATTGAGAGCGAATTTCCGCTCAATCGGACTAAAACTCGGTGAAGTCACGTTATGTTGTTAGTGTAATTTGGAGAATTTGGGAGAATTTGGTGGTCCGATTCTCTCAATTGAGATTCTTGTTCATGGCTTGTAAATATAGAAGGTTATGGCTGATTATATTATTGTGGTGTGTTGTGGCGTGGCGTGTCTATGGAAATACATGTGTTAGATCACGACACACAGCCCCACGACACAATAATGTAATTCCGTCTTTAAAGTTTCCCGGTAGTTCACTAGTTCGGCGAAAATTCATGGAGTTTTGTCAGTAATATAACTGATTTTGGAACCCCACATTTTGGTGCATTTTTGATACTTATTTCACACGTTTCAATTTATTTACCCAAAGTTGAACAGCTTTATAGGCAGAACATTAGTCATCCGATTATCTTTCAAATTATAAAAAAGTTTTCAAAAGAGAATACATTCATATAAATTTTGTTAGTGGCATCTATTTATTTCGCAAATAAGCTATCTTTCTATTAAGATTCCCAATCCTGATGCTTGAATACTTTTTTTTCCAGGTGTGTGGATAACATCAAACAGCAATCCAACTATAAGAAAAAATGAAATATATAACGGTCATCAAGGTGGAGTCTATATTTTTGGGGAAGGACGTGGATTAATTGAGCATAATAATATTTATGGGAACGCATTAGCGGGTATTCAAATTCGTACAACGAGTGACCCAATTGTAAGACATAATAAAATTCACCATGGGCAGCATGGCGGAATATATGTCCATGAGAAAGGCCAAGGTCTTATAGAAGAAAATGAAGTTTATTCGAATACACTAGCTGGTGTTTGGATTACTACCGGAAGCACTCCTGTCCTTAGAAGGAATCGAATACACTCCGGCAAACAAGTAAGGATTTTTATTAATTGATTTTCTTTATTTCTTTTAATTTGATGAAACTTTTCATTCTAGGTCGGAGTTTATTTCTATGATAATGGACATGGAAAGCTTGAAGACAACGATATTTTTAATCATTTGTATTCTGGTGTTCAAATAAGAACAGGCAGTAATCCAGTTATTCGTGGTAATAAAATATGGGGTGGTCAAAACGGTGGAGTCTTAGTATATAATGGAGGATTGGGATTATTAGAACAAAATGAAATTTTTGATAATGCAATGGCTGGAGTTTGGATTAAAACTGATTCAAATCCAACACTTAAACGAAATAAAATATATGATGGAAGAGATGGTGGAATATGTATTTTCAACGGTGGAAAGGGAATATTGGAAGAAAATGACATATTTAGAAATACTCAAGCAGGCGTTCTTATTTCAACACAAAGTCATCCCATATTAAGGCGAAATCGTATTTTTGATGGATTAGCAGCAGGAGTTGAAATTACAAATAACGCTACAGCTACCTTGGAGTATAATCAAATTTTCAGTAATAAATTTGGTGGTTTATGTTTAGCCAGTGGTGTCCAGCCAATTGTTAGGGGCAATAAAATTTTCAATAATCAAGATGAAGTAGAAAAGGCTGTATCTGGTGGACAATGTTTATATAAAATAAGTAGTTACACATCATTTCCAATGCATGATTTTTATCGTTGTCAAACATGTAATACAACAGATCGTAATGCAATATGCGTTAACTGTATCAAGAATTGCCACGCTGGACACGATGTGGAATTTATACGTCATGACAGGTATGTTTTGAATTATATATTTGTTTTTTTTTTTATTTAAATATATTTTGTTTTATTTTTAATTTATATCAAGCTTTGATAATTTCCCAGAGCTGCTTCTGCGTAAGGCTGCAGTTTAACGTGTAAAATATTTGATAATACTTGATATGCTACGTTCAATAAAGTGATTATAATTATGGCAGTATGGCTGGTCTCCTTTTTTATGTGTAGGGCACACAATGCCCTCGCTCCATTTCATGGTATTTGTTTCTGGGTCCATATTAGCGATATATCACAGATTAGATTATCAGTTCAAAATTGGCCATTTTATAAATAGGTTGTTAAGTTCAAATTAAATTTTTTACACACCAAATTAAATTTTTTTCAAACCAAATTCAATTTTATCAACTTCGAATTCAAATTTTTAAAATTAAATTAAATTTTTTAAAAGTTCAAATTAAATTTTTTAAAGTTCAAATTAAATTTTATAAAGCCCAAATTCAATTTGTTAAAGTTCAAATTAAATATATTAAAACTCATGTAATAAGAAACATATAGAGCTTGTTCCTACAATTAGAGGACGAAACGTTTCACTGATGAATATACACATAGTAGTTGCAAACTCCACAGTTACTACGAACATTTGTACTTCTTTTCTTGAAGAACTATTTCATAAATTTCTAACATCACGAGAGCATGGTTTGGTATGTGCAAAAATACACAAAACGAAAATGGTGCGTGATAAAATTGCTGAATCTGGACATACTCAATTTTGCTTTAAAACTACATTGTGTGCGCGTAATTTGTTAATGACTTTGCCATTAGCTGTATCGCGACCATGACTTTGCCATTAGCTGTATTGCGAGAACCACTTCATTAAGTGATTTTTTGTATTTAGTTTTTTTTGTTAATTTCTTTAATTAAGTTTCTTATTAAATTAAGTTTCTTATTTAATTTGAACTTGAAAAAATTGAATTTGCATTTTAAAAAATCGAATTTGAACTATCAAAAATTGAATTTGGGCTTTAAAAAATTGAATTTGAACTTGACAAAATTTAATTTGACCTTTAAAAAATTTAATTTTGAATTTGAAGTTGATAAAATTTAATTTGGTGTTTAAAAAATTTAATTTGAACTTAAATCTTTATAATAAACAAGTAATAATATAACATCGTCAATATGTCTACTTTCATCGAATGTGTTACATATTTAATGAACAACTATATGATAAGATATCTCTATATATAAAAAAGTAACTGACTGACAGACAACGGCCAGCCCAAACCGCTGGACCTAAAGGGCTGAAATTTTCATACTGCATTTCTATAAAGACGTAGACATCCACTAAGAAGCGATTTTTCTAAATTCATCTCCTAAGGGGCTGAAAAAGTTGTATGGGGAATTTTTTTTCTTTTGCCAGATTTTCTTCAAACTTAGTAAAAAATACTCCACACCATAAATAATGAAACACTTCTTTCAGGATTTTTCGAAATTCAACCCTTAAGCGGGTGAAGCAGAGTGGAAAAAGTTGTATGGGAAGTTATTCATAATTCATCAGATTTTCTTCGAACTTGGTATAAATACTATACAGGGCTGTGTACTCCAGAAGACGAAACGAAACGAAAACGAAACCGTTTTGTCAAAATGCTACCTGGCAACACGACATCGTCTCGTTTTCGCCTAAACAAACGATGACATATTTGTAATCGTCTTCGTTCAGACGTTAGTGTGTCAGCGGTTTTGAGGTTAAAATGCAAGTTGGGATTGTTAATTATTTTTATAGTTTTAATTTATTTTGCATAATAGGTCAAAAATTACAAAAGCAAGGCAATACAATACAATCGTCTCCTGGAGTAGGAAATATATTCTCTTCGTTATTTCGTTTCGTTTCGTTTATCGTTTCGTATTCGGGAGTACAGGCCCAGCATAAATAGTGAAACACATGTTTCAGCAGTTCTCGAAATTCAGCCCCTAAGGGGGTGGAATAGGCTTTCAAAATTAATGAAACTCGAAATGTCCTAAGGGGGTTGATCCAAACCGCTTGACCTAAAGGGCTGAAATTTTGACAGGCCATTCCTATAATGACGTGGATATCCACTAAGAATCAATTTTTCGAAATTCATCACCTAAGGGGGTGAAATGGGGGTGAATAGGATGTAAGGGGATTTTCTTTTCTTTAGTTAAATTTTCTTCAAACTTATTAAAAATACTCCACACCATAAATAACGAAACATGTCTTTCAGAATTTTGCAAACAAGTGATTTTTCGAAATTCATCCCCTAAGGGGGTGAGGGGTGAATAGGTTGTATGGAGAATTTTTTTTCTTTAGTCAGATTTTCTTCAAACTTAGTAAAAATACTCCTCACCATAAATAATGAAACATATCTTTCAGAATTTTGCAAACAAGTGAAATTTGAGCGTGTATAGCGTTGTTTGCACACCAGTTTTCGCTAGTATAGTTTGAAGAAAATCAAAAATTTTTGATTTTTTGGGGGCGTGACTGATTGTGTGATGTGAAATTGTGTATGCTACCGTTTGCAAACATTTCCTCAAATTATCAGTTAGTTGCAAGTTTCCGTCAATGTGTACTCATCATTTTTAAATAGTTTTTCACTTGTCAGGCCACGCTAAACATATGAAATGATGTTTGAAATTCTGTTTGACTATTTGTTTGATAGTGTATTCGAAACATTCAAACAATATTGCAAACAGGCTTGCAAAGCTTCCCGGGTTCCCGTCCACAGTCCTGCCTTCGGTCTGTTCTCGGAAGGAGCTCACGAAAGTGGGCTCTCCAATTCCACTCCGGACCTCCTTGCCCCTTTTAGTGAGACCAGAACCTTGGGGCAGAACGACGGCGGTCTGGATCTGCTTGCTGTCCCAGCATGAGGCTAATTGTGATTCCACGGTTATTATTTAATTTATGAGGAGCTGGTGCTGCCAATTTTCTGGTGGGTCCAAAAATTTTGGGCAGAGCGGCGGCTGTCCAGGCCTGCTTCTTGGCTACCTCGGGTTCCAGGCCACCGTCCTGTCTTTGGTCTGTTGGGAAAGAGTTCATGAAAGCGGGGCTCGGGTGTGCTCTGTGGGGCTCCCCAATTCCACTTCGGTCCTCCTTCCCTTGGCCCTCTCCAGATAAATTGGTCCACAAAAGTCCCATGAGTATGGTAGGAAAAGTAAGGTCCATCCTGACAGACCCTCCATATCAGAATAAGGCATTATACAACTGGGTGAGCCCGGTGCCCAGAGGAGATCGTTAAGTGACAGTGCAAAACCTACCCACTGCCCTTCAGCCGATAACTTTACATCTAGGCTTGGTAGGCCCGATCATATTAGTCCATCCCTTTCAGGACAGCTTCCAGTGGCCACCAGCCACCACCCAGTCCAAGATAGTTACGGCACGTGCGTATTTAAATATTTAAATACACTACATGTTGCTCCCCCTATCTCGCTGGTGACTGACCACCAAATTAAAGTATTAGTAGTGAGAACATAATAAAAAAGATTATTTGAAATTAAAATCTGTGTTGAAAAGATATTGAATAATGGAATATTTGGTTACTTTTTACAAATGTCAAAAACGTCTTAAGGCAATTATAGCTGCGCTTAAGATTGATTACGGTTTGACTGAAAATTAGTCAGTATTAAGCGAATTTGACGAGGAATCTTAAGACGTCTTTAGGCTATTTTAGTCAGGGTTATTGACTTAATTTAGGATTCGTTTTTATTGCTTGGACCTAAATGGACGAACAAACTTAACGAAGGTTCGGTTTGGGCTGTGCGTTGTCTGTCAGTCAGTTACTGTTTTATATATAGAGATGGGCGCAGCGAGGCGGGTTCAAGCTATCTCTATATATAAAACAGCTCCGTTACTGACTATGCACAGCAGCTCAAACCGCTGGACCACGACCTTTTTCCTACCATGGACTGTGCACACATAATGATGTCTTGAAGAGCAATAAATATTCTGATTTAACAAAAGTTACACTTGTGTAAGGGTGCCAAAGAGTAGAAAGATTTATTAGTCTATTCAAAAAGTCTTCAGTGGATTACTAAACAAAAGTAGTATTAAGGTGGGTATCCACCAAGAGTTTTGTCTCCGCACTATCTCCGTACATTATCCGCCGAAGTATCTCCACCAAAATCAATGTGCGGAGATAAGAAGTTCGGAGACTTCACACGCACACCGATATTCCAGTGGATACAAAACGTATCCATTAAAAAATGTTCTGTTTCGGTGCGGAGAACTTCTGCGGCGACTGTGCGCGGATAAGTAAATACAGTGGATACTTGAAAAAAGACTTCGAAAGGTCTTGAAGTTGCTTGTTGAGGCTTATCTTTTGTTTTCCAGGGAATATGGAAAATACAAAACATAGACAAGGGTATTATTTTCAAGAGAGTTTTGAAACGCGGTTGGCTTGAGGCGTACACTGCCTCGAGTGAAGTTAATTTTTTTGTTTTTCTAGAGTTGCCTAATATTTACTGAATGGACACCTTGTTCAGCCCTGGTTTTTAAATATGGTCTCACCCAACACCGCGGTGCTTCCGCTTTTTTTTGCATTTGCCACAGTAATAAATGCTGCGGAGCACATTGCTAAATTTTCGTCTTCAAAGTTAATTTTTTTATATTTTCTTATGGTCGACCAAATAGCAATTGAAGCGTGGTAATATATTAAGACTAAAATCGGAAAACATAAAACATTGCGCGCACACAAGAATTTTATCATACAAGGTCGTATCCACCTAAAGTCTTGCCTCTGTAGAGTGCGCGCACAGTCATTTAGAACATAGTTTGAGGCTTTTCATATGCTTCCTGCAAGATTTTAGTGGATACGCAATGAAAGCTTTGTCTCCGCAAAGTTTGAGATTTTTCGTTTTTTGCTCTATTTGTGCGGAATTTTATGTGCGCGCACTGTCTGCAGACCGCAGTGGAAATGCACCTTTACATTGACATTCTTCTCTGTTACATAATATTTAGAGTTTTTTCTAGATACTTTTTTGATCTAATATAACGATCCGCTTTGATTCTCACGATCATATTGTAGCAGAGCCATGTTGTAAGTGAGGGGGGCTATATATATTTGGTTTAAAAAAGTTTACTAAAATAAGGTAGAAATTGTTCTTAACTTCACTCAATACTGCGAAGAAACTATTTTGGCTACCGATTACTTTATTCGGTAATGTCTGTAATGGGATATAATTGGATTTAAATTTGATTTGATAAAAAAATTAAAAGTAGGAATTGTTTAAATGTTGCTCCCATTTTATTAATTTAGATACGCATTTTACATACAGTTGATTTAAATTAGGATTTTCTTTATAACTTCTTTTTTAGATTCTTTTGCGACTGCGGTGCTGGCACCTTAACAAACCAATGTCAGTTGCAAGGTGAACCAACACAGGATACAGATACTCTATATGACTCTGCAGCTCCAATGGAATCACATACACTTATGGTGAACTAGGGTCTTGTTAATTTTATAATGCTGTGTTAATAGGTGTTAATGATATATAAATATTAATTTAAACAGAAAAAAAACTTTTAAAAAATTTAAAATAATTTCTCTAGTATTATTAATTGTTAAAAATTATAAACACAAACACATATTCTAAGAAATTCAGAGTAACCTTGGATATTTAAATAAGACTTTGTCTAAACAAAAAATTTGCTTGTAATTTAAAAAAAACATATATAGTTTTCGTGTCATGCATAGTTTTTTATATGATTTAGAAATTCCTTTTTCTACATGTGCATATTAATTTTTTTTGGCATGGGTGATGTGATAATGGTGTGTTTGAATTAATTACATAAAAAAAACGTTTTAAAATAAAATTATGGTCCAATAGATGCATTTATTTATTCTTATTGAATATTATTTGTAAATTTTACAAGTCATATTCAAGGAATCAATAATTAATTTTGTATTTTTTTTACATTACTTTTTTGTTTTTTAAAATTATAATAAATACAATATAGATACTTTTAACAACAATTCCCAGTGTATAAATGCATCTGCAGGACGAAAAAAACATTATAAATAATATCGTTAATGTGTTGTTGTCTGAGTTTCTGTTTTCCTTTGCATTCAGTATATATTTCATAAAGTGTAAATAGTAGCACATTTAAAATGTAAATTCAATACTAAAAATATATATAATGCAAATAAGTTTATAGTATTCATAAGTGCAAATGACTATATAATTCTAATTATTGAAATAATGTAAATGTCCATCGCGCACCCTTATTATGTATTATGGATTCTATGACACATTATAGCAACAAAAAATACTAATTTCTAAATACAAAGTTAATCTAAAAATCTCTTTATTATTTTGAGAGAAAGGTAAAAACAAAAGAAAACAAGTGTATAATTAAGTCTAAATCATTTTTTACACAATTCACACATCCACACACACATTCGCATTAATATTTTAGGACAACCGTTTATGAATTAGTTATCGGGTTATAGTAACCTTATGTACAAATTTTTATTTATTTTTTTTGTTACGTTTTTTAAGTACTTTTGATGAAATTAAAAAAAATCACAATATTATTATATTTCTTTTTCTTGACGTACTTGGTACAAATAGTAATATGTTGAATATTAATGACTGAAACAATTTTTATTATATAATTATAGTTTGTAATAAGATAAAAACAAAATAGTTCTGTTTTCAATAAAATAGTTTTATGCTCGAAGTGATAAAGTAGCTGGCCCTACTACGTATTACCTTCATGGGAAATGCCATCTGTTCCTTATGTATGGCTTAAGTTCTAATTATAATTTATATTGTTATTGCTTTACTGATCGTGCAAAAGAAAATGCATTTAAATTAAAAAAAATTACTTTAATCTATGTTTAACACGACTGCCATGTCATATAAACTTTCTGCGTCGTGTTACTCGATTTCGAGTGCCAAATATGTTGGCTGAATAGAAATTATAGATATATTGAAGAATGTAACTAAATAAGTATTGCGTTTAATTCAACTAATTTTTCTGCATTATTAAAATTGTTATCAAAATAAAGAAAGGGATATGCAATAATAACACAAGAATTTTGTCGGTGCAATACATTTTTGCACCACCACTTCGAAACCAATCAGAATAATGTTTTGAGTAACTCGTAAAACATAGATAGACATACATATCTCTCTAAACAAAAACGATGCAGAATTCACACAAGTAATAAGTTGCAGTTGCACAATGTAAACAAACAACACAGTTAATATTCATAGCTAATAGTTTTGTAATATTGTAATATACAATTGTAAATTTTATTTTCCTTCCAAATTGTTAACTAATAATATCATCTAAAACAAGGGAGTTATACACGCTATCTGAAATGCAAACAATTTTTTAAGATCCCAATGTACACAAACTATTTCTGTAATTTTTAATTCGGCGATTTAATGCGGCGCTCGTAGTCAGAGCATTTTATAGATTATCTTTGTACAATATTTTAGATGCAACATAATTTCTCCACCAGAGGCCGTATTTGGTTTCTCGAGTCGATGGATCGACTCGACAAAAAAGCTTCTCGATTTTCTCGAAGTTTCATATTTGGCATTACGACCAACTCGACAGATAAGCGCTGCCATACAAAATCATCAAATTGTGTGATATTACTCCAAGTGCAGCAAACCACTTATATTTAATTAAAAGAGAAACTGTTAAAAGTTTATTGTATGCTTCAATTGAGGTTTTTAATAAACGTCAAAAGTCTTTATCGACACTTAAATAGACGATAACATTGTCGATATCGAGTTGCCAAATGCCAATTTTCATTTATCGACAGAAGTCGATATCGTCTCGAGAAACCAAATACGGCCCCAGATTCGCTTCAATTACTTTACTTGAATTTTCCCTAAAACAATCAAATATTCTGTATAATCAACCACTTTAATTCTTCGGAGCCACATTGTAATACCACAAAAAACTGGCTGAGCCGAAATTAAAATAAAATAAATTTAAACTGTACTTCAAAATACTTTGCGTGAATATCATCTTTGCGCAAATCGATCATTTTGTTCAAAAAAGCAAGGTTGCAAGTATCATTGCAATTATTTCTGCTTGTACGCTTAATTGAATGTTAAATGACGAACGCAGAGGATTCTGATATAGCTGAGTACGTGCAAAAATAAGCCTGAGGGCGGTTATTCTGCAACCAACATTTATTTGTGAACAAACAAACAAATTCTATAGTTTTTTGTGGAATTCCTTAACTTGAAATTTTCACATTTTTTTTTTAAAATTACATCGAATTTTGTGCTAACTTTCTCTATGTCAACATATACCAACTAATTCCGCTCTGCCTAATTTTATACGAAGTTCTTGTAATATTTTATTTCGTTCAAAGAATAGTCTTTATTTTTTAATTAGCCTCTTTTAGTATTATAGTATGTACAATAAATAATGAACCTACGTGTTAAAACGTCGAGGCAAATTTATATAATTTTTTGAAGGTTTGAAAACAAAACTATAAAATCTCCCCTAAATTCAAAAGGAGTTATATTAATAAATAAATAGAAAATAAATTACAGACTAAAGTACTTCAGCATTTGTTGAAAATTATATAAATAATGTTTATTGAAAATTGTAAAGAAAAAAACAAAAAGTTGTTCATGTTTGTTACAAAAACAATTGCAAATAAAAAGGTCACATCCTGACAGTTTGATATAGAATATGCGATATAATACATCAACAGCTTTATATGCAACAGTCACAGCCACTCGAAAAGATTCTAAATATTCTTTCATATATTAAAAGTAATAGGTTTTTTTATTTTGGAAAACGTAGCATTTCTTTACGATTACTAATATAAATAAATTCTGTTGCGATTTTTGTTAATAACATATTTATGTAATCTCTTATTACAGAAACATGTCATGCGTAGCCGATTTCTAAGTGTGCCATTTTTGATCTGTAATTTCTTTCACGAAGTATTCTTATTCTCGGATCAATGTAATTCTAGAGGTTATTGCTGCACAGTCATAATAAGTGATAGTCCGATAGTGCAATATCAGGGAAATCGAAATGCTGAAGTAAAATTGATCACAGGAGTACTTACGGTTTATTATGTCATATGCGGACGTCGTTGTCATTCGTTTTAATCGCCAAATATTTATTTTAACGATGAATTTCTACAATATCGATCGGCAGTAACCATTTTCTTTTAAAAAACCCTAGTTCATGATACCTTAGTGTGATACAAATCAGTGCTCGATAAGAAGTTTAGCCGCTTCTATAGAAGTTAATGTGAATTTTGTCCTGCTCATGCTGCCACTTTAATAATTGACATTTGATGACCTTCCTAATATTGTTTTATCATTTATAGGTGCTGTTGTAGCGTCCCCTTGTATATCTATCTGAATATGCGCGAATAACAAACTGATGACGCTATTAGAGAATTAAAGAAACTGACTATCATACTCATAACGCCCATAAATCATTTGCTAATTGACCTATTCAAACTACTTTGTAAAAAAAACTGTAAATTCATAGTGTAAATGTACAGTAAAATTACAAATCGGGATATGAATAGCAATTTACAACACACTTATTGTAATTTTTGTAACTTCACATGAAGAATTTGACGTTGATTAGGAATATTCAAAATATGTAATATGTATTGTAAATTTACAAAACTGCTTATAAATAAAACTTGCAGTCCGTTTTTGTAAAATTACCACAGACGTTTTTTACGGTGTGGTTTCAGTCAAGCTAATATCGATGTTATAGACCCCACATACTAAACAAGAGAAAATCGTTCGTATCACTGCCTGTATTTACGGTCTAGTTTTTATAGACAGCCTAGAACTAACGACCGAACCTTCTTTTAATGGGCATTACATTGACTAATGATCTGTGTGGAAATTGCATATTTTCTAATTAGTATAAACAAGCATCCCAGAGTCTGAGATTTCTTAGAACATGCAAATTTCCTCTTCAGCCGCCATTTTTTTACATCAATATCAATTCATATCGATGGATAGCACTGAAATGATTAACTTAGCTATTGTCCCCTATGCTGGAAGTCGAGTCGTGTGTCTTGACAAGTCGTTTGAGTTGAAGAAAGTGACGGTTCAGTCGAATTACGACTTTCAGCACAGGGGCCTAGAGTGGAGGTGCTAAGTTGAGTTTAGACCCTTATGCTGAAAGTCGTAATTCTACTGGAACATCACTTTCTTCAGCTCAAACGACTTGTCACGACACACGACTCGACTTCCAGCACAGGGGCCATTGTACAACTTCGTCGTTTATTAAACATTAAATTTTACTTACATTGTCGTTGATAGATTATTCCAAAGATCGTTGAAAGAAATTATTGTTCAGCGAGTAATTGTTGTACAAAAAGTTATTTGAGGCTATCGAAAAATACATTCTTAATATAGCGTTTACAATCGACTCTTTGGCTTATATAAGTAAAAATATATGATTTTGCTCGATGTAGTCCTTTTCATCAATTCAAACAAGAACCGCAAATGTGCTTTAAATTATCTAAAAACAACTTATGAAAGGAAAATTTACATGGGCATAGTCAGTTCAACTCAACAGATTGATTGATTGAACGTTTTTAATATGAACGGCAAAAGTGACTTGCCTGGCACCAAAATTATTAAATAAGTCTTAATATTTTGGTGCTGCACAATCGGTACAATTAATCTTATTCCATATCAAGGCGTGGGATCTGAATACTATAGAACAAATAATTGAATTAACTAGTGCACTTTTTCTAAACTATATAATAAAAATGAAATCGCAGTTGCATTTATAGAAAATAGATCTATAAAATAGTGAACATAATAGCTTATTTCTGTGACGTATTGCTATATGTTCGTATATTAAAAGTATATTACCTAAATACTTCTTATACATATAACCTTAAAAATTCAGATTATGTGTTAGAAATTTTTTAAATAATATAATGATATGTATTATAAAGAAATTATTTTGTGACATACCGTAATTTTTCACCTCAATTTTTAAGTCGCTTAATTAACAAAATAAATTTGAACGAATTTGATAAAATTGTAGGCCAGCCTATTTTCACTTACTGCTGTACATATTTTCATTTTGAGTAATGAAAATTTTAAAATGAAAAATCTTTAATAAATATGAAAATAATAATGAATATACACTTATTTTTTCAACAACAAAAAACTGGTTACTGAACCCAATGACTAATAACTTACAACTATATACATTATATAAATTTTAATCGGCAGTCAATAATAAGAAAAATTCCAACAAGCTAAACAAGAAATAATAATTTTTAATGTCGTAAAATTAACAAAAAAAAACAAAAACTACAAAAATACTATATTTAAAAAAAATAACAAACTATACTTAAGTGTTTGAATGAAAATAAGAAAAAAAAAGAAATGTGTATTAATATATAAGTGCCAATATACAAGAACATTACATTTAAAAAATAGAAATAAATAGAAACAAGATATTTATTGTAGGAATCTCACACAAAAAAATATATTTATTTATTTGTTTCATTAAATGCTTTTTTGTAGAGAGAGCTTATTTCATAAGTTGCTTTATATTTTTGCAAGAATTTTCTGAAATAATTGCAAAATGTAATACTATTATGTATTTTTTTTGTTTTGTATTACTTTTTTTATTAATTCGATTTTTTGAATTGATTAAAAATCAATGTTTTTAAATTAAATGGATATTTTTTTATTTGATTTTATTGTATGAAGTGCAGCATTATATAAACTTCCTTTTTCTAGTTGTTGGTAACTAAATTAGACTTAATTAATTTACCAACAGAAAGTACGGATTGGTAATAATATGTAAAATATATTTTTTTAAAAACAACAATTTACTTTGCAAAAAAAAGTAAATAGGAAAATTTTTAACTATTTAAAATATCAAATTTATAGATGATATAAAAAGATTTATTGAAATCAAAAATAACGTAACTTGTAGCTAGTAGTTATGAAGTACATAATACTTGGGTTTAATAATGTTAAGGTGTATTTTTTGAAAATATGAATCAATACACCACATGATGAACAGATAGATCAATATGTTTTGATATAAAACTGCGGATGGGAGCTTCATTTTCTATCATAAAATTTTCTCAAAGTCAAAACAGTATGTTATTCAATTTAATAATTGTTCTTTGCTTTTTTGTGGTTTCAAAACCGAATTTTATGGCTCTCAAATATACTTTTTATCTAATTTTCAACATTCTTTTTGAGGAAAAAATGTTCCATATCATGACTCTCGACAAAGACCCTCGATAAATTTCATATTTTTGAAATTGTCATTATTTTAAAATGACTCAATGATATATTCAAAATGATATAACAATATCCTTTTTAATGTCCGGTACGAGCTCCTTTAGCGCGTAGGAATCGTTCGCTGTTGAACTCGCGCTACAATAAATGTAGAAAGCTGAATTCTAAGTTTCTGTTTCCTCGATAAGAATTGAATCGCGTATTACAATAATAGAACGGTCAAAATCCCAATATTGCTGAATTTATCCAGTGAAATATGAAACTTGTTGCTTTTAACGTTTTCATACATAACCATCCATCCAATGGCGCTACAGCCCAAATCGAGCCTTGGCCTCCTTTAGGGCATTTCTCCATGTTTGACGGTCCCTTGCAGCATGTCTCCAGTTCCGGATGTTCAGCATTGTCTCTGCGTCAGCCGTCACAGAGTCTATCCATCTCCTCCTGGGTCTACCTACTGGCCTATTTCCCGAAATTTCTGATATCATAAGCCGTTTTGGGATGCGATTGTCTTCCATCCTGACTACGTGACCGGCTAGTCTTAATCTGTTAATTTTTATTAAAATTGAGAGTTCTGGGTCGTCAAAAATTTCGTACAACTCGCTGTTGTATCTCCTTCTCCATATTCCATCCTCTCTGGTTGGGCCTATTATGCACCTGAGGACTTTTCTCTCAAACCTGTTGACTCGTTCCTCTATGTCCTGGGTCATAGTCCAAGTCTCGCTGCCATAGCAAAGTACTGGTCGTATTACTGTTTTGTAGAGTGAGAGTTTGGTTTTTCTGTGCACAAATCTGGAGTGCAGTATTTTTTTTGGGCATAAAAGGCTCTATTAGCCAGTAGTATTCGTCTAGTTAGTTCTTCTTTTTCTTCGTTTCTTTTTGTGATTGTAGACCCAAGGTAGACTGTTTTATCGACTACTTCTAGGTTATGTTCGTCGATAGTTATATTTCTCCCCATTCTAAATCTTCCAGCTCTGGATTGTTGCATCACCTTAGTTTTTTCTTCATTGATCTTCAGGCCTATGTCCTTTGCCGCCTCTTTTAATTCGACATAAGCTTCCTTTGCTGCCAAAAAGGACCTTCCCACGATGTTAACGTCATCCGCATAACCAAGTAATTGTACCGACTGTGTTGCTATTGATGCTCTTCTCTGGACTGACGTTTGCCTTATCACCCATTCTAGGGCGAGGTTGAAGAGCATTGGGGCCAGCCCATCCCCTTGTCTAAGTCCTTGTCGAACTTCGAACTCTTCTGTTATAACATTTTGGATCCTTACCTTCGCCAATGAGCTATTTGTTGCGCATTTGATCAGTTGTACCAGCTTTGAGGGGACTCCTAATTCCGATAAGATCTCGTACAGCCTCTGTCTGTTTATTGAGTCATATGCCTGTTGAAAATCGACAAATATCTGGTATATATCTACATTCCTTTCCCAGGTTTTCTCCAGAATTTGCTTTAAGGTCAGCAGCTGGTCCGATGTTGACCTGTTTGCCCTGAAACCAGCTTGATATTCTCCTATAAGGCTTTCCGCTATAGGTTCTAGTTTTTGTTTCACAAGGATTGTGAAGGTTTTGTAGCTGGTGCTGAGGAGTGAGATGCCTCTGTAATTTTTGCAGGTTAATTTATCTCCTTTCTTATATATTGGGCATATAATCGCTTTCTTCCAATCATCTGGTATGACTTCCTCCTCCCAGATGCTGCATATGAGTTGGTGTAAGGTACGCAAGAGTTGCGGCCCTCCTTCCTTTAGCAACTCAGCTGTTATTCCGTCGACGCCCGGCGACTTGTTGCCTTTTTGCCTTTTTACAGCTTCACGCATCTCATCGAGTGTTGGTGGTTCTATTGAGATGTTATCTTGAGGAATCACAAATGCCTCTGTCTGTGGATCCTCGTTTAGTGTGGGAGTAGGATTCAATAGGTTTTGAAAATATTCTTTCCACCTTTCTTTTATCCTATCAGGGTCTGCTAATAGGTTCCCATCTATGTCTTTGCAGATGTCCGTCCTTGGCTGAAATTTATTGGTGATTTGGCGAGTTCCTTTGTACGCTTGTCTAATTCTCCCCTCATCGAAGTCTTCCTGTATTTGTAAGATCCTCCTGTTTAGATACTCTCTCTTCTTCTTTCTGCAGAGCTTGTCTGCGATTCTTCTTTTTTGCTTGAAGACTTCCATCCTTGCTCTTGTTGTCCTTGCGATGTACTCCCGGTGGCTCTGGTTTCTCTCTTCAATTGCGGCTCTACACTCCTGGTCAAACCAGTCAACTCTAGTCTGTCTGGGGGCCCAGCCTAGTGCCTCTTCTGCCGCCCCCTTTATGCTGCTTTTAATTTGCTCCCATTTGTCGTTGATGTTGGGCGGTTCTTCTGCCTCTCTCAGATTTTGTTCGACAGCTTGCTGGTAAGCATCTCTTCTTTCTTCCAGTTTTAGTTTATCTATATCGTATTTTGGATGAGTTTGCCCCCCATGCGTTTTGGTTGTTATCCGGGTTCTCAATTTCACCTTGACTAGATAGTGGTCTGAGCCACAGCACGCTCCTCTCATTGTTCTAACGTCCAATATACTCGTGGCCCCTCTTCTCTCAATTAGGACATGGTCAATTTGATTATTTGTTACCCCGTCTGGTGACTGCCATGTCATCTTATGAATATTTTTGTGCGGGAACATTGTTGAACTAACTACCATTGAGTTTGAGCTTGCTAGATCGATCAATCTACTACCATTGTCATTGGTAGCGTTGTGTAGACTATGCCTTCCTATGACTCCTAGGAACTCCTCTTCTTTTCCTACTTTGGCATTCATATCTCCAAGCACAATTTTAATATCATTTGAAGGTATTAACCTGATGGCGTTTGTTAGCTCTTGGTAGAATTCCTCTTTTTCTTCATCTGACTTCTCTTCTGTGGGAGCATGGGCGTTTATCAGACTAATGTTATGTAGCCTTGTTTTGATGCGAAGCGTGCATATTCTATTGCTTACTGGCTTGAAGTCCAGAATCAGTGATTTCAATTCCTTCTCTACGATAAATGCCACTCCAAACTCTCTTCTTCCATTCGGTGATCCACTGGAGAGTACCGTGTGGGTTTTAAGATCCATTATATCACTATGGGTCCATTTGGTTTCTTGAAGAGCTGTGATCTTTATGTCATATTTTTTTAGTACTAATAAAAGCGAATGCAGAGCGCCTGTTCTGTTGAGCGTCCTGACGTTCCATGTTCCAAGATCGAATTCCATATTCCGTTGCCTGAGTCGTTGCCGTTGAGTCCGTCCTGTCCGAGGCCTGCCTTGAGGATTCGTGACGGGTGGGTTTTTACGGTGGAAGGTTGTCAGCCTGCCGCCCAACCCCCAACCTGGAGGACCAGTCCGGTATTTGCTTCGTTTTGAGGCGCGAAACACTCGCCTTTCACCCTCCTCCGTCTGTTACTCTTGTATAGACAAGAGCATCCAGGGGCCACCCGATGTAAAGTCAACATCTTCGTGGAGGTGGAGGTAGGATTCGGTAGCATATCGGAAGATCTTAGATCACGTAGACTTCAGATCGCAGATGGCGTTTCTCAGGATTTATCTCTTTGATGTACCGGCACCAACAAAGGTCTCTGAGGCCGTTACTACCATTTGACCCCCATTTGATTTTCATACATAACGTATTGTGCAAAACTATAGCACCGCATTTCATAAATTTCATATAATGGGTCAGAACTCCAAAACTACTAAGGTTACGATCACGAAACTCTGCCACTTTATTATTTCAATTATCAGCTTTATTTTACATAAAAATCAAAACATTTTATTAACTAATTTTCCAACAACAACAATAATAATAAGTTTAGTCCACTTTGGGTTGTGCAAAACTATAGCAACCTCTTAGGTGGAGGATATTTTTAAGCATGCACTGTAACTATAACTGTATTTTTTCCGTTGCCGGTGCGGATGCTGCAAATATTTTCTTTTTTGTAGGCTTTGGTGGCATTTTGATTGTCATTCAAATCATAGTGTTCATAAAAGTTATTTAATCTGCATTCTATCAAACAAAATGGCACGCAATAAATACAGTGCTGACTTAAAATTAAAATTAGTAACAGAGATCAAAAACGGAAATTCTCAGTATGCGGCATAGAAATATAAACTAACATGGAACGGCTGTGTCGTGTAAAAACCCTGTACGTGAGCGACCACACTCAAGGTAGCTTATTTAAAAGGACAGCAATAATGTGTACAAGTGGGACACAAATTGCCGAACTGTCTGGGGTAGCTTCTTGAGTGAATGGTGGCGTGCCAAGTCAATATCCGCGGGGCATAGATTTTATGCCAGGAATTTTAATCGCTCCGCTTTTAAAACGTCCCTCTTATTATTTCTGCATATTTTGGCCTGTACTGCCTTACCACTACTACCGAGTGAACTCAAACACATCAGGAATTGTCGTACGCTTAATCTGGCTTATAGCCATTCCGTGTTTAGTTTATATTTCTATGGTATGCGGTATCTAAGAAGTACGGACTTAATAAACCGTTGTTAAGTCTTTGGGTGAAAAAATTTGACGGCGAAGGTCATACCAGAACTGTGCATTCTGGAGGCCGACCACGATTAACATCAGTACGCGAAGACAGAAGGATCGCTTCGATAATTAAAAAGAATCCTTTTATTTCGTCGAGTAATATTAAGGAAGAATTAAATCTTAACGTTGACACAAGCACCATTCGTAGAAGAGCTATCGAGAATAATCTAAGATGTTATCGACCTGCCCGAAAGCCAATGTTATCAAAAAAAATATCCGAAAAAGGTAACCGTAAGGGACTTTTCAATAGATTTTATGCCATCACATTTATGTTATTTAGGTTGCTAATGCCGTTAAATCATCAAATCAGTGATGAGTCCAAATTCAATCTGGTCTGCTCGGATGAAATCAACCACGTCAGAAGAGCAAACGGAAAAAGACGATCCTCGCTATTGCCGCCTCACAGTTAGACACGGCGGGGGTAATGTGATGTTTTGGGGTTGCTTTTCTGGTGATGGCGTTGGTCCTCTTCATGAAATAAATCAAAGGGGTGATGGATCGCTTTAAATATAGAGATATACTGGAGTCGATAATGCTACCATATGCTGAGGAGCGTATGCTCTTTTTTGGGTGTTTCAGCAGGACAACGATCCGAAACACACTTCAAAAGTGGTTAAAGAATGGTTTCAAGCCAACAAAATTTAAGTCCTGGATTGGCCGGCGCAATCACCAGATCTCAACCCCATTGAAAACTTTTGGGGCATCATAAAACAAAAGTTAAAGGGCAAAAAGTTTGCAAATAAACAGTTATTAATAGAGGCTGTAAAAAGCGAATGGAATTCTATCTCTTTAGATACAATTGATAAATTAATAAAATCGATGCCAAAGAGGTGCATCCAAGTTATAAAATCTAAAGGGATGTATACAAAATATTAAGACCTCTGTAAAGTTGCTTTAGTTTTGCACAACCCAAAGTGGACTAAACTTATTATTATTGTTGTTGTTGGAAAAGTAGTTAATAAAATGTTTTGATTTTTATATAAAATAAAGCTGATAATTTCCCGAACGATATTATCTTTCCCGAACGATATTATCTTTCAGTTCAGAAATGTTTGCTGGATTTGATGAATAAACTTTACTCTTGAGGTATCCCCATAGAAAAAAATCCATCGAGGTGAGATCTGCCGATCTTGGTGGCCAAGAGATGTCTTCGAAAGGCTTATCAGTTTGTTAGGGAAAAAATCTCGCAACAAAGCCATGGTGTCTCTAGCGGTATGCGGCGTGGCGCTATCTATGGACTGATAACGCTCACCGAATGGTCACCTTGGGGCTGTGGGGTGCCTGTTGATGTTTTAAACGTGCTTTCTGTCCTTTAAGAGACCAATAACGGCAATTGGGTCTGTTCATTCATCAGAATCAGAGAATCATTTTCCTTGAAAAACGCTTCGATTGCGAACGCGCGTTGTTCACCAGTCCACTGCGACATTGGCAGTAAATAGCCCGCACGAATGACAAATCAAACGCGGCCCATCGCCCGCCCCTAAACGCCTTATCATGGTTGGCTAAAGTGCAAAAGAAGGCCCTCACACTAATCGGTGACGACGACATTTGCTCCACCATCGATCCTCGGAGCCCCCGTAGGAGTGTGGCAGCCCTGACAAAACTTTATCGCTTCTATCAGAGCAATTGTTCCACCGAAATAAAAGTTCTCCTGCTTCCACGGCAATCTTATTTCTGCAACACCAGATTAGCCCACTCGGCTTATTCCCTATGCCTAGTCGCACACGCTACAAACAAGGAATTTGTTCATAAATAGAACAACTCAACTGTGGAACAATCTTTCGCAGTCAGTATTTCCAAACTCCTACAACACCCGAGTGTATCAAATTGAGAAACTCCTGTAATTCTATCATCATAAAAGTCAAATCATCATTCGATGATAGGTTGAGAAGTAAGATTCTTAATACTACTGCAGGTAGACTTGGTAACTTCCATCAAGAAGAATTTTGCTTCTTCCACAACATCTCCTTTCATTTATGACAGGAAGGTGATAACAGAGAACAAATCCAAGGCCGATTTATTAGCAACTTTGTTCGCCTCAAATTCTTCTTTAACCGTAACTGCTATACCACACTCCGTTCTCGAGTTCTCATTCAATGGACGAGATTTACTTCAGGAGGACTCACGTGATTACATAGGTGTCTCTTGACAATATTCGCCCTATGGTGCTTAAAAAATATGCCTTTATGCCGGAACGAGCTCATGTTTAGCCCATTCCAAAAAAGGTGAATCCAACGACCCCTCTTAACTACCGCCTAATAGCAATTACTTATATTCTCTCCAAAATCATGGAGACAATAATCAATAGAAGGCTGATGAAATATATAGAATCTAACCAAATTTTACACGACATGCAGTACGGCTTTAGACCAAAAAGGTTTACTAGCGACCTGTCAACCAAAGCATCCATCGCTTCGGTGAGTATGAGTCTGGTTGCTTAAGATATTTCCAAGTCTTTTGACAGGGTATGGCACCCTGCTCTGTTGACCAAACTTTAAGCTATTGGAATAGACTTAGTTCTAAGGAGCTGGGTTAAGAGCTTCCCACCTTCCCTTCCGGCCGTTTAATTAATGTAGTATTGGATGGCGTCGAATCCAACCTCTACACCATTTCGAACGGTGTTCCTCAGGGGTCAATTATATCACCGGCAATTTTCCTAATATTTTGATCTACTAGACATTGCACCATGACGAACGATATGACAGACAGGTAGTACAAAGGGTGGGCTCTAAACTTGGTTTTTCCACATAAAAAACACCTAAGAGTTCAAACGCAGGGTTCTTCGCCATCTCCTTCAACATCTTCCACACACCTCATAACTTTTCTATCCCCCGTACTAAGTTTACTACTAGACGTGCCCAATGGCGGGCTGGTAGTACAAAGAGCGATTGGTAAGCTTAGATCTGCCACATAAAAAAGTTACTCTTACAATCGATGGACTTGCGCATGCGTTGAAACCAATTCTGGCAGAACTTATTCCATTGCGGAGTAGATAGATTCGAAGCATAAAGTTTTTTGACGATAAATCGGTCCTAATAGGGAGAATGGCACGTTAATTCGATATTGTTCTTCAAATAGTCGAATGTTTAGTGGACCTTGTCAGAGCTCATATTCTAATGTTACGAGATACCACTTGTGGCGTTGTTTTTTTCTTATTTCATTGATAATCTCTGACAACGAAATCGTATACTAGTAAGAATTAACAGTTTTGAGATCCCTTTAAGTATCTGTAATTACGAGTTAGTTTTATATTGAAATAAAACAAGCGTTCATTTATATTGGGGATGTTTCGAAACTCAAAATCGGAGATTTGATCCGGTACCTAAATATGTTTTATCAATTCCGTCACGATGTTTTTTCGGATAATGACTGTTTTCGGATAACCTTAAAAACTATTAAACAAGGGGATTCTTTTATTTTTATATACAATTTTTAATTATTTTTCAACATATTCGCCGTTCAAACTGGAGCTCTTTCATAATTGTATAAGTTGTCGTCGAAGTTCCGCATTGCAAACGAAATCTTTATATTTCGAAAAAATGGGAAGTCACTTGACTAACGATCCGGACTCCATGGCTGATGACCCAAAACCTCCCTACTATTCGAAACCATCCAAGATCTCGCCGGTGTGACTGGTTATCTGCTGGCGACTGGTTGTCATAAAGAAAATGAAACCTTGCAATTCAATTTATCCCGAGGCTTGTAGTGGATCGTTCTTCTTAACACTTCGAAGTTGGTAGTCAATACGAGACTGGCATCCTTTCGCTAATTTTAAACCACGAATTGTGAAAGAAGGAACTAGTAAACACTAGCATTTTTAGTTACAATTTCTGCAGAAAGTATCAAGCATGATAAAAGCCGGTAAACAGATCCACCAACTGCATTTAATTGTTTATAAGTATTACTTGTTGTAATTTTTGCGGCTCGAGCAGTAATGTAATTAAAAGTTTTCAGCCCTTCAACAAAATTCCATTATTTTATAAAATAAAAACTTTTATAAATTTTCAAAATTTTTGTCGTTTTTGTAATCTTATCATAATGAATATTTGTTGACCTTTTGAATTTAAAAGTTGCCTATTTTCTAACAAAAATATTTAATACTGGTAAATATCAGTGATGGAAAATTAAATAAAGGAAATGCTGCAATAAATTCAATACGCATGATCTTGACGTTGGATCGTTGCTTTTACGATATCGATTTATTAAAATATTCACACCAGGAAATCAAGTCGATTACTAATGTCTTTATCAGTTACTTTCAATACGATAAGACTGAGTTTAATGTTACTAAAATTATTGTTTCCTAAGATCGTAGAATTGCATTGCTAGGTAGATGCTTTTACATTTCTGTACCTTCCTAGCCATTAAGTTTGATATATTGTGGCAGAAGACCAAGATGAACAAAGGATTTGGAGGCAAGAAAGTAAGTGGATTAATAACGTTAAAAGAATATAGAGTATCGTATATAGTTACAGAAAACAACTGGAGTGATAATTTGGATGCGCGACCTCTATATGAAAACTAAAAGATATTCAAATAGCTTCAAAATAATAAGATGTTATGATTTATTTATAAATAATAAATAATTACTTCAACGACTACATTTCTGCAGCATAAATTTACTGAGTGTATAGCTGTATTAAATTTAGTATGTAATGAAACACCTATTAAAAAATAACAACTTTAAATTTTAAAACAAACTTGTAAAATGGAGGACTGAAAGCTACTACTAAAAATATTTGAACGTCTGAGAGAATTCGATATTTGTAATATCGGAGTGGCGCCAAAAGTGTTATTATTTTATTATTTTACTAAATCCGTAAATGTAAATAAGCCACAAATAGTAACATACTTATAAAAGGCAGTGTCAAAACAGCAAGAGTTTGATTGAAAATATTTATTTTAGGATAAATATTGAACTATTTTATAATTGATGTTATCCTCATTTTACGCTTTGCATTCAAACACATATTGTTTTTGCCATTTAAGAAACCGGTACCACCCATAATATCATTTCTATAAATTGCTCTCAATTTCATTGAATGTTAAACAATTATAATGACCACCGCTAAAATCTGAGAATTTAATTTCAATTAATTTTTTTATTAAACGATTTTATCAAATTTTCTAAGCACTTTTTGAAATTTTATATATATCTTTTTATTATTATTCATAAATATATATATTTTTACAAGATCAAATATGTGTTAACTTTTATTGTTTATTATTATTAAAGAAAGCAACACTGAAAATCATTATGAAAAAAAAAAGTTTTGCATACCTATTTATTGGCATTGACAAGAATTAAATAAAAATGAAAACAAATACAAAACTCGAAATTTTCCTCTAAAAGTGCACAAAATTATACTAATAATAAATAAATAAATAAAAACTAATTTGTAACTAATTGTACATTAGAAACTACCATTCTAACTAAGCAGTAGACGTTAATCAATAATAGGCAATACATATGTAGATGCATGTTGTGTGATATAAGCGACGATATTCTTTTGTTTCTCGAAAATAATACACCCATACACTTATAACACTAAAAGAAAAAAAATATAAAAACAAATAAAATAATTATAAATCGAATAATTGAGTGTAACCTGAGAATTATAAAAAAAAGGAATAAATCAAAAAAAAATATTAAAACATAATACAACACTATGTAATTCTAGTTAATGACAAAATGAAATAATGAAATTTTATTAATAAAATAATATTGTGAGTTTATACTTTTTAGATCCTACAAAATTTTCCAATTTGTCCAGTAACATTTTTGATATTTTAGTTTTTTGAGTTTTTAAAACCCAGAACGTTAATTTCAGCCCTTAAGTTCATTTATTTTTAAGTGAGCGTCTATTCATAATACGCAGAACCATTGAGGAATTTTAAATATGTCGTACAGAACACCTCTCGTAATTATAGTTGAGAGGGCATTCTGTTCTTTTATCTAAACTCCAAGATATGGGTGTTGACTCTGTAGATTGAGGGTTTCCTTTTCGGCAATTCAATCAAGGTAATATCGGATAGTGTTAAATCTAAACCCCACACCATTTCTGATGGTGTTCGCCAAGTGTCTTCGATAATGTAAGATCCAGCATGTGCCAGACATTGTCCTCTTATGATCACGAACTTTATGTCCAATTTAATCAAGAAGGATATTGAATTCGTTATCGATTGGCAAGAATCACCCCGAATTCAATGTTTCCAAAAAGAAGTATGTTTTACTAACACCGGAAATATGTCCCTAACCGTTTCAGGGGACTATTTGGCTTGTAACAACGGCCATGGTCAACCTATGAGGTCGTATTTGGTTTCTAGAGTCGATGGATCGACTCGACAAAAAAAGCTTCGATTTTCGCTAAGTTTAACACGTAAAGTTAATGGAACTGTGCTAAATGATGATGGAAGAGTGTAGAACACAAGTGAGAATACGAGGTAATTCAAGGACATGGAGATCCGATCCCACCAATATTTTTTAACATTGCTTTGAAAGCAACAATGAGAAAAGCGGAACTGAATGGAGCAATTAGCATCTTCATAAGAGGCATTCATATACCAGCCTTCGCAGATGACATTGGCCCGTAGTACGAAATTCGATTCGTCAATTGATCGAGAATCGAAAGCTGATTCGATTGTGAAAAAGATTGGTAGTCCGCGATTGGTAGCTTTTTGTAACTGAGAACTTTCTGTCATTTTGATGAATTTTTCGAAGGAAATTTAATGGCAATGTTGTTTTAAGAAAGTTGTTGGTGTTTAAATTAAATAAACACAACCCACACATTCGACCATCTAAATGCAATCGTGAACTGTCATCGACTGCAATCGACTCGGTTCACTACAATCGAGAATGGGACTACCACTTTTTCGATCTAACATTCGTTCGACTGTTTGACGAGAATCGAACTAGGGGCCATTGTCATAATTGGGCGAAAAGCGCAAGACGTAAAGAATACCTTTTCAAGAGAATTGTAGAAACCTCAGCAAAGTTTAAACTAAGAGCAAACAATAAGAAAACAAATTACATGATTGTATCAAAAAGAGAACAACGATTAGGACGAAGCATCAGCCTTGACGATCGTAGAATGGAATTTGTAGATAACTTGATATATTTAGGAACAATGTTTACCGCAGAAAATAAGATAAAGGACGCTGTTCGTAGAGGCATCGTGAACGGAAAAAAAACTTATTTCGCACTAGTCCCCGATTCTAAAGAACCAAAAAATCTCAATATAATGGAAAGTAAGAATATATAAAACATTCAGCCTTATTCTCGTTGTCGAGTGACGTGACAGGTGTCATTTCGACCTTAAATTGGTATTCTCATTGTCAATCTAAGAGATTCCTAGCGACTAGATCTACAAACGTCGTATTCTAAATGCCGCAAGGTAGTGTGTGAAGTGATATTTCCCTCGATACATTTGTAGGTATCGACAGTTTCATTCCACCGCGTCCCTCGTAGTCACGTCACTCGCCATCGAGAATAACCACCATTAATCCGCCTGGATCTACATATGCTACTGGCCGAGGCTTGGACATTGACCAAACAAGCAGAATATCAGCTCATAATCTTCGAACGGAAAATCTTAAGAAGAAAATTTAGTCTTGTAAGGGTTAATCAAAACGAATGGCGCATTAGAATAAACGAAGAACTTGAAATGTATGACGAAATAAATATACATAGTCACACATATAGAATTGCCTAGACTACAATGGCGCGGACAGGTTGTACGAGTTTCGGAAGAAAGAATGTCAGCCAAGAATTTCATGGTAGATTACACTGTTAACACGACTTTTTGCCGTTACATATTCCAATTATATATTTTCGGTATCTCTCATGTGTAAGTATTAAAAAAATAATGAAAAGATTCAATTACATCGTTTCTAATTAAATGATAAACTACAAATTTGATATAATTTTTGACGGTTCCTCGAAAAAAAGTATTACTAACAAAAATAAGGCTGGTATTTTTAAGTACACTATATACCCTTACATCAGTCCTGTAATGTTGGTTTATTGTCGTTTAATATTGTTTCAACATATTAAGTAGGCCTCATAAAAAACTTCGTTAACGCCATGGATAGAAATGAAGAAGGTTTTCCGTATTTAAAGAGTTTGTTTCCAAGACTGAGCGAAGCTAAATTGAAAGAAGGAATTTTTGTAGGGCCGAATGTAAGGAAGGTCGTGAAGAATTCCAATTTTATTTCAAAATTAAACACAGAAGAAAAAATTCTTTAGTTGAGGTGACAACATTTTTTTTAGGAAATACAAAGTCTGGAAACTATAAGGAGATGGTTTCCACTACGGGATTATAAAGCATTAGGATGTAATATGTCTTTGAAGATTCATTTCATTGATTCCCACCTAGACTTTTCCCCCGAAAACTTAGGTGCGGTAAGCAACGAACACGGGGAAAAAAGATACCAAGGAAAATGGTCCTCGAGAATGCTTGCAGATTTTTGTTGGACATTAAAACGAGATCATCCATCATATAGTTACAAGAGACGAGCAAAACGAACAAAAAATCTTCAGAATAATTTTTTTAAATTAATGCCCTTCTAAATTTAGCTTTTTTTGTTATTTTTATAGTATAAACGTATTTCCCGAAGAAAATGGGAATTTAAATTAATTAACCCCATGCCAAAGTACGAAAAAACCCCAGTTGCGAACCACGGCAAAAAAAAATTTTTTTTTGTTTTCCAGTGTTATCAGGAAAGCGAAGAAGCGTAGGACAACCAAGAAATATGTGTATGGATAACGTGCTAGAAGATATACCAAAACTTCGTATAACAAACTGGAGAAAACTAGCAAGACGTAGCGACGACTGGAAGAAGAAGACAGAAAAGACTTTAAGAGCTCCGTGTTCTATAAAGACTGCTGCGCCATGTAAGAAGGAGGGTGCTTTACTAACATCTTCAAGGCAGCTGAATTCCTCATTATCATTTGGAAATTCATGCAAGTGCCAGTGCCAAATTCAACGAGAGGCCCCAGATCGTGGCTTTTTCAGCGAACAGTGCACTCAAATCTCGGTAAGACCATTGTCTTTTATAAAACCTCGTGCAGTTTGGCTTGATTTGATTCTTGGCAACTGTGTGCGTTTAGAGACCACTAAGCTGTTATGTAATGCTACTGTTCGCCCAAGGTGTTTCCACCTTGATTATGGGACCATTGTTCGTTTGTCTTGCAGACAGCCGGGGTCAACATGTACTTTGTTTTGCTTTCATTACTGTGCAACCATGCAACCCCCTTCTTCCGGACTCGGTGTATAAATGTCTCAGAGAGCTCGACGTGAATAAATCCACTGGTTCTGACAATATTCCAACTATGGTATTTAAAAAAAGTGCCTCAATTGTAGCTAAACCTCTGCGCAACCTTTTCGCCTGAGCTTGACATACTTCTCTGGAATTTAGCATAACTCTTAACTAGCTCATGTTCAGCACCATTCCGAAAAAAAAGGTGAAAACAACGATCCTTTTCAACTAACGCCCAAAGCAATTACTTCTCTACAATCCAAAATCATGGAGACAATGATCAATAGAAGGCTGATCTTGAATTTAACTAAATTCTGCACGACAGGCAGTATGGGTTAACACCTACCAAAGAGCCATGTGCGGACGAAATTTGCGCAGGACGACCAAGAAATATGGGACGACCAGTGTAGGGGTGAATTTATGGAGAATTATGCCTCTTCACTTTCTCGAACGCCTAGTTAATTGGAGGTATATCAGACCATCGCCTTGTCGGAGTCCATTATATAATGTCGAATCGAATGGTCTGAATATATTAGTCATGGTAAGGCATGGTAGCCGTGGTGTCAGTTTACTTGGGATGTCGAATTCTCTCTCTCATGGCTTTATAATAATTCTACCGTTGGCTATGCTATGATGGGCGGCTAAATTATCAATTTAGGAATATTCTAAAATTCTTTTAAAGGAATGAATAAACTATGGACCGTACTAAAAATATTAATTCAAGGATAGCGTAAGATTACGTTACGGTTGCTAATTACATTCAAAATAATTCCGTATGCGCAGTTTGAAAACAATTGAATACGGGATTCCCTAGGTTTCAAAGTTTGCACTAAGATATAACAATTTAAAAGATTTAACCGTTTAAACTGGGAGATGTTTAACTCAACCACAATAAATTTATGAAAAATCTTAAGGTTAATATTAAATTAAATCAAAAAAGCAAATAAAATAAATAAGAATGAGCAAGCAAATTGGTTACGATATGTATTTAAAATTGTAGTAAAATTGTGCCCAAATGCCGTGAGATTATTGTGCATGCTTATTTGTTTTTTAATCTCAAATGTGCCAACAAATCTGCAATAAATAAATGAGATACTAAGGTGCGTTCGCTCTTCTTTTTAAAAGCAATTTTATCATATACACAAACCAAGAAGAAATTGGACAAGAAGGTAGCTGGAAAAATGTCAATCATCTTCGGCTTTACCAGTTTGCTTTCGTGTCTTAATACACCTCGCACCAAATTCGGTACATCATCGCTTAATATTTCTTGATGGATTCTCCAGCACCTAGTTTTTGAAGGAAAGTTAAGGATACAAGAAACAATATTGTAATTGTAATTATAGTTATTCTAGTCGAAGTGGTTAAAGTAAGAGAAATATGAGTCGTTTGCTATATGGAATTGGGTTGCGGATAACCAATTTTCTGGTGTTTTTCTTTATAATTGTTCTGTTACCGGGTCTACCTCCAAAGACACACTTTCCAATAACGAAATTTGAGTAAGTAGTAGTTGTTTAATTTATTATGAAAAGGTTTAATTTTAGTCTTAAAGTAAACATAGAATATAATATGTGTTTTATCGCTTATGGGCCACTTTCCCAACCTTGAACTTTTAAGGAAAAAGCGACAAAAGAAAGCTATACCTTTCTAAGCATGGGCGGTGGGTTGATGGCTTTCGAGTTGTTTTTCAGGTTTTTTTATGTGATATGCAAATATTCAATACATTGACTTTTACTTAAAATATGCAGTCGACCGAAATGATTCAGTTTTTTATTTGAATTATGATATGACAAAGTATGTAGTGATAAGCTCAAACAAAATTTACAGGATAACACCACCTCGGGAACTGAATGGTTCTTTGGACCTCAATAATCACTTAGATAACGCAGAGCGGTTGCTTGAGGGACGAGTGTATGGTCCAGAATGCCTTATATCTAGGAACAATGAAATCTTTACTGGTATACACGGTGGAGAAGTTATAAAAATCACTGCTGATCATATTACTCATGTTGCTAAGTTTGGACAACCGTGTGGTAAAATTAATTTTATTAAAATTTAAAACTAACAGTAAAGTTTAATTGCATTTTTAGATGGTGTATATCAGGAAGAAAAATGTGGTCGTCCCCTTGGTATGGCCTTCGACACTATCGATAACAATTTAATTGTCTCAGATGCATACTATGGAATTTGGCAAGTTGACATCTCAAACGGAAAGAAAAAGTTACTTATTTCGCCCTATCAAACCTTTGATGGAAAAATTCAACGAAAAGCTGCAACATTTAATTCTGTTGCTCTTGATAAGCGCGGAGATATTTACTGGACAGATTCGACATCTGATTTTACTATCGAAGATGTTGCTTATGCTATGTTTTCGAATCCATCAGGAAGGTAAGCTATTCTTATTGAAATAAAAACTGTTAGTAGTATTTTACTATATAAATATATTATAGATTATTTCACTACGATCGTTCAAAAAATGTTAGCAAACTTCTTATCGATGAATTATATTTCGCAAACGGTATCGCATTAAGTCCAAACGAAGATTTTCTAATTGTCGCAGAAACCGGTGCTTCGCGTATTCTAAAATACCATTTAAAGGGACCAAATAAAGGACAATACGAAGTATTTGTCGATGGATTACCAGGTGCACCAGATAATTTAACTCCTGATTCTAATGGAATTTGGGTGCCATTAGTTACTGCATGCGATGCAGATTATCCTTCAATTTTCCATGTTCTTGCTCCGTTCCCAATGATTCGTACATTTATAGTTCGTATATTATCCTTACTGGAAATGCCTTCAAGGTTTATTAATAATGTGTTTCCGAATAAATATGCCCAAAATATTCTTCATGCAATTGGACATTTTGAAGTTGCTACTGGCCTAATCCCAAAACGAACAACGATCCTCCGAGTTGATTGGAATGGAAATATTATTGGATCATTGCATGGGTTTGATAAATCAGTGCGATTTGTTTCACATGTATTAGAGCTAGAAGATTCGTTGTTGTTAGGTTCTCCCATTAATAAATATCTAGCTAAAGTTAAAAATCCTCGAGGACCACAGCTTAAGATACGTAATGTTAAATATGAGGCTGCAGATTCAGCTCCATCCGAAAGTTCGAAACAAAAGGCTGCTCCAAAAGCCAAACCTGCACCAACCCCAAAAACGACAGCGCCAACACAAAGAACGACTACCACAACGACAACAACAACACCTAGACCTACCACCACAACACAAAAACCAACACCTACTACTCAAAAGGTATCAACTACAACCCCAAAACCAACAACAACAACGCCAAAACCTACAACTACTACTCCAGCCCCAACAACTAAAAAAACAACTACTACTAAGCCTACAACTACAACTCCTCCACCAACTGTTGCTACCACTACAACTCCTAAACCAACTTCTTCTAAGCCTCCAACAAAAGCATCTAAAACGGAGCCTGCAAAACCTACAACAAAATCTCCACCTCCTACTCCGAGAAGTCCACCTAAAGAAGCAACTCCAATAACAGAAAATATAAAAGAAGAAAAGCCTCCTGCACAACCCAAATTAAAAGTTATCAAGAAAGGTGGCGAACAGGGCGAACTTTAAAAAGTAGTACCGATGTTTTAATGATAACATGCACAAGACAATGTATGTACCCCGACACTTTCTTCCTGCATTTATTTCTTTAATTACTCATTTCGTCCGTTTGAGTATGCGTCATTCCAGGCATTCGTGATGACTATAAATATCATTAAATGGTTCAGTTGCAATTATTATTTATTTAGCTGTAGGAACAAATTTTTTTAAAATAATTTTCTGTGAAAGAATCATTCCTGTAAAGTCACTCAATAAAGTTTTTTTTTGTAAAGATATTTTTTTTTATAAATTTACGCTGTTTGCTTTATGGAGAATAGGTAATGTAAATTTTATGGCATAAGGTATCAATCCTTGGTAACTTCAATCAGAAAAAATTGCACTTCATCCACAACTAACATAAACCAAATCCAAGACCGACTTACTTGCATCTCTGTTCGCCTCAAACTCTTCGATACTGCAATGCCACCTCCCGACCTTTGTTCACGTTCAGCCCATCCCAAAAACAGTGACTTCAGTGCAACCCCTCAACTAACGCCTAATAACAATCACATCTATTCTTTCCAAAATTATGGAGGCAATAACCAATATAAAGCTTTGGAATATCTTGAATGTAACTAAATATTAGACGACAAGCAGTATGGTTGGAAAGCTGAGCACCTCAACCAAAGTATACAACGCTCTGGTGAGTCTGGCCTGGTTGCTCTTGATATCTCCGCCGTTGCCTAAACATCAAGTTATTTAGGATCGACTGTGTTCTAAAAAAACCGTATTGAAAGTTGTTTTCCCTGGCCGTTCAATCGAGGTAGAATTAGATGGGGTCGAATGTAAACCCCACAGCATCTTTGCCGGTGATTCTATCTTCTTCTTAGTTTCTATAAATGACACTCTAAATCCCCTCCAACCCATTTTACAGCTTTGCTGATGACTACTCTGCGCAGGTGGGTTTGCATTTCTTTACTCGCTACTTCACCAGAACTATAAAAGTTGACTTCCCCAACACGCCTTTAGGAACAGAGATATAAGAAATGGAAAAGACTAATTTGAATGTTTAAAGACATTTTGAAGATTGCAAGCTTAAAAAAATCGAGCAAAACTCCGCATTCATTCTACGACTGTGGTTTTGAAATCGCGACTGCGGATTTGAGAATCGCAAGTGTCAAATCCGCACTCACTTCCGATCTGGGAATCGAGGCCTAAATATTATGGTCTACAGCAGGGGTGGCCAACCCGCGGCCCTTCGCAGTAAATGTTGCGGCCCGCGAGATTCAAAACGATTTAACAAATTATTTTGTTCTAGAAGGTTCCTACAACACACGAAAAAGAAAAAAATGTAGCTAGCACTCTTTAACAGTTCGAGAAAATCTGCAAATGGAACTACTAATTGATTTACAGGGCTATAATGAATTAAAAACATTTTCAGGCCTCAGATTTAAAAATTGATTTTTATAATAAATATGTTACAAAAGAAAAGTTTTGTAAGTTGAGATGTCTGCCACAAAAAGTTCTGAGCGCTTTTCCCAAGTAAAAATAAGGGTGTGTTAGTTCCATCAATTATTGCAATCACTTCATCTTGTCAACATCACATATGTCCCATATTCCATCATTTTTTGTCGGATTCGAACAATTCGCTGGTTTGCGAGAATAACGACGCAATTAAAAATTCTGTAAAATTAAACTTATATGCCAAATGGCCAACAATCTTTGATCATTTATACTAAACAGAGAAGCAACGCCGAATTCGCTTCAACTATCGTTAGAAAGATATATCGTCATTATTCATTTGAGACAAAACATTCTCGAGTAATTTATAAAAAAATTAAAAAAGATCATTCTCTAAAATCAATCATTTTTAGTTGCTTCACTATTCTCGCAAACCAGCGAATTGTCCATCAATGATTAGGTTTAATTTACATCACTGATTTCTGACTACTGATTATGGTGAAACTTGAAACACACCATAAGACTCGCCCTTTCTTAGCCTGAAACAGGCACGCACAGCGTTAAAACGCCTGTACGGTACCCAAAACAGGCACAGTACGCCTGGGTAAAAATTATACTTTTCCAAATGCTGCCCGCTACCAATTAAAGACGTACGGAATAGTCCTTTTCTAGACTAAAGGGAGTAAAAATTGGAGCTGTAAGAAATTGTATAGTACGAAGAAAACGAGGAATTACCTTGGTGACCATAAAGTGTGCCATTAGCATACTCAATAGATCGGTTCTCGTACGATTACGTAGGTCAAGCAGCATTGGATGTGGTTAGCACTTAGTTGGGGAACCGCTTGGTAAAACGACACTCGCTTTTGGAATGAACGATTATGAATAAATTCATATGTGCAACAAGGGCTGGCATACCTGTATAGCGGCAGCATTTTTAGATTTTCATGCCTGTAGAACGCTCCCGTGTGGCAGGCGCATTTGTTCGCTATGCGTACTTGTTGCATGAACCAAATAAAGCCAATTTTAACTTCTTTTTTAATTTTGGAGAAAATTATAGGTAAACTCCGTATTTTTTGGAGAAAAAGGTTGTTGAAAGCGAAATTTTTGTTAAAAAACAACCAACCCTTGGCAAGGTGGAACCGTCACTTTCACAATAATAGATAGTATTCTGCGTACACTGGTACCTTATTCATGAAAATAGGATATAGGGTTACAAAAAATACTGATGATATGGATGATATGTAAAACTCTATCAAAAAAATTTCAAAGGGCCCTATTGGCTACACCTTAAGATATCCCCCACAATACAATTTATTGTCTGCCTGGCCATAGCCTATCAACAGCCGGCCGTTTTGTAAACTGAGTGCACCCTGTATATCACCCCGGCCCGCGGGATCATAATGCATTTTCAAAGTGGCCCGCGATAACACTTGGGTTGGCCACCCCTGGTCTACAGCAAACATTTCTTATTGAAGCAGAAGACGTGGTCAATACAAGGCTACCAACTTCACCATCTCAGGCCTAATGCAAGTCGCTCTATCATATGTGTATACCTGGATCATGGGTATTAACTCACAAAATTGTATTATTTACCAATAGATATAGGGTGCTCTGATTAAGCTGGCCAAGTTGCAAAGACTGGTCTATCTCGGTTACATGGTAGCTAAAACCACCTGTCCCTCTGCGGCTATGCAAGCCCTACTGAATCTTCCTCTGGTCCACTTAGTAGTGAAAAATGAGGCTCTGGTGGGGACGCTGTGTCCTGCGTGGGCTATTCTCCTTTAAACCAGGGGGTTATCCTGGAATGCGATTCGAAAACCATGAAATTCGGAAATAAGAAAATGGTATCCCCCCATGCGAATTCGAATTAAATTTGTCCGTCTGTCATCGGATTTCAGTCCGTGAGTAAAACAAACCATTGACGGATCCGCTGAATTTATTTCTTTTAAAATATTCTAAAAACTCTTTAAATATTCGAACAGCATTAAAATGTCAAATTAAGTTGCTAAATGAAGTTGGTAGGGTTAAAATAATTTATTTTCAAATATTTATCAGGCAGTAATTTCAATGCGATGCGATCGCATTCAGCGATACAAAATCTAAATCGCATCGCAACTGGCTTCCGTTTGCTTCTCACTTTCGGATCGCATTTCAGGATAGTCCCCCAGGAGACCTTGTGAATCACATCGATTATAACTTTTAAGTCGTTCTTAAAAGATTCCTTGTCTTGCGTAAGTTAAGGGATGATCTAGTTGAAGCAACGAGCGTAGACATGACTTCGGAAATCAAGACTGCTGCACCTCGGATTCATTGCATATTAGCTAGAATTGAAGGTGTTTATCCTGGTTGAGATGATCAAATGGGCGCTGGCTTGGTACGTTTAGTTTATGGTTGAAGAATGCGCCGCCCAATAGAGGCCCATTAGACGATAGGTTTTGCTATTAGTTTTGCCACAGTCACTGCTATGACTGACGGAAAACCTACCGTCCAAAGTGATGACTAATGAAACTGAATGACAACTATCTGGATATTTTGATTTTTCATCATGACTGATGGAATTGATTGACGCATGCATGAACGTGTATTGGACGCCATACAGATGCTTTATGTTTTTAGGTTCAAAATGCAAGACGGTGCAGTGTGGTACTTACTTGGTTACCACACAGGACCTTTTTATGTGGCACATCTAAGCTCAAGAATCACCCTTTTATGTCCAGTAAATCTGTCGAAAATATCGCGTTTACTTGCAAAAACTAACGCGTATGCGTCCTTTTGAAAGTGGCGGCCAAAGTTAGCGAAAACAGTTTTTCCCGTTTAAAAAAAACGTACAAAAAAAGTTAAATGGCAGTTATGTAACTCTTTAATACGGATCTCAAAAATTGCAAAATTAATTAGTTATTGCAAAAAGCCGCTAAAAATGGGAATTTTTTGAAATATCTGTATCTCCATTAAAAGAAGACATTTTTTAACGAACCACGCTGAAAGCGTAGTCCAAGATAAGTCGAATGGTGGGTGCTACGCACGAGACTAATTCGGACGGGTGAAACCGCTATTATGGGAGAGAAAAGAAGTGAAGAAAGGGGAAAATAGGCTATTTTCCCCTTTCTTCACTTCGTTTCTCTCCCATAAAACCGGTTTCACCCGTCCGTCTTAGTCTCGTGTGTAGCACCGCCCATTAAGACTGTTTTTACAGATTTGGAAAATATTGCAAGTTTTCTTTTTGCAAAAATCGATTTTTTTTCTTCGAAAAAACACGTTTTTTTCAATGTCCAATAGCTCATATAGGTCATCATATTTTTATACCTGGGGCCGTATTTGGTTTCTCGAGTCGATATCGACTTCTGTCGATAAATGAAAATTGGCATTTGGCAACACGATATCGCCAACTTTATCGTCTCTTTACGTGTCGATAAAGACGTTTGACGTTTATTAAAAAGCTAAATTTTTGCATAGAATAAACTTTTAACAATTTCTATTTTAATTAAATATACGTGGTTTGCTGCACTTGGAATAATATCACACAATTTGATGGTTTTGTATGGCAGCGTTTATCTGTCGATTTGGTCGTAATGCCAAATATGAAACTTAGCGAAAATCGAGAAGCTCTTTTTGTCGAGTCGATCCATCGACTCGAGAAACCAAATACGGCCCCTGACCGGTACGCTTACATGTGTAATTATTGCGCATATCACAAAACGATCTCTAATATGCGCAAAATCAGTCAACAGTCATCAGTCGGGTTAACATATTTGCCACTCCAGCGGAGTTCCCATGATGTTACTAATTCGGATGGAATTTTTCCTCCCCCTAGTCAGATTCTGGTCGAACAGCCGAACGAATGTGAAATCGAAAAAGCAGTAGGTCGATTATAGATTGTAGTGAACCGAGTCGATGACCATTCACGATTGCATTTAGATGATCAAATACGTGTGATGTGTTTATTTTATTTAAACACAAACAACTTTCTTAAAACAACATTAACATTATTGTTGTTGTTTTGAAGTTACATGGGCTGGTGTACCCAAAGAGGGTCTCTGCAGGTCTCGGCTTTCTCAGCCACATTGACCTTAAACTGTGATTGTTATATGTGGTTACCTTCTAATTTAATTTATACTCTCTCTTTAAAATGGCTATCCCTTGCATGAAGGCTAATGCAGAGGGGAAAATCGTCCGTATGTTGATGTGAACTTTTTTATTTCAAAAAGTCAGAGTCAAGTCATCGTTATTATTTTATAAGAATTATATAGTACCAAATTTATTAATTAATTGGCGGTCTTTGTTAAAAATTTACATAAAAATGAAAGATTACTAATAAACTATGTGTGAGTGATAAGCAATTCTTGATTTCGGGTATGCAAAGGCATTTTGCCTTAACCCAGACTTTTATAGGTATTTAAATGATATAAAGTGATACAAATATAAGATTTCCTCAATTTGTTTAAAAGCTTAGTTATCTAGTTAAATAGCAATTCATGAATTAGGAAGTCCGAGTAAAGATAGATAAGAAAAACGATACCAGTGTTCATTTTCCAATTTACTACTTCTTTATTTGTTTGTTGGTATAGGTGTCTCAATGAGGTTGGCCTTTCCCGCTCCTGATACACTCGCCAGGCAACAGGAACAAAAGGAAAAAGCACAAGATCAAATTTGTGATGAATTTTTTCCATTAGATAAAGATATTTGATTCTGATAAGAATTTTGCTAGGTCAATGATCTTATTGGTATCAAAGGGAGTGAGCATTTCCAAAAGACTATTAGCGTTTTGTAGATTATTGTATTTAATCCTAACTGAACTATACTTGAGGCACTTTAATAAGACGTGTTCTGCATCATTTTTAATGTTACAAATATTACAGAGATAATTTGGGATAACTTTCCAGGAGGCCAATCTAGCATCATCATATGAACATTAACATTACATTTCCTTTCAACAATTCATTAAAATGACAGAAAAATTCTACAATGGCAGTAATTTTTCTTCGATTCGACTGCGTTACAGACTACCAATTTTTTCCACAATCGAATCAGCGCTCGATTCTCGAATCGAATTTCGGACTTGGGAGGTCCGAGCACTGATCAACTTCCTAAATTCCACAGGATGGCTTTAGATAATCGCCACAGTCGATCAAACAACCACCTAACTTCAGGTTCAGAAACGGCTAGCCAAATCGTTAACGGGGCCTCCAGGCGCGCTAGCCATTGACCCTAGCGCTTGCCATTACCGAGAGCAATCAGCATAAATTGTTTATTCATAAACCTCACGAAATCAAATTTTAGTTCTTGGCACGCCCACTAAATCTCGCAATTCAAGGAAATTGTTATTCATTTTGCATATCATATATAATCAGATCAGCTTGTATAATTCATTCACTTAACTCCTCTTCATCACTTAAATATGCACTCTTTTTGTATTTTGGTTTAGGCTTAATATAAGTACTTTGATCTTGTAAATCAATGTGTCTAGCTTCGCACTCCTGAAATATACAATATATAGTACATAAATCGAATTAAAAAAACATTTTACATCTGTGAGCGGGTCTCCATCAACTTGATTAAAATTACGTTTTAAACGTTTAAACTCCTTTTTTGGTGGTGCCCTTTCTCCGAGCACATTCTCAGGACAGTTATAACTAAGGTGTCCCATTTCCCCACATTCATAGCAGCGAGTTTTATCAAAATATTTTTTCCTAAAATTAAATACATTTTTAACAAAACATGTTACTTTAAGGAACGAAGCAAAAGCAAATCCCTTTTTAAAAGTCTTACTTCTTAATAAACTCTGAGTATCTCCCATTATCTTTTGCAATACTGGCTTTTATAGTTCTTCCAAACATCTAGGAAAAACTAAATGCAGTTTTATACGAAATGTTTCAAATTCAGTCTTTTACCGGTATTCCATTAATTGCTTTACTACATTCTTCGGCTTCTTCTATTTTTAAAAACTCTATAAATGCAACACCTCTTGATTTTCGTGTTTGCTTCTCTTTTAATATTGTTATCCTAAAATAATGAACTTGTTAATAATTTCGGTATAATTTCTCAAAGGTTTATTGTATACTTGACAATTTTCCCATGTTTTTCAAATATTTGATGTAAATCATTATTCGTGAACGAATATGGCAAATTAGATATATAAACTGTACTTTTGCTTGGAATTAATTTTTCACTCATTCCAAAATTATTTGCTGATCGAATTGTTTATTTTATAACAAATTTTAAAAATGCTTCCCGTGCACACATTTGACAGTTCGCTACCGCATAGAAGGTAAAAACAGCATCAGTGTGGCCAGTGAGTAGTCCTAATTCGTGGTGAGTTATGTTCGTTTTTAAGTTGTGTTTATTGAGACCGAAAAAAAAGCAGAGCAGCTCAAGGCAGCTCACAGTAGAGCAGCTGTCAAAAAACAATCAGGCAAGTTGGAGCAATTCAAAGCAAGAAATCTCATGAAACACTTTTCGGGCAACAATTCTCAAAGTGAATTGTCAGAAGTTCAATCTGTCAGTTTTTAAAGTGGAAATTTTAATTTTAGTTTTTAATCTATTTAAAATATTAAATTTAAACTCTTATTGAGGTCTGGCGTGTAACTGTAATTTATTTTTAACAGTTTTCGATTAGCTGTTGCCGTTTTGTGACAGTTGACAAACAGCTGATTGCTTGCCCGAAGTTGCTCTACCAAAAAAGGTAGAGCAGAAAACCGTGAGCTAGCTCAACTTAGAGCAGGCTCATGAAACACAAATCAGCGCAACTTCAGGCGAGTTAGAGCAAGCAAATTGCTCATGAAACACCTTTTCCTGAGATATCTCAACCTAGCTCAACCTAGAGCAGCTCAATAAACACAACTTTAAATGGCTAGAAATTGAAACCTTAGAATACAAAACTACAGGAAGGGCCCTCGGAGAATTTTAGCGTAGTGAAATTCAAACTGCACACTTCATTGCTCTTTTTTTCACTGAAAATTCACTCGTAACAACTTCTAATTGACAAAAACAAATTCTTTAAACTTTCTTTCTTCTTTTTAATTAGTTTTGCGAAAAACTGTAAATAAATTTTATAGAAAAACTCGTTTTAAAGAAAGTGCCGCGGGAAAATTTGACAGTTAACTAACAAGAAATTGTACCAATTTGACAGTTGTCTGATAGCGATTTCACTACGCTCCCATACACGGATTTTATACCCGAGGGCCTTTCCTGTAGTTATCTAACCGAAAAGAAGGTAGAGGAAACGTCAAAATTGAGTGAGGTTATGTAACAGTGTTGTGCAGTGGTCGCAGGGAGATTTTGGTGTGGATATTTTACTTTAAAAACGAAATAAAATAATTTTGTTGTTTTAAATTGTAGTTTGGTATGGCTAAAATTTTAAGTGGCCGTTCAAATTTTTTACAAGCTATTCTAAATAGAAGAAGTATTACGATGTCCGCACAATTGAGAGCTGAAAAAGTTATAGAGGAAATGAAAGAAAAGAATCCCTACTATGAAAGATATGCTAGTAAAATTGCTGCTCTACAACAAACTTCTCCTGAAGAATTCCTAGAAAGAGTTGAGAAAGCTGTGGAGAAAAAGAAGCCGAAAAAGGAACCATCAAGGTTTGATTTAACTTAATTTAATATAATAATAAATTCATCAAAAACCGCAGGGATTACTCAGAGCTTCTGCGACCAAAGGAAGGCATAGCTGGTGGTTCTAATGCAATATCTCAGAAAAGGCTTAGCGACGTCATGAAAGTTGAATTGATTGCGGATAAAACACCAGAAGAAATAAAACATATTTGGTTGGAATATCATAAAACCAAAGATGTAATTGCAGCTGCTGTTCCCGTGGATCAGTATGAGACAATGATGAAACGAGGCAAAAAATTCCCACTTTTTCTATTTCCTCTACCTAGAAGTGAAGGTTTTGAATTTATAATGCTCCAATTTGCAGCTAATACAGTTCATTTCACACCATTATTGTGCTATCAGGTACCTACATGGATTTTCTTATTTTCTAACTGGAAAAAAACATTCTTCTTGCAGGTGCATAAAGAAAATGCTCCGGAATGTCTTAATATAGTCCATTTTGAAGAGACTAGAGATAAAGGTATCATTCTTATGAGAGGAGAATATGATCATAATGTTATAAATGGACAAGAAGCTCAATGCTTAGCAAATCAGCTTCAAATGTACTACTGTAAAGATCATCCATCTAAATTAGCATTATTAGAGAAATTCACAAAACAGCCTAATAGCTTCAAGCATATGGAACTTTTAAATGAAATGGAAAATATAAAATTAGAATAAATTTTTACTTATGTGTTGTTTTTACAGAGACTATAACAATACTTCAGGTCTCGACGAGAATATGGGAAACGCAAAGATTCTAGAATATCTCCATTGATTGATTGAATTAATAGCTTGTTTTTATTTGTTGGGTGTCATCTAATAAATCTGCGCATTCCAAAAGTCTTCACGCCAATAGGAGGTATCTTTAGTTGTAATCGATACCGACAGGTTCGTGATATTAGACTGCTCACGATTTCTGGATTAATAAAAATCGCTATTGATACCATGGAAGTACGAGTCAGAGGGTTTCCGTTGCTTTCGTCGTATACTTTTTAAAATATCTGGTTAACTAATACCTTCTGGTAATTCAATAAATGTTGCGGGTTTTTTAGTTGCGAATTTACATTCAACCTTATCATTATTATTGAAGTTTTGTGTTGTAGTCCTCATTGGAGCTTTTTGTAAAGCGAAGTAGTTCGTTTACGTTAAATTTTTTGCTCTGTGAAATAATAGATTTATTTTAACACAATTCCGTGTTTAAATAATAATATTTACCATTGTTTGACCATTAAAAGGCTGAAACGCCTTTGAAAAAATATCCGTAAAATCATTATTAAACTCCTGCTCGAAAGTATCATGAAAAACACTGCGGTTTAATTTATTCTGTCTCGGTTTAACTTGAGGTGTAAGAAAATTCTCAAAATCAAAAAGATTACTTGAATAATGATTTGGTTCTTCAAATAAGATTGTTTCGGTATTCAAAATCAAACTTTTGCCATTATTTTTTGTATTAAGATAATCAATCAAAGTATCATTATCTATAAAATCAGCATTTGCATTACAATTCTGTTTGGGGGAATCCAACAGTTTTATTTTACGTGGTTTTGTATAAAATATTTCGTTCAAAGTTATACCCAAATCACTATAATCGTCAATGCCCGAATCTTCTGCATTCTTTGGATTTTGTTTTGCAAATTTAACACTCCTGTTTGAGCTATTCTCTTTCGGTTTAGCTTGCTGTATAAGAAAATTCTCAAAATCAAAAACGTTACTTGAACAATGATTTGGCTCTTCAAATAGGATTGTTTCGGTATTCAAAACCAAACTTTTGTCATTGTTTGTGTTGAGATATTTAAGCAAAGTGTCATCTATAAAATCAGCATTTGGATTACAATTCTGTTTGGGGGAATCCCACAGCTTTATTTTACGTGGTTTTGTATGAAATATTTCCGTCAAAGTTATACCCAAATCACTATTATTATTATCAATACCATCTTTTGAATCTTCTACATTCTTTGGATTTTGTTTCGCAATTTTAACACTGTTGTTTGAGCTATTCTCTTTCGGTTTAGCTTGCTGTATAAGAAAATTCTCAAAATCAAAAACGTTACTTGAACAATGATTTGGTTGTTCAAATAAGATTGTTTCGGTATTCAAAACCAAACTTTTATCATTATTTTTTGTATTGAGATAATCAAGCAAAGTATCATTATCTATAAAATCAGCATTTGGATTGCAATTCTGTTTGGAGGAATCCAACAGTTTTATTTTACGTGGTTTTGTATGAAATATTTCGCCCAACATTTTACCCAAATCACTATTATGGTTTTCAATACCATCTTTTGAATCTTTTACATTTTTTGGATTTTGTTTTGCAAAGTTATAATTTGCTAATTGATTTTTGAAAGGACTACTCTCAAATACTAGGTTTACTGTATTTTGGTACTGTTTTCGAAAGGAATTAATGTTTTTATCATTTTTTAATTTCTGTACGTTATCTTCTGATAGTGAAGTTGAGTTCATAATTGGCTCGAAAGTGCCAATAGAAGAATCTAGATTAATCCTAGGAGAGACCAGCTCTATAATCGGCCATGTTTTCATATATTTTTTGCACTTAATTTTTTCTGGCATGGTTTTTTTCTTGTTATCTTTTAGAGACTTGTCATTTGTATTTAGCAGGTATATAGGTGGGTGACGGCAATTTGTTAACCATTTTTGGATTTTATCTGTTGGATTAATTATGCTTTTTGAATATTTGTTAAATGTTGGACTCAAATTTTTACAAAGTCGTTTCTTTTTATTACTTAAATGGAGGAGATTTAAATTGGTACAATTAACCGGTTTACGTAATTCGTTTATAAATTCACTATAATTTTCCTTGAAATTATTTTTCTTGTTATTTATATTTTGCTTATCGTTAGACATTTTGGGAGATAGTAACGGCATCGAGTAATAATAATATTATTGCTCGCTGGTAACGGTAAGTATATTTTTTTATTTATATTGTCCCAATGTTTGGGTACAGTCTGAAAATTACATTTCGCTTATGTTATTTGCATAACTATAGGCAGTCTTGATTATTACGAAATGCATAAATTCAAAGAGAACGTTACAAATTCACGCATGTTGAATTTTAACTTGAAGGAAACTTCGTTATAAAATATTTATAATGTTCATATTAAAAATTAATAAGATTGACGTATAAACTAATTATTTTTTTCAAGAAATTACAAATTTTAAATTTAGTTGTAAAGAAAAAATTCCATGAAATGTCCGACAGTTAATAATAACTTGATCTGTAAAAATTTGGTTACATTGTAGTTTTCATCTTGTATTATCTCGTCACTGTGGCCTAAAGTTATTTTATAGGTAAATTATTAAATATACGATCGTATAGATACATAAATTATTAAATATACGATCGTATAGATACATCTAAGATTGACAGACTCAATTTGTTCAATATTAATATATCTGGTGCATTCTTTGCAGATAACAGGAGCGCGTTCAAAAACCTTACTATGTTAAACCACGAGGTCATCGATGCACGATTGCATAAATTTACTGTCCCGAAGGGCATTTTTCAGTGGTTTTTAATGTATTTCATATAGACCCTATTTTGATACCACTCCGGAAAAATATGTGTTTTATAGGAAATTTTCCGGGGAATACGATAGTATTTTTTAAAAAAATTTAAAAAATGGCGAACTAATAGTAAACTAAATTTTAAATATTAAATTGTTAATAACAAATACTAATTTAAAAAACTTTTTACAACTTTTAATACATAAATAAATATCTCTTCATTACCTTTAAAATGATACCTCATTCAACTAGTTACGATGAATAGAACCGGAGTTATAGCGATTTGAAAAAGTGTATGATCGGTGAGTGACGTAAACTTTACCCCCCCCCCCCCTTTTTTCGAAATTATTGCCCGGAAAAATAAAAGAAAAAATATGAGTCCGCTTATTTTGTATAGCAACTTCGTAAAAAAAAATTTAAAGCAAATCAAAAATGTTGATTAATAAAAGTATTCGATTTGTAAAAGAATGCCCCATATATGGACGACAAAGCAGACATTTACCAAGCAGAATTTAGAAAGAACAGACAATATTTTCATGATGAGACAAATACTTGAAAAATGCTGGGAAGAAAGCATTGTATACATACATCTTCGTCACTCACAAGTGAGACTACGTGGTTGCAATAGCAATTATATACTTCTGTCAAGAATCAGGGCTGCGACAAGGAGATGAGATCTCATCAATACTTTTTAACATTGGAAGAAAAACGATTAGGGCGAAGCAGCAGCCTGATGATCATAGAATGGAAATTGTGGACAGCTTTATTATTTAGGGACAATGCTAAACGCAGAAAATACTATAAAGGATGTCGATTCATAGAGGCATCGTGGCCGCAAATAAAATCTATTTCGCACTAGTCCCGATTTTAAAGGGGGCAAGAAATCTCAAGACAATGCAAAGTGAGGACATATAAAACACTAATCCGCCCAGTTCTATGCCCCGGGTCTGAGGCTTGGATATCAGCTCAAAATTTTTGAAAGGAAAATCCTAATAATATTTGGTCCTGTAAGGGTTAGCCAAAACGAATTACACATTAGAATAAACGAAGAGTTTGCAGAAATGTCGAAGTGACGAAATAAACGTAGTTGCATACATAAAATTGATTAGACTACGATTGCTCGGAAGAAGAGAGGGTGTTTTCAATGATGCAAGTTGCGTGCGCAATTGACTTATTCAGCAATGGAAGTGTGTTGCTGAATAAGTCTACTGCGCAACCAACCTGCATCATTGAAAACACCCAGACTTCTAGAGGCCCAAGTCCTATAAGGACTGTAGGGCATTTAAAAAGAGGAATGGAAGGATCACGTTTCGTCATATTTGTTTGTTTGTTTCTGCTCCTTTAATCCCTCATGTGACATAGGGCGGATACAGTTGCCCTCCAGCGGACTGTTTTGGGCGAGAGCTCTCAACGACGTCCTCCACGTCTTCCCACTCGACGGGTTCCTTACGGATTCCAGTCAAGGACTTGTTTGGCTAGATTCTCGTTTTCGCGTCGCAAGGTGTGGCCAATTCAACTCCATTTCCTTCGCCTGATTTGGTCGTCTATCGTTTCTTGACCTACACGGCACCATGGTTCTTCATTTGTAATTCTATCCTGCCAGCGGATTTTTAGGATACGACGTAGGCATCTGTTGATGAAAACTTGAAGGCGCTTTATGATGAATTGGACAATTCCACGTCACGGTTATTCAGCGCTGTACGTTTAATGGTGTTTGCATTTATCCTCATTTCTATAGTTTTAATCGGATTTAGCCTTAGGCCTGCAGGACTACTTTCTGTTGCTAAATTGTTTACCATATTTTTGAGGTTCTAATGTCTATGGTCTAGATCCTTAAGGCGGCCTAGCAATCCTCATTGTATGCCACCCTTTTACTATCTAGAGCGCTGACAAGGATGTCATTTATTACTATAAGAGCAATGGCGAAAGTAGGCATCCTTGTCGTAGCGGCCTGCTGTCTTCTAAGCGTTCGGTCTACTGTATCTTTTGTACTAGATAATAATATGTGGGACAAGATTTTGCACTCAGTAGATATTAGACAGATGCCTCTCCAGTTGTCACATATTTTTAGATTTCGCTTTTTTGGTATTTTGACTATAATACCTTCCGTCCAATACTCCGGAAAAGTACAATTGTTCCATGCCATTTCCAGGATTGGATGTACCGCATCTGCTATTAGGGTAGAGTCGGCTATCAATAATTCTGGCGGGATGACATCTTTTCCAGCAGCTTTACCCTTGGCCATTCCATGAATTGCGATTACTATTTCTGTCTTGGATGGGGCACAAGTGGTGATTCTTATTGGTTGTGCATTGTTACTGTTTTCTTCAGGTTCCTGTGAAAATGAACCGTTCAGGACGACGAAGAAATAGTCTCTCCATCTTTGGAGTTGCTCCTCGTCTCTTCACAGCACTCTTCTACCCGCACTATTTACGGCATGCTTTTTACTGGAGTGCTTTCTCGAGAGCTGTTTAGTAATTTGGTACAGTTCCTTAAAGCCACAAAAACAGACTTTTTTTAAAAAAAAATATTTCCAATATTATTGACTGAGTTCACTGAACGTATTTAGAGAAATACAAAAAATAACATTATATCGCCGCCTGAATGCAAGAACTAGGCAACTCGGAATTCTGTAAAAAATAAATTTCTCTAGTTAATGTCCGGGGTGAAAACTAACTCATACGCATATTTCTTTCTCTTCCCCTTTCTCAGATGTAAACAATGACCGCGGTATACACACACAATCAAAGCTTTCATGTAGGGTAAAGAATTATTCTAAGCCGAAGCCAGACTCGTGTAGCATTAAATAACGAGATTCAAATCGGATTTCGGACGACTTATCGAGTCTCCGTGTAGCACCACCCAATGTCATGTGCGTCCTCCTTTCTCTCCACTCCTTCGTTTCTTTCCTATAAAATCGGGTTTTTCGTACTTCTTGAGTCTCCGTGTAGCACCCCACATTGGGATTATTTTGTAGCAGCTTCTGCAATTGGGAACAATTTACCCTAGGAATGACTTGCCGGTCAAGAGGTATCTCAGAATTATAACATTTATATTAATCTAGTTATGATTAAGTTATAAAAAAAATCATTTTAAAATTTTATTATCAACAAAATGCTTTTTATAAAAATTTAAAGATAGAATGTAAACAAAATCAAGAATATACATTAAAAGGTGCTAGAAAGAGTAAATTGCAATTTGTTTATTGTATAAAGCACACATTTAAGTCATCTCTGTTAACTATTTATAAACGAGGAATTTTATATAATTTTTTTTAAAAAAAACATTATTTAAAAGGTAAAACGATATAAACATGTTAAAAAATAAACAAAATAAAAACTTAACTGAACATTATTTGTTACCATTTTCTTCGTGCTATAAAAATATTTATAACAAAAATATCTAACTTTAAAAGAATGCTTAAATTTCGATTTATTATACATATGTATTTCGAGGTAACCTTGATTATTATATTTATAAAATATTATTTTTAATGTAGAATTTAAAAATTACATTATTTTTTTTTCTTAAAACTCTTATTAAAAAAAAATTCACTCGATATCATATTTAAAAAGCTGCTCTTATGTACATATATAAAGATTTTTGTCCCTTTTGATTTATTATATAACAATTGTTATTTAAAATTAAAAAAAATAATTAGTTTCAGTTATAATGACGATTTTATGAAAAATTGTTCTTGTCAAAAAATTTATTACGTTTAAAAACAATTTTGGAATATTTGTCTTGTAAATATCACAATGAACTAAAGATGCCCACAGTTACCAGTTATACGGGTTTAACTGCTTGGAATTACGTTTATGATGAAAAAAATAAACAAATATGTCATTGTTTGTACTCTTTTTTTTATAAAAAAATTTACTAAATCGTCATTAGATCGTCACTTTACTTTCAAACTTCTCAGGTATATTATTGTTATTACTTGGACAACTACTGTTACTATTTTGTTGCTCTAATTTGATGTTATTATTATTACTATTTCGATGATAATCTTTTCTTAAATGTTGACGAATTTCTGTATGACAATGTTCATTGTTTGTAACAATTATTTCACCAGTATCTGTGGTTGTAACACGAGCCTTACAATTGAATTTCCTTGATAAATTGCACTGCCAATATTTTTTATCCTTTCTTATATATTGTATGCCGAATGTATGGCCGTCATGCACTAGAAGCGGTTTACCACGTTGGCTTAACATAAACTCTAACTTTCCTTGAAACCATCTTTCTCCAGGACCAACTGAATAAATATTGTTATTGGACTATTTTCTTTTATTTTATTTAATAAAATAGTTTTATGAGGATTTAATGATGAGGTTTATGAATTCTTTTAAATTTAAGTTTTGTTTTTCACAGTTTCCCATTTTCGTCTAAGTCAATCTTATTATACTCAAACAAATTTAAATAAAAATAGGTATTTTCTTCATAGGTACAATGTCAAGCCTTTAAGATCAGAATTTCATAGATAGATACATTTCACTTCGAAATGTTTACAAGGCAAGGTAAATCTTTTCTGACAAAACAATTTATAACATAATCCTATTCATTATAATATCGATTCAGTTTAAATAATATTTTTCGCTAGTGCTTTTGTTAAGTGGATGAGTGAGTACATTATTTCTTTATCACTTAAATCCATTGTCAAGCTATGTCAAGTAAGGCTGAAATAAGCAATTCCCTAAAATATTAAACTTAAAGTCGTTGTAGTCAAGCTAGAGAAACATGGTGTGTAATGTGAATAAACGTAAAAAATCAGCTAGGGTTGTTCTAATTATTTCTGTAATATTTAAAAAAACAGATAATCTTAGTATTAACCTGTCCAACGTTTTAAGATTAAAATAAAAACGAGTTAAGACACAGTGATACTTGGCGCTTTCTAATGACATTAAGATAGTGCTAGGAGAGCTGAACACCAAATTGGAAAACGGAACTGGCACAGACCGCCCATTGAAAAGGAAAGTCTCCACGAAACATCAAACAATAACGAACAACGTGTTAACGACTTAGCGATGAGCATAAATATGATCGCCAGTTCAACATATTTCCCAAGAAAGGACATGGTGCTATGCTACACTGGTACTTCTTCAACAGCTGCAGAACCGATTCTACAACATAATGTAGTGCTATACGGGTTATTCCTTCATTTGGCTTTAAGAACGAGTAAGCAGAAGCACATTATTGTGTATATGTTAAGTTCTCACGCCAAAATTTTCTGTTGAACATGTTACAACAGTTCCCTCTTGTCCTTTCTATACCTCTCCCCTAAAAACCCGATTCTGCTAGAGTTGAAGGAGTCCCATTGTAGTATAGTACATTCACAAACCCACATGACCATCTCCTAGTGAAATATACTGCAATCAAATAGGCCATAAAGACAAAAGAGCAGTTTCCGGTATGCTCCAAGTAAGATCCTGTAGAGGTGCGAACTGTGAATCTGACCACTTCCTAGTAGAAGCTAGATTAAGATGTCGGCTGTCCACTAACGTAAAAAGAATTAACAAACAAGCAAAATTCGACTTTGATGGTCTCTAAGAACAGACGGTATTGGAGAGATATCAGGCAACCCCAGCAGAAAGGATAAGTCCAAACAAAAATAATGCAGATACAATCGAGGAAAAACTGCTAAAACTGAAGACGATACTGACATATGTCACGAATGAAACTGTAGGGTACAAAGGCACAGGCAGAGTCAGCGAATGGCACGATGAGAAATGTAAAATGAAAATAGAGGAGTGTGGCCGACGAAGAGCAAAATTGAAATACGAGAAAACGAGAACAGTAAAAAAACATTTGTAGAAAGAAGAAAAGACCATTCCTTAACAACCATATTCTGAAGACAGAGGAAAACTTTTCAGAAACAAAACACGGGAAGCATACAAGGAAGTAAACTTCTTCAAAAGGGGCTTTAAACCCTTCTCCGAAATATGTAGAACAGAAGAAAACGCTTAGTCAACGGCAGCGAAGACGTAAAGAAAATTTTTTAGCGAGCCCCGTTTACAACATAATGATGACACAAGGGTACAAACGTACCAACCCGGGAAGAAGTATAAAGAACCATACGATCCTTAAAGAGAATATTCCAGAACAGTTGATCAAGCAAGAATTCGACCCGCTGCCAGGAATTATACACGAACTACTAGGCTGCATAATACGCAGAAACGCAAAAATACCTGAAGATTGGGAGCAAAGCATTATCTGCCCAATACCCAAGAAATAGAATAAATTCAACAGTGCAAACTATCATATCGAGGCATATCCCTTTTAAGCACAGTACATAAACTAATGACAAACATAATTAAAGCCAAACTGGAACCCTATGCAGAAGCAGCAATTGGTGCATACCAAGCTGGATTTAGAAGAAATAGGTCAACAATGGACCAACTATTTTCAGTAAGGCATGTCCTCAGAAAATGCTGGGAATACAACATTGACGTGCATCAACTTTTTATCGATTTCTAGCAAGCATACGACAGTATCGACAGGGAAAAAATACCTAACATACCTTTAAAGATATTGAAGTTAACGTAAATTACAATGGAAAATACATCCAGCGAGGCCATTTAATCTCTCATGACATTTAATCTTTGCCTATTCGCAAAGTAAACATTGACGCGAACGCAACCCTGCTTAACAAAAACAGTTGGCACGATGCGCAGAGGGCATAAATTACCTTGAAATATTCGCGGAATTAGAAGATGAGGCTAAACATATAGGACTATAAATAAATGCAGACAAGAGCAAATTTTTAATTAAGTTAAAGGTGGAAAGAAGAAGAAACCATAAACCATAGGGGATAATATAGCTTCGAACGGGTAAAACAATTTAACTCCGTGGGTTCCACAGTCAGCGAATAAAACCATGAAACGACGTGCAAAGAAGAATAAACGCTGCAAATAGAACATACTTCTCACTGCTGCCAGTAATGAAATCTAAATATCCACAGGAGAACCAAAATAAGAAACTACAAAACGATTATACGTACAGTAGTTACGTATGGATGTGAAGCATGGAGTATTTTCTAAAAATGTGCCGAGAAGATGGATATATTTGAGAGGAATGTTCTCCGAAGGATATACAGCCCAATCAATGAAGACAATGCAAGAAGATTACGATGTAATCAGCAATTGTACGACTTATCCAAACAGGGTAACCTCTCAACAAATGCCACGCAACTGCATTTCATTTGGGCTGGTCATGATCAAAGAATGGATGGGTTTGGCTATTTAAATACTGTCGTAAAATAGTTCGGTATAGGAGTTACTAAAGTTTAAGTAAATTAAAAACTTTGCCAAACATCTTTTCGTAAACATCATTTATAATAGTGGATAGTGCCGATTTTAACTCCATTTATTTATCCGAAAGTCATTGCGTTGTCTAACTTGAAGTGGCCGGACCGTGGGCGGTTTGGTGGGGGCAATGTTTCTTTAAAAAAAGGATCGTGGAGTTTTTAATGCAAAGGTAATTTTAAAGTTATTTTGAAGAACGTGAAATTTATTCTTGATATAATTTATTGCAAGGGATCCATTAAGTCAATTACAATTTCTTAAAAAATAAACGTAAAAATCTAAAATTTATCAATAATTATTTTTTTGTGTTACAATCATTTTTTTTTAATTTATCATTCTCAGATTGACTTTGGCTGATTTCTCTGCATTTTTCTGACCCAGACTGTCATTATATGATGGCGATATTTGGTATGTGTCCATCAGCCCAAATAAAATAAAGAGCTTATGGCATAGCTAAAATTGGACAAATTTTAAATGATAAGAGATATGTTTCTGGACAAAAAAAACCACTGGCGATGTTCCAAATCGGTATTCATTTAATTGTAAGATATTAGGCTGAAACTTTCCTTTCTGGAACTAGTGGTAGCCGTTGCATCTCTACTGACAAACTCTAGAAATCAATTCCTGCCCTTGTTGTTGCCTTTAGATGTGAACTCTTCGCAGTTCACTTTACGTTTGCAACATATTTCTTTAAGGCCCTTCTACATGCCAAAAGCAAAGTTAAAACGCAATTTGGAGCTCTGTAAATTGGAAATTTGTATACATCTGACTGGAATTTGTATACATCTGACTGGAATCCACGTTCGTGTAACAGAGAGAAAAGCATACAAATGTTCAGAGCTCAAATTTTCGTTTCCACTTTGCGTTTAGGATGTAAAATGGAGAATTAATAAACATATAAAAAGTCTATAGAATATAAGAAATAAGAGAAAGAACACGATTCGTAAATTGGTTTTACAGAAATATGACATCAAAGCACATAGACAGATGTATCATAGCCGCCTATTTCACACTAGTCCCGGCCCTAACAAATCGAGAACTCTGAAGACAATGCAAAGTGAGAATATATAAAACAAGGCTACGGATCTGAGGCTTGGACATTGACCAAACAAACAGAAAATCATCTCAAAATATTTGAAAAGAAAATTCTAAGAATATTTGGTCCTGTAAGGGTTAACCAGAACGAATCGCGCATTAGAACAAACGAAGAGATTGAAGAGATGTATGACGAAATAAATGTAGTTGCATACATAAAATTTAATAGACTACGATGGAGACTACGTACACGTTGTACGAGCTTCTGAAGAAAGAGTGCTAGCCAGGATTTTCAATAGTAGACCATCAGGAAGAAGAAGAGTAGGACGACCAAGAAATAGGTGGATGGATGACGTGCTAGAAGATTTAAGGAAACTTCGCATAACAAACTGGAGATAACTAGCAAGACCTAGAGACGACTGGAAGAAGAGACTTCAAGAGTCATACATGGACTGTAGCGTCATTTAAGAAGAAGAAGACATTTTAGCATGTTGCGCGTTGCTAAAATATTGTATATTGACCAAATATTTTGATTATTTGAATAGGAGTATACTTTAAAACGTTTATCACAAAAAAAGAGTTTACAAGGTGATATACTCGATATCAACAATTCAAAAAAAACAAACAAATTAAAGACTTTTTCACACCAGCCCCAATAATTTTCAATAATTTACTATATTAATCTCCTTTTATTTAAATCTTTAAAGATTTGCCACCTTTACGTGAACTTTGAATTAGTGTTTCTTGTCTATACTAGCACCTAATTCAGCGAAAAAATGGACAATAATCGCAACTACTATGTGAATTCATACAAAACAGATTACATTTGACAAAGCTTTGCATATATGATCAACATTTTTATGTTTGAAAAAAAATGCTTAAAATAATGATTACACTTCGTTACGTATACTTTTCAATTTTATATCATAGTTAATCTAATATATTTAGATGAACCGTATCTTAAAACTTATTTTTAATAGGACAAGGAACACGCAAATACAGTTTTTTTTATTAAGTACAAATATCACTAAATCTAATATACAATCTTACCTTTTAAGAACACCTAAAATGCTAAGAAATGCATTCATTAAAAACAAATAACATAACTTTTCCATTTTTAAAAATTTCGGAATTTAGTCGAGGTAATTCTTTTTGTCTGAGTACCTCTCAGCTTCATATGCAGTCAAATGAATATTTGGTAAATTCTACATGTGCTCAATTTTAAACGATGGCTGCGTTGGTGAAATCGTAATAGACGATATTATATTAGATTGTGATGCATTATTTGAATCATGTGATGCAGTTTGGCAGCTATCTTCAACAGGTGACGATGCCGAAACAGAAACTATAGAAGATGAAGTTACAGTAGGGATATTTGAACTAGATGCATTTCCATCGTTATTATTATTTTGAGACGGTGAATGTAACGATGATGAATGAATAACTGGAGATTCCATTTGATTGTGAGAATGATTTCTACTACTAGGACTTTGCATATTTGGGCTGCTATTTAAAATAGGTGTTATCTGCAAACTTGATGGTGGTTGGATATTATTTAATTGAGACGCAGCATGCTGAGGTAATGAATTAAGCATAGGTGCCATATTTGATAAATGCATTAAGTTGTTTTGTGATAAAACATTCTGCATCATATTTTGTAGAACAGCAGCATTATTAGCTGGATGTTGATGATGACCTTGCATACCAGAATGCAATTGGTGATGAACGGACTGTAATTGTTGAGAAACATGATGATGTGGCTGCTGATGTTGCATTTGCTGATTATTAATATGATGTTGACCTTGTGGCATTCGCATACTAGATGTGTTGCTTAGGCAACTTTGAGTGCCTACTCCCATCATATTATTAGAATTTCCTCCAACTGCTCCACTTACAGAAGTTATTAAAGGACTTATCATATCACCACCATTTCCGGATGATTTCATATGTGGGGGGTGATTGTGAACACCCGTAGCCGATATTACTCGACCTTGATGTGTAATGCAGCGTGCTCTGCACATTGTAATTCTATAAGATTTGCACAGCCAATATGTTTTCATTCCTTGCTGAGTTGCTACCGTATTGTTTCGGTTAAAAATACAATTTCCATGCAGCAGAGATGTTGATGATAACATTGTTATGCTGGTCCCTAATTATAATTTTTAACTTTTTTAAAGCAAGTTTAATAACAAATTATAAATTATATTTTTTTATAACAAAGAGATTCGCTCAAATATTCAGAGGTGAATCTAAATACGAGTATATTGTTTTTTGAAAAGCGAAATTTTTAAATAAAAATAAGCAATAAGAAAGTTTTTTTAGTGTTAATTGTGTTTTTTAAAGAGTGCAGAGCTTTTAATTGTTGGAGAAATATATATTTTTAACAGTATTATATAAATAAAAATTGAAATAATGCAACAATTTACAAAAAGTATTATAAAAAAGAAAATGTCCATTTCACCAAGATATAATTACAAAAAATAAACTTTTTACATATTTTTCTACAATTGTGTGCAGTAAGTTAAAACAGGAATGAGTTAAAATTTACAAAAATATAACTAATAAACCACTACCATTACAAAAAAAATGTTAGAAAATTGTCAAATAACACATTAATTTCTAACATTTAGAATAAGTACAAAAAAAAGGTGCAAAAATAGTGGGAAATTTTTCAGCAGGTTTGTTACTACGCATAGTGAACTATAGTGAAAAGTATAGTATAATAAGATTGAAGCTTAAATAATTGTTATAAAAACGTAGGAAAAAGCAAAAATATACAAGTTTAGAACAAATTAAAAGATGATAATTATTTATATTATAATCAAATGCGAAAAGCGAAATGAGAAGTGTGTGCAAAATGAAAAAAATATATTTACAAAATTTGTACATATTCTGTAAGGTAAAAATTATATTTAATTATATCAAGATTCTCACCTGGTGGTATATCCATATGGTTGCCAGCACCTTTAGGAAAGTCATTGGTCATATGCAAATCATTTGGATATTCAATAGAAGGCTTGTTAGCATACATATTGTATTCGAAATTAAATGGTGGCGGCATTGAATTTCTAACACCGCCAGGACTTGCTGGATGATCACCAAACTCTCGCTTAACATTATTTAAATCAAATCTAGATTCAATCATTGAAATTTGTGGTATCGGAGGTAGAAATGCATCATCAGAATTCATATTATCCATTGAGTCGCTATTAACATCATGTTCACTCATTTCGGAATTACGTTTCAATTGCTTTTTAGGATATATTGAAATTGGTTCAGTGTGATTAAAGTCACGCTTTAATGAGCTTGCTGATGAGGACGAATTTTCAGATAGCTGTTTGTTACCTAAATATGCTGATGAATTTATTTTGGTTTCAATAATATTATTTTGTTGATTATTATCATTATTATTACTACTTCCAGAATTTTTATTACTTGAGCATGAACTTTGGTTTTGACTAGGAGATTTTTGTGTTGATGATGTTGCTAAACCTTTGATTTGTAATGTTTGAGCAATCTTCATAAATGACGAAAGCTCTGTATGCTTAACATTCACAACTCCTTGATACATAAATTGTAATAATTCACACATTACACTATATCCGACATCTTTGAGTATTACTGAAAAGAAAATATGAAATAAAATTGAATTGTTTTTTTTGAGATGAATTCAATATTGAAATTATTGCTAATTATATTAAAAAAGGAAAACGACAGGATAGTTTACAAGAATGCTGTATATTAACCGTAAAAATTTAAAAAATCGCGGGGCTATTTAGTATACGTAAAATAAATAGATAATTATGAAATAAACAAATTTCTAAATATTCTAAATAGAAAAATATGTTTGGCACTATTCACACAGTTCTACTATTCAATCCAACTCCAACTCCATTAGGTTAAAGAGAGCTCTTATTTAAAGTTGACCGAAAAAATTTCTGGCTGTGTCGATCGATACATGTTTTTCGGTTTCTTAGATTTTTTTTGAGAATGGTAGCATGCAAGAGAACTTCCTAAAAATTACCCTCAATTTTAGCGGAGCAGTTATACATATTTGTGTGTTGGTTATATTTACAGTGTCGCCAAAAACACCAGAAGTCGAATTTTACCAAAAATTTAGAGGAAATCAATCAATGAGTCAATAGGGAAAGTAGTTCCATAACTGCTTATCCGTCAGAAGTAATTAAGTAAACATAAGAAGAGAGATAACAGCAAGGCACTGAATTCCCAATCTGACCACCAAGGTTACTCCTGTGGAAAAGTGTCAATTAGCCGAGAAACTAGTTCAGCTTCCGTGACCTTCGCTTTGTTTCAGTTTTCGAGTTATACAATAAACAATTTTAAAAAATTGGACATGTGCCGTTTTGTTCGCCCACTCCTCATTTGTAAAATTTCCTCCTCGACCGCTATATTTTTCGCAACATATACGATCTGATTCAACTTGTTCAGTAGTAATCTCATAATAATTTACATTATGAGCTTACCCAAAGTTTTCTGTATTTAATCGACAAATGCAAGGAGCATCGCTCACATAAAATTTTCAAACAAACCACTTTAAAGCATTTAAAGTATATTAAATATATCCGTAACAAATTCGTAACGGTTCGGTGAGCTTTGTTTATATTTTTACTGATTTTTAGTTAGTATATTGTTTTTTTTGCCCTAAAAAAACCTTAAAAAGGACCTAACGATTGGCCGATACAATTGGGCGTGTTTAGGTCAGAGCTCCTTTAGTTTAGTTAATCATGATATCAACGAGATTACTTACTTCTGCTCGTTTAATTCCTCGTGGGACATAGGGTGGAAAGAGTCGCTCTCCAGTGGACTCTGTTTTGCGCGACAGATCTCAGGTCCGTCAAGGATCTCCCAGTTTTTATGGCCTCTGCTAATAAGGTTCTCCTCCACATTGTTTTAGGTCTTCCAACTTGAAGTGTTCTTTGCGGATTCCACTCAAGGGCCTGTTTGGCTAGATTCTCGTTTTCGAGTCACAAGGTCTGTCGTACAAAGGGCAATTGACCTATATGCATTATAGGTCAAAATGGCTTTGTATGAATTTTTTTATACAAAATATTCATATTTATCCTTAAAAAAATTTCAGACTGATTGTACTTGATCACTTTGGTTGCTTCGGTTTGAAGTATTTTGAAAACTTTGATCGCGTTTTTCTCGAATCGAATCTTATTGCATATGTATAACTCATTTGCCCTTTGCACAGCAGAGGTGAGGCCAATCCAATTCCATTTCCTTCGCCTGATTTCGTCATCTATCCTTTCTTGGCCGGCACGACGTCATAGATTTCCATTTCTAATTCTATCTTGCCAGCGGATTTTTAGAATATGACGTGCGCATTTGTTGGTGAAAACTTGAAGGTGATGCATTCGGTGACTCTCCACGTTTTGCAACCATAAAAAAGAACCGCGTTAACATTGGAGTTGAACAGCCGCAATTTGGTTGAGTTGATATCTCCGTCGATCTCAATATGCGGAACAGGCAAGCATATGCGCTTCTTGCTTTATTTATTATGGAACTGACGTCTTCTTTTGCCCCGCCATTTTCGATAATAATCCTACCGAAGTAACAGAATTTATCTGCCAATTCCACGTCCCGGTTATTCAGCGCTGTGCGTTCAATAATGTTTGTATTTATCTGTTTTTTTAGTTTTACTCGGATTTAGCTTGAAGCCTGCCGAATTACTTTCTGTTGCTAAATTGTGTAACATATTTTTGAGGTCCTGATTCTGTGGCCATCAAACAGATATCATTGGCGTTGTCGAGGTCCTTAAGGCGGTCTAGTAATTTCCATTGTATGTACCTGTTGTATTATCTAGTAAGGCAATCCATGTTGCAGTAGTGCCTTTCACATAGTCTATGAAAGCAAGGTAAATAGGGATCGTAATTCAGTAGACTGCTCCATTATGATTCTTAAGGTGTTAATATGATCTATGCAGGAGCGGCCCTTTCTCAATCCAGCCTGCTATCTTCTAAACGCTCAGTCTGGCTGAGACAGATGGCTCGCCAGTTGTCGCATATTGTTAGGTCCCCCTTTTTTGATATTTTGACTATGATTCCTCCGGAAAGGTACAGGTGTTTCATGCTATTTCCAGGATTGGATGCAGCGCATCTGCTATGAGTCAGCTTTCAACAATTCTAGCTGGATGCCATCTTTTCCAGCAGTTTTTCCATTGGCATTTCGACGTAGCCAAATTTATGTGACAATTGCTAAATGGCATCCTATGAACGGTGCTAGATTAGCGGCGTTGTTTTAACTCAGATCGTTAAAAAGCAGCCATTGAAAGTTCTCTATTTTCCAATATTTTGGTTTTGAACTTAATGAAATTTATAATTTTTACAAATCGATATATGGCTTTAAAAAATTGAAATGTTCCTCCTACAAATGATTATAATTTAAATTATATTAAATATCAACGTTCCCATTTTATTCATATTTTGTACAAATCCAGTGACATATGACCGCACTTAAGTCACCACTATATATAGCTTCAATATTGCTCTCTGATCGAGGTGTTCTTTGTAATTACGCATCCATTAGTAACAGATTAGATCTGATAGATCTCTAACAAGAATTTTAAAATTTTACTCTTTTAAATTTATTTTTATAATAAAAAAACTAAAGAGCTGAATTTAATAAGACTCCTTTCAGATCATGGTGACTTTAATACGCTGCTATCGGGCATCTTAACGAAATCAATATATTTTTCTGTTCGTAGTATTTCATGCGAAAGGAATTTGCTCCGCAAGTACATACACACATACTGACTTCTTCCAAAAATAGTATAAAAAGAATTCCGTCATCTTAAATATTTTGATTTCAACTTTAGGACTTATTACGAACACTAGATCACTAGGAGTCTAGAAGGATTTATTGCAGCAATACTTGGATGCTTACGAAAACAACATTTCACACTTTCGCAAGATTATTGAAAAAATTGTAACTGTGGTCGAGGAAGTAATATTCGATTCCCTTTAATCTCTATCTTTTCACATAAAACATTTTCACCGGAAAAATACTATTTCGACAAGCCAATAGAAATTAATTCAAGCTTGTTTGGAGCAGAATATTAAAGGTTCGTTAAAAATCATATAAAATTTATTTATAAAAACGCGCGCAAAACCTTTAAGTAAAGCCCTTTGCCTCACTATAGTTTAAGGAAATATATAAAGATAAGATTGAGAGAAACTGTGACCAAACCATTATAATTCCAAAAGATCCAAATTTTGTTATTTTTGTAAATATCCAAAATAAATTCATAAATATCATATAAATTTACGTTCTTGCGATAAGTTTTGATAAAACTGATAAAATTTTATTTTCTTAAATTTTTTTTAGACTGATCAAAGTTTGAATTGAAGTAACTTTTTCGGCTATCTATAAGTTAAAAAATAAAAGGTTGAGATAAATTCAAATTAAACACTTGCAAAACAATTTATGAAGTAGTGTTACGATAATAAACAATTTGTTATCCAAAGAAATTGATATATTTTATCTGCAATGTCTTTAATAGATGATTAATAATCATTCGATAACGGAGAAACGGATTAAAAATTTACTGGCCTTTTTATATCGTTAGATTTTATCTACAATACGATACGTATTCTTGAGTGAATAGGCCTCTGTTATAAATTTATCTTTAAACTATTGACCAGAAATAGGGCATGACAACGGGAGCGATTTGTTTACTTAAAGCTTCTGCTATAATAATACAAGTTTCTGTTTCTGTAAAGAATTTCAGTTTAACTTATTCTAAATTACAAATAAAATTTTTATTCGCATTTATTGGGAAAATTCAAACTAAAAGATAAAGCTCATCTCAAAGTAAATAGAAAAAATTTCTCATTAAAGCATCTATTCATTATCAATTTGAAGGCAAACATAGAGCAAAGTTCCAATAACGAAAAATTCCGTATTTTCCTTATATAAATCTTACAAAATTGTTGTGAAGACAAATCAGAAATTTATCTCTGGGTACCCATAATAACAGAAATAAAATTAAAACAAAAGGGGCAACTGGCACTCAGTGAAGGCATGAAACGTACATCAAGCTTATAAGTAGATAGAAAAAAATATGATCCCCGAGATTTTTTTTCATAGTCTCCGAGTTTATCAACGATTTAACCTAAAATTTGAAGCAATAAATGTGAAATCGAGATTCAAGACGTTGAGAAAAAAGCACCGAGACAAGGTCTTTAGAGAAGTCAGATAAATGATAAACACTAGTAGCATCAGCACTAGATTGGGGTGATAAGGTTAAGCATGTGTATAGAAAAATTATCGGAAGTTCTGAAAGATTTCAAAATAAATGTTTTAATTAGATAGTTAAAAAGAATTGTGATTAATGTAATTTAGAAGTAGAGACGATGTGATTATGAGTCTTTAGCAATTTAAATTCCTGAAAGATTGATAAAATGCAAATATAAAAATTCATGTACTTCGGAATTGGTGCAACTTACTAATTGGATGTTTACATGGATTTGATATGAACATCTCCTGAAAATAAGGACTGCAGATTGCTAAAACGATTTTATGTGCTTGCAGCAATTTCCCATCGCAAGCGATTGTTACATCAACTAAATCCCCGCGATCATAAAGATTCTGAAATCCTGTAGCAATATTATCCTGAAAGTTATTCCAGCATAGCGCGAATTCGTCGTCCATTTTTGTTAATTGTTTTGTTTTTCACACACTTTTACATTAATATGATTCTTTACACAAAACTAATTCTATTTTTAATTCCCGGTTATTATTTTTTATTGCAATTTTCTGGAGCGAGCGCTTAAATCGACACAACATCACCCAAACTCAATCAAATGACAAGTAACACTGCGTTCATAATAAAGTGCCCACTTGACAGAATTTTATTGTTTTATCTTCAAAGAAAAAAATCGTTTCTTGGTGGGGGTTTTAATATTTGCTCGAATGGTCTAATAGTATGATTTTTTTTTTAATTTCTATACGATTGGGGTTTGTTATTATTTTATATTTATCTTAAAGATAAATTTAAAGAAAGCTTATTTATATTTAACAACTGAATGAATGAATGAAAAGCAATAAATAATTCTTGCTTTTGCCAAGAGGCATGCCACGTAAACCATACAAATTTGCTTTTGAAATTAACCGTTAGCACACGTCCTAAATTTAAAAAAAATTACATACAATGTTGAGATTATGTTTTGTTGTCTTTCTAACTCTTTTAATGTCGATATTGTATCATCATCATCATTATTGGCGCTACAGCCCTCTGTGAGCCTTGGCCTCCTCAAGAATTTTCTTCCAAAATTCTCAGCCCTGCGTCTCTGTCTTCCAGTATGGTAATCCCAATTGTTCATAAGTCCATTTTGAGTCGTCTTTGTATCTCTGATCCTGCGGAGAATTTTTCTTTCGCAACTTCCGAGGAACTGCTCGTCTTGCCTTGTAAAGTCCATGCTTCCGATTCGTCCATCAGTACTGGTTTTATTACTGTTTTATATAACTTGCATTTTACACTCCTGCTTATTCTTTTAGACATAAAATATTTCAACATACTGTAGTATGTTTTGTTCGCTAGCAGTATTCTTCTTTTAATTTCCGCAGTAATGTTTGTTATCTTTATTAATTTGCGTTCCTAGATAGGTGAACTCGTTTACGGATTCTATGTTATATCTGTCGATTGTTATATTTTGTCCTGTTCTTCCTCTACTATTTCTATTAGGTATCCGCATAAGTTTCGTTTTACTTTCATTGAAGATAAGTCCAGATTTCGATGCTACTTTTTCTAACGCTACATAGGCTTCCTTTGCTGCAGTCATTGTCCTGCCTATGATGACTATATCATCTGCATATGCCATTACCTGAACAGACTTGTTTAGGATTGTACCTCTGCTATCAATGCATGCCTCTTCGACCGCTTTTTTTAATAAAATGTTAAATAGTAAGCAGGATAGAGTCTCCTTGCCTCAGGCCTCTGTTCGTTTCAAAAGGCACCGATACGTTGCTCTGTATTCTTACTCTGTTTATCACTCGACTCAATGAAGCTTTAGTGAGCTGAATTAATTGATCTGGAAAATTCAGCTCCACCATTGCTTCGTAGATTTTTTTTTATTTGGCGCAGGGTTGTAGGATCGTAGTCGGTTGTAGACTTTTGTTTCCTGAATCCGCACTGGCAATTGCCAATTACTCTTTCATATTGGTACAATAAGCAAGTATGCAGGATATACGAGAAAATTTTATATGCTACGTTCAGTAACGTAATTCCTCTGTAGTTTGAACATTCAAGCTGGTCCCCTTTTTTGTGTAGAGGACAGATTATTCCTATGTTCCATTCGTCAGGTAGTTCTTTATGCCGATATTGTATACTTACTTAATTCCCCTTTAATCCAATTGTGGATAATTCCATTTCCTTCGAATTGCATACGGTGGTTGTAATTCCAACTTATTCCCTTTAATTGTGACTCGTCATAAGCCACGAGCTTTTGTGACTCGTGCTTGCCATTGAGAGTTTGTGACTATCAGCTGTTTTGGTAATCTTAGCACCCACTTACAAGAAAAATAAAGTCTGGGCAACAACGTAGCATTGAGGCAGAGTGCATGAAAATATGCTAGTATGCTGTGAGAATAGTATGAAAAAATGCTAGAAACCTGCTCTTTCTATTCTTGTGGCTTGCTGTTTATTCAGTCACTATTTTGAGGGCCGTTGAGACAAAAATAGCCGATTTTACACGGCCGGACACCGAACGAACAAAACTTAGTTGTAATCGCTAATTCTTTTTTGAAGTCCGATGGAATGCCGCATGAGCTTATACAGTGCGAACTCCGACGAACGGACTAAACAAAAACTATTGGTTTTTTGAAACTATCTTGTGCTTTCTTGTCCTAGCAACAACAACAACGCAGAAACTGAAAAAATGTTCGTTCAAAAGTCCGCTTGCCCATTCCGTTGTTCTCTCTCACCCTCTTCTCCATAAACCTAGTTCGTTCTTTGTTTTGTCCGATTGATGGTCGGCCATCGTGACTGCAAAATTAGAATACCAAATTGTCTCAAGTTGAGAGTCATCACACACTTGTCATGGCGTTGTGACTGATTTTAGAATACGAGTATTTATCCAATACGGGACTATGTAAGCTTGGGTCGAAAAATGTTGAAATAGAATTGAATAGGTTTTGTGGATTTCGAGGCACTGAAGGAGGTAGTAATAAACTTTATTATGAGTTCTCGAAGATTGTAGGAATTAGGAAACAGTGAAAATTGCATCGGGGAATCTATTCTGCTTGCTCTATATATCTTCAAGATTTTGTCAGTATAGTACCCAACTCTGTCCAATTCTGAATGGCGTGGACAATTACCCTCATTATTTCTCTGTCGGGTTTTTCGAACTCAATACTATTCCCCTAATCTTCGTCCGTTGGAACCAACTTCGTTATTGATACTACTTTGTCCTATTTTTTCCTCTTCGACAAAATAAGACAAGCAGATGCCACAAATTTCGCGAGTTATACCCAATCCTAACCCTATGATTCCGAAACCAAGTTTGTAACCAGCCGTCTACGTTAGAAGATTACGTATTCCAAATCTAAGCAAGCTTCTTAGTACTTGGGATGTTTTAAGAGATGCAATTTCCTCCTTTAATCACAATATAAAAATTTTACATTAAACTCCACCTTGAATACAATTAACTCCTTTATCTGCGCTGAGGCCACGAAAGCCACATTTCCGCAGCTTGATAAGGTACTCCGAAGTTGACCCAATTTTACCTTACCTAAACAAATTTTGAAGAGCCGTGAATTTCGATGTCGATTTTAACTATAAATGCAATAAGTAATAGCAACTCTTTCTTAAATCAGCCGCAACTCTTTTTAATAAACAATTTAATTTTAGTGCCTGAGACACTTTTTAAATTCTCATTCTTCGAAATATTTTTTGCATTTGCATTTCAAAAGCGATTATTATCTCGCATGATAAGCACTTGTTTAATCGTAAAAACAATCAAAATGTAAACAAACTTCACATATCGAACTGCGGTTTTTGTTGAGGTCACTACACGTCATCATAACAGAATTTAGGGAAAAAACTTAAAACAGCACACGCATCTCAAAGAACAATGAATTTTGACTCTTATATAAATTTATTTTTCTGAATTTCATTGAGATGTTGTAAGAAACAACACGTCATCACACATCATACACACCAAAAATTGAAATGGAACTAAGAATTTGTAAATTTTTAGAGTCGTCGATACTGTCCTTGACTTGGTTTGCGGTCTGAGAAAAAATTTCTTAAAACTAGAATTTGCCCCACCCCAATAATAAGGACACAACCAGTTTCAAATAATGACCACCACAATACTCGTTCGTTTAGGTCTTCCGCTCGTTTACGTCCTGAAATATATATTTTTATTAGGTTAGATAAAACTAATGTGATCTGGCATATACCTTGAGCCTCCCTTAATCTATGATGAGTTTGATAGTCTAACATTTTGTTAAGACTTTTATGTATTGCTTGGGAAGATGTTTCTAGTTGTGTAAGGACCGTTGCATGGTCATCAATGCCTGGTAGTGCCGGTTCTTCGCCAACTTGGAAGTCTACGTAGACTAATTTGTGAGAGAATGATGAAAATTTATTACTGAAACAAGCAGCATATACTCCAGGTATCTATAATAAAGTATGGTTATTTTCATTATCAATTCGTTACTTTCATTATCAATTTAGAAACAACCTCTGCCACGAATGCGTGACTGTCGAATGTAGCCCTTTCTTGTTCATATATAACTTGATTTCTAGGATTCCTTAGCGTTACATCAACATCTAGCTGACCTCCAGCAGAAACCTAATATTTCCAGTAAAATTAAAATTATGCCTTACATTATTTATAATCAAAATCTTACTTGGAACTCGAGGAATGCTGTTGTATTTTTCTTAATTTCTTCATAAAAGCATTCTTCACTATTATCCGGCAAATCAAATGTCAATTCCACACAATTTACAATTTGTGCGAGAAAAACAACAAAATAAAGTGAAAATATGTTTCCTGAATTAATCATTTTTGTTTATGCCTTGACAACATTTATTTACAACCAGGTAATATTACTTAAAAATATTTTAAAACACCCTCTCACAGCACAATTATCTGCATAAGTTATTTGACTCTGACATGTTATGTCAAGAAAGCAAAGGCGCCATCATGGACGTGGCCGGAAGAAAACTGTCTGTCAAATAAACAGGTGTACCAATATCTTTAACGGAAGTAAAAAAAAATGGTGGTCTAGTTTCCAGTGAAAAGTTTAAATATTTTTTATTCATATAAAATTCATTTTTTTTTTCAAATTAATTATTTTCATTTAACTTTTCTAATTGGATGGATTGGATGATTCATGCCGGTTAAATCTGGTGGATTTTTCTCAAACTCTATAATTTCTTTCATTCCACCATTGCCAATTTCCCAAAGTTCTGGGTATTCTTCCTTGAAGGTTTGATACCATTTCTTAATCGATGGGTAATCTTCAAGGCTAAAACTTATTGCTTCCAGGCAGAGGGTAGCAGTTACAAGTGGAAAATCGGCAATGGTGAGGTGATTGCTGGCAGCATACTTAGTTCCTGATCTCTTCAAGTAAGTTTCAAATGTTTCCAATGAAATATGAACCCTTTTCAAACCCAATGGAGTCCTTTGATAATCAAAAAATATTGGCGCCATGACATGGGCACTAATGCTACTATAGTAGAAGCCCATATTAAAGCAGAGTCTGTGATTGACAATTGCTCTTTCCTTGGGATCCTTTGGATATAATGGACTATCCGGACGATATTTATCACACAAGTACTGAAATATTAGCTTGTTATTTTTCATCATTTAATTATATAACGTAGCCTCCTTACCTGCATTATAGCAACACTTTCAGGAAGATAGAATCCATCGTCATCCAATACTGGTATTTCTTTCTGGGGATTCATCTAAAAATTTCGTTTAAAATTTTTTTAAAATCCATTTATATTATTTATTTTGCTATTTACCTTAGCATATTCTTCAGTCATGTGCTCGCTAGCACAGTAATCAACATTTTTTAGCTCAAAAGGAATGTTGAGGGCTTTGAATGCCATCCGACAAGCCAAAGATGGTGGGCCATCAGAAACGCTGTAGAGTTTCATAATTGTCTGAAATAAATGTTTGAATATCATTGATTAATTGTAATTAAGGAATTAAACAAGTCTGAAATGAAAATAATTTATTAGATATAAGTTCTTACTTAACTAGTCGTATCGTATCTCAAAAGTGTTCTGGATGATTCTATTGTAATGAGACTCGCAAACCTGCTATTAACTCATCAGAGATGGTTCATATTTTCCACCATAGCCTTCCCGCGATACTCTGTCGTTAACACCATAGCAATAACAATCGGCCATCCCCATTACTTATTGCTCGAATGTGGAAAAACTATTTAGTTTAGTTTATTCAAACTCCTATAACCTCCGAGAGTTCAAACATAACATAAGGCTCATCACTATCTTTATCATAACTGACCTCTAAATTTGCTTCGAACTAACTTTAAGCCGAAATTACACTATAGTGTTGTGGTGTGTTGTGACGCTCTGTGCCCAATCAGAAACGCCAGCTCGGGACGCGCCACACCACAACACACCATAATAATGTAATCAGCCCCATTCAAAATATATGAATTAGATCACGACACAGAGCGCCACGACACACCACAACACATTAGTGTAATTTCGGTTTTACTCCTAGATAATGCATCACCATGCTATGGACAATGCCAGAAGAATCGGAAAACGAAATCAATAGATTTGAGAGAAAAGTAATATATATCGAAGCTGAATCAGCCATCTACATCAAGATTAATGGGTTATGGTATGCAGGACATATTACAAGAATGGACGAGACAAGGGTACCAAAAAAACTAGTATTTGGCGATATACCACTAGGTAGAGCAAGAAAGAGATGGAAGGACGCAGTAACAGCAGAGGCAGGTATGATCCTCAAGAACTGGAAAAAAGCCCATAGAAATCGTATAAACTGGAGGAAATCTTTAGAGGCGGACAAAGCTCGATATGAGCTGTAGCGCTATAGGAAGGAATTAATAAAGGACAAATAGCGAGATCTACATTTACTGATTTTACATTTGCCGAAAATTCCTTTTCAAAAAGCAAGCACGTTTTGTATATTAATAAATAAAAATACTGATATTTATACAGCAACAGTGATGTGTTGCCCAAAATAAGTTTTACACGAGTAGTCCGAATAAATTAGACACGTAGCATTAACTCTCGAAATCGTTTTGAAAATTTTTAAGGCAAACATTAAAAAATGTTTACCATAATTAATAGTTTTTTTGATACTCGTAAAAAGTTATAGACAATAAAAGTCGGCAATGCCCAACCTGTTTTTTTAGGATACAAAAGACTTGTCCACATTTTAAAGACAAAACTGTACTTCTATAAATATTTACTTATGCGAATAACAATATAACCGGTTCCGAAGTATGTCAGGAAAGTGAGTGGAAAAGATTTATCTGTGATTTTACATCAAAGGTGCTTGAATTATTGAGTTATTCTGCACTTACACTTTAGCATAAGCTAGTTATGTTAAGGTTGTACATTCATTTAAATATAAAATAACTGGAAACAAGCATAATTAACAAAGAAATGCTTTTATAATGGAATGTAACTGTGAAATCTAATCTATAAACTCGGATCGCAAGCAGAGCTATTATTGAATGCGATAACACCTAACAAAACTCACATTAATCTTTTTCACTTTCTTACTTTCTACAGTATTTTGAACTTACTTTTTATTATAAAAGAATTATGTGAATTATGATATAGAAAAGAAATTCGGAATTGTATCCCCAGTTAGTAAGTACACCAGCAACTTCTGAAGAACTGAAAGTGACTAAAGTGTTTAACCGGCCCGGCCGCAACTCGGCTTTGAGAATTGGATTACTTTTGTGTGCAAGAAGTAGTGGCGGAGCAATAAAAGCTTTTTCTAAAATTTATTTCCAGTTAGCTTAGCCGCTATAGAATAACGATGCATTCAAGGTCAAATGTTGGTTTTTTTTTAAAGCAGGAAGTACAGTTTGGATAACTAAAAAAGCCCGTGCATTTTAACGTTTCAGATCATACTAGACGTAATTTGAAAGATGATTAGTTAATTAGTCTTAACTTATCTAATCTTACATATTAGATTCGCAGTATCAGAAATCTGATATAATCTAACAAATCTAAAACTTCACATTAAGTATGACCTATGACATCTAAAATGCGGTAAACCAGCCGCTCATATTTGATTAAGAGTGATCTTACAAATTCATGGTATACAGGACGGGGCCGAGGACTCTTGCAACGTGGCTTCGAAACAATTGAGCGTTGTAGTGATTGGAACTTGAAGCTCATTTTAGCAAATGCAACTCGATACGTTTCTGGACTCTTGTAAATAGAGCTTCTCGCACGGCACAGGGGAACTAGGGGAAGTATTGCCAAATAAATCGGAAGTAAAATACCTTGGGCTTGGGCCGAGCAAATTTTTTTTATGTGAAATTCTAAGCTCAGGTTGTATCCTTTATATTACTAGTCCGTCATGTTGTTCATTGCACAATATTTAGTAGTAAGCTTAGCTGGAAGGATAGAAAAAGGGTAGGATAAATTAAGGAGAATCTGGGAGATTCATGAGGAGGAGGCGATAAACTTTGCGTTTAAACTCTTGGTTGAGTTCTAGAACATTGACTGTAGAATAATCCAGAGTATAAAAATCCTCACTCATGTGCGACTCATTCAACTCATTCCTCACTCACGAGTGAGAGTTGTTTGCTATATAGTGCGCTTACTCGTGTGTGAGTAATTTGTTCAGGAATTCTAGGTATGAAAATCCTCACTTACGATAATGACCTTAAAAAAGTAGCGCAGGTTGTACTTGCAGTTCCAGCAACGCAAGTTTCTGTTGAAAGAGCTTTTAGCGCCTTATCATTAGTTTTGACCCAATAAACTTTATAATATATATTTAAAACTTTTATTATTAAACAATCCTTATTCAACTTCTGGGTGAGTGAGCGGTGAGTAACTTATTATACGCTCACTCACGCTCCTATGCAAAATGCTAAAAATTGTATCCTCACTCTTGTGCATGAGCAGTCTATGTACACAGCCTCACTCATAAGTGCGAGCAAGCCGAAGTTAAAACCTTTTCTGCACTAATGAGGGAGAGTGATTTTAGGTGCGTTTCATTTTCATTGGAGTACGTACGCCAGCGTATTTGGGCGCACATCGGAGTAGATGCTGCTACACCACAGTATGGGCTGGGGCAGCTGCAAATACGCCGATGTGCGCCCAACTACTCCGGAGAACGTACTCCAATGAAAATGAAACGCACCTTTTATAATGAGGAATTTATAAGTGCTCACTCACGAGGTCCTCATTTACGTACCCTGGAATAATCCAGTAAATTTGTGAATAAAAGTGGGAAAGTTTTGGGGTAGTTTTGATTTCTTCTTATGTATTTTGGGATGCTGAATCCGAATCTGAGGTTTGCTGACAAAATTTCGTGACGGAACATTGAGAAAAATGCAAAAATAAGAAAAAATTCTGACTTTTTTGCGGTTTTTTGCTTATAGCTCGGAAACTATCAACTTTTCGTCAATACCATTCACATTAGTTTTGCTAGAAATGGGACAGCACTTCGTTTTTGATGCGTTACACGATTCTTGCGCCCCATGGGGCTACGTAGACTAGTCATGATTACTATGTAGTAAAACCGATTTTTAAGAAGAGAGGGGTGAAGGGGCGGGGTGAGTATGGAGTAAAATCAGAGTAAAATCAGTCTTACTACATGTTGAACCATGACTAGTCTACGTAGCCCCCATAAGTTCACGATTATGCAGGCAAGGTCTGGTACGTGCTTGTCTTACATTGTCGTTGCTATAAAGCATCGTTCACATCACACGGTGACACTGATGCAGTGGCATTTATCATCAGGAAAGTGCTCGACATTTGCTATCACGGCACTAAGTGTTTACATGATCCAAGCATAGTGTTGCGACACTCGTGTAAAAAAATTGGCGAACTTGTATCTGCAGTAGCAGATGTGTTAGAAGATGCGGCATCAGGTGTCAAATATCAAAAAAATTTGATATGCGGCATTAAGGCCCTGTCAAATCCAAAGCAGCAAAGCGGAACCGTCGGCAGAGAGTTGTCAAGTGACAAGAAAAGCAGAAGAGAGTTCTGCCGCTGGTTTTTCATCTCAAATCCTAATTTTTCTGCTTTGCAATGCAGAATTTTTTGACATTTCAAATATCTTTCACTTGGCAAGTTGTTTTTAAATGACTATTGGTCGCGGAAAATTGAGAATTTATTGTTGTCTGATATTTTACAAAGAATTTATTATTATTAAATAATTAGTTACAAAGAATTTACTATCGAATAAAAATTCTGCCGCTGCTGCTGCTTTACTTGTATCTGATTCAGCAGGCAGAATTCTGCTTCTGCCTCTGCTTCTGCGGCTGCTCAAAAAGTTGGATCTGATAGAGCCTTTAGGGCCGAAAGACATCCAGGCTGGTTTTAAAGCTAATCTCTCAAAGCTTTCCTTGAGGCGAGCTACAGAGCCGTCCGCGGAATACTCAAAACACAATCAGCCCAGCTGATGACAGTTGTCAAATTTGCTAGCGATTCGTAAAAAGTGTAAAATTTGCAAATCATTTAAATAAAATAAAATTAGTTGGCCTGGTTTCATTGTTATTTTTATCAATACAAACTCGCAAACAAAATCCCAACCTCAAAGTTCAACTGTTAAAAGCAAAGAAGAGCCTCGGCCGAATTCAAATTCCAACATTGCCGGAATTCCGACAGAGGCGAGCCTTGCGGCCATCTTTGCCGAGGCCTGAATTTGTGAGGCAAGTTTTAATGTGTTCAATCCCATTTAAACGTATAGGTTGGATATTCTTGCAGCCAGCTTTAGGCTTGAATGTGTTCAAACCACGCCTGGATGTGTTTCGGCCCTTAGTGTCACGACGTCGAGGCGTCGCGACATTCAATAGTTCAGACGATGACACTTTTGCGACATTAACGTCGCGACATTAAATGCCACGACATCAGTGTCACCGTGTGAACGAGGCTTAAGAGTAACGCAGAGCACTGTTATACAGTTGGAGGGGATTAGGAGCAGAGCATTCTATCCACTGACATATAGATATGGACTGCTAATTGACAACTTTCAATGGCACCATTTTTCTCCAGAAGAAGAAGACCTTTTCTATGTAAACAACAATTTTTTTTCGAATTTAGGGGAAAATAAGTGATAAGATGTATGTTATAATTGATAGAAAAAATTTTCCATCATTATTTTTTATTTAGTAGCAGTTTTTTCGTTAAATAAATGTATTTTTTTTAAATATGTGAGGGTTTTTTCCCTCTGTTTAACGAACTTTTAAAAATAAAGAAAATAGAGAAAGAAGAAAAAACTCTATAGCTGTCTAGTTTTTTCTAATTATGTTTATATCGCTGACATGCACTGAACTGTTTTTTTTATTTTAAAACCGATTAAAGTTCATAGGATTTTTGCGGGGGAGCGAGAGGTCAATAGTTTTTGGTGCCACTTTTTTGTATGGGATTTTGCTTATTTAGCAGTCCATATCTATATGTCAGTGATTCTATCCAATAGAAATATAATTGTTGCTCTTGCCACGGAAACAAAACCGCTTTTTTATAGCAGGCATACTTATCCATCGGTCAAGATTCTACAGGTGGTCGAATAGATTTTATCCTGTATCGTTCAACATTTCCCCTATATGGAACAGTTGTGGGTTTTCGATTGACACTGCTAAACGACATGCTTAGTGTAAATTGAACACTGGAATCAGGCGCTACTAAGTCTTCCATCGACAATATTCTTTTCTTTAATAGGATTGACAACCTTGTTATCATTTTGAGTTCAGATCATGTTATCAGAATAATTTTATTTGGAGAGAATTATACTCTTACTCAGAATATCATAAGGTAGCTTGAAAATGCGGATTTATGAGAACTTTTAATTATTGCAGATTCATTAAAACTTTTATCTATTTGTGGCATTAGGGAGGGTGCAGGTAAAGCCATTCGGTGGGCTCCAAGGTATCTTCGCCAACTTCTTAATGCAAAGATTACCATTTTTTTGAGTAACGGAACTTTTATACTTGAAGTGATTTGGCCTGGAACCGGACACGGACATGTGTGAACGAGTTCATATAAAATGTAACGCACTGATATTTTTTTGACGCTCTGACGGAACACGGCCCTGTGACGTCCCGGGCATGGCCCTGATATGTGTGAATACTCCTTTATGGAGGCCAGTATTTTTTCTACCATTTGTATGGTAGTATCTTTCCAATCTCCGTTTTATTTTAGATCCCCTTTTTGGCAAGTTAATAATTATTGCCTCCTTCCATTTATTTGGTTCTAATATAGGATGTAATATCTCTGATATTACTTCAATGATGGCTTCGAGCGTTTCAGCTGGAACTCCGTTGGGCCTTCTGTTTTCTTATTTTTCAGTTTAACCATTACTTCTTTGGCTTCTCTCAGCATTGCTGGATTTATATTAAATGATACTCTGGTCCGTTGTCTTGTTTCTTCCGTCCATATTGATTACTATTGACTGATCTTTCTCTATTGGTTTTGCCCCGCGCCCCCGCCACCATCTTAGCTGATTTTCCGGACCAAACACCATACTCGCCTCATATAGCCTTGCGGGATTTTTTCGGTATTTCGAGCTAATTGAGGCCAAACCTCAATCAGCCGAAGAATACTGTATGGAGGATTAGGTCACGTGCTGGCGGGTAACTAGACTTCAGACCCGGATTTAAGCACTGCTCTAATCACTGATATGTAGACCCACCTTACTGTCATAGAAACTATACTGGCATTTTTTGCAGTCTCTTCGATTATTATCAGCCCCATAGTAACGTACCCAGAAAGCAAAGTATTAACAAAGTATCACCACGTGACGCAGGATTCCTTACACTGGGTTTTCATTAGTAGAATTAGTGGTAGAGTATACTGGGCGAGTACTAACTATCCTGTGAACTCGCCTAATGAAAACTTGGTTATAGTAGAGTAGAGTGGGATAGCCCCGTGGTAAAGTTACTCTACCACTTAAAAGTAGGCCAGTTGCTACCGCTAATTCTACTAATGAAAACCCGGCATAATGCATAATAGGGATGTAGAAAAAACACTGAATAATTTTTAAACTTTTTATTTTCATTTTTCATTTTTTTTTCTCATTAATTTTTAAAAATAAATAATAAATCTATTTTATCGATATAACGTACAATACAATAATACATTCTTCAATTTTGTATTTTTCTTTATTATGAATTTTATTATGCATAACATGATTTCTCCGATTATTTATTTAATTTATCCTCAATCATTTTTACTGTATTTGTTCACTTGTATTTAGTTTTTTTAATGATTCCTGTTTTACGTTCATGTTGTTCTTTTGGTTTAATAAATAATAATATTTTTTATATTTGCTTTTATTCATTTTTATATAAAAAAAATATTAACAGTTTTTGTGTTTCTTTTTTTTTGTTTTTGTTGTAGGAGAAATTGCTTTTTTTTATATATATATATTATAATAAATTTGTTTTCTCTGGAAATGAGTTTAAATAAATCGGATTTGAACGTTTATACATTAAATTTCATTTCTTTAAAGGTATTTTTGAAAGTATATTTTTTTAGTATTTTTTAACTAGATTTTATTTTCCTATTTTTTTTTTGTTTTTGTTTATAACTTCTCTTTTATTTTCTCTGGTTATTTTTCGCATTAGTGTTTTATGGTATTTTCTTTTCTTTTGGTTTCTTCAATTAATCCATATTTAGATTTATGTTTTTTTTATTTGCTGCTATATTTTACAGAGCCTTTCTTAAATACTTCTTATTTATGTATTGTTTTTTTACTGGTATAACAAACGGGATTTTATATTAATTATCTATCGCGCGTACTTTCTAAATTTATTATTATTATTATTTTTCATTATTTTTATTGTTATTATTAGTTATTATTTTTATACCAATTAAACTATTTTTAATTTTCTTTTTAACCTTATTTGTGTATATTACCTATTAACACTTTATTACAAGCAATCTATATTTTACATTACATTTATGCTTTCTCATTTTTGTTTACTTTTTTATTTTTTTTCATAATAATTTTTTTTAATTATTGTTTAGTGGAGTACAATTTCTGTTTTTCATTAAGTTTCTTAAATTTGTTTCTTGTTTTTTGCCATATTTTATTCGAGTACTCATGGTCAGTCGTGCATTATTTATTTGTTTGTTTTTTATACATTTTCACGCTTTTAAAACGTTTTTTGTTTTGTTGTTTTTAATGTTGTTTTTACCGATAACTAGCACTAAATTAACTAAGTTAGTTGCTTATTAACTAAAGGTATTTGATTTCTAAATTTTTTCTTATATTTATATTTAGTTACTTGAAAATATTATTGCCTTACTTATTTCCTACTATACATTATTCAAATTTTATATTAATTTCACACTAGTCATCAGTCCACGGCAAACAAATTATTTTATTTTTATTTATTTTTGCGTTTTGTTGATTTTTTTTTAATTTTTAATTAGAATTTCGGGAAAGTTCGAATTATTATTTGTATTATTTAATTCGGGGTTGTTGTTTTTGTTTTCTTTCAAAATGTGCAAAAAGATGAAAAATTGTGCAAAATTTTTTTATTGTTTGTGTTTTTTTTTGGATTTATTAATTTATTTATTTTTTTTGGAAAAATTTTGTTTTCTTGTTAAATGCATTGAAAGATTGTAAATTTTTTGTTGTTGTTTTTGTTGTTGTAAATGTGTTAAAATGAATTAAAGAATTTTGTTTGAATGAAAATTACAAGATTTAATTACTTAGCGATAATAAATTGCGGTTTTTAATAAGAAAATACACATTTGTTCATTTCATTAAGGGAACTATAGAAATTTGAAACATTTTATTTATGTAATTGAGAAAACATTTACTTATGGACTTTTTTGTTTTTTTTATATAAAGGTTTTGAATATGAAAGTTTGTTTTGTTTTTGGGAGAGATATCAGAGAAATTTTTGTTTTTATTTTTTGTATTTTGTTTGTTTTTTCTGTTTTTCTGAATGAAGTAAAAGCATAAAAGCTCAAGCTAATTAGTATTATAGTTTTAATTAAGCGTTATTGATATCATCAGATTTTTTCAAATAAAAATTTATTGGACACAAAATAATTGGATTAATGCAAAATTAATGACTATAGGTAGAGAACGCGATGTTAATAAAATAAAAAAAAAATTTCTTTACTTTAACACATCGCTTAGTGTCCACGAGAGCAGACTATTAAAACTGAGTTCAAATTCAGATACCCAGATGGTATTATTCTAGCCATCAGAAGACTCGAGTTTAGCAACATTGCTGATACTGTGCCAGTGTCTGAACTAGGGATGTGACGAATGTTCGCATTCGCATTCGCTTATGCGAATGATTCGCATCATTTTAAGTAATGCGAATGTTTTGCGAATGCGAATGTGTGTAGGCCGTGTCGTGTCTCATGGAAAACAAAATTAAAATACCACAAATTGACAGATCTGGCTCGCAAATATCTGAGCGCTCCACCGGCCAGGATTACGAATGAGCAATTGTTCAGTGCAGCCGGTCTTATTATGGTGGGACCACACTACGCGGACTTGGGTCGTACGCGCTTTTGCCTTTTTTTTCATATAAAGTTTTATGATTTTTTAACGAATTTTTTACGACTTTGTCCATGGTAAAGGCCGTGCGGCAAAACAACGCGGACAAAAGGCTGTGCTTAAAAAGGTACATTGTGCGTCCACACACTATGAGCTTCTCAAAAGCGCGTGCGCCGTTTCAAATGAGAATTGAGTTTTTCTCACTCATGATTCAGAAAATTAAAAGATCGAAAATTAAAAGTACGACCAAAAGCGCGTGGAATCTAAGCCCGCGTAGTGAGGACGGGCCTTAACCCCCCATTCACAACATGCCGGCGGCAGGCCATAGCCTTTTAAGCCAGTTAGCAGGTACCGCCCGATAAAGACCATACATTACTAAGTCTGATTGAGGGATGACGGCTTGAGGCATACGTCTGACAGGCCGTGGTCTGCAGGTGACCTCATGATTCCCTACATACACACAGGCAAAAACGACAGTTTAGCGTAGCAGGTTGTTACTTCAAGTGTAAAAACATTCATGGCCTCAACGAAAATTTTAGACTGAATAGAAATTCAGATCTTCAGGCACGGACTGACGATAAATATCCATAAACACAAAGATTTTTGTCAGTTTTCTTGGACTGCAGGCTAAGCAGGTTCCATCCAGTTGACGTTATGGGTAAGTGAGTGTGCGGTTCTACTTGGCCTCAAAGCGAGAATCCTTCAGACCATGGCCTGCCGGCGGCCTTTATAGAAATGGCGGTCTTTAGAAGTTGCCTCATGGAAATATAATATTCCTCTCTTGAACTTTGACTATTAAATACGAGAAGAAAGAATACCATTACCGTTTATAACACTGGTGTATTGTTCTAATATTTTTTCATATCCTATTGTAAGTAATAAAAAATGAGGCCTCAATTTAATCAATTTTTTTTAATGCTATTCCTAAACATTCGCATTCGCATTCGCAAATTCGCATTCCGAACATTCGCATTCGCAAATAAAAAATATCACATTCGTGACATCCCTAGATCTGAACACACTCCTACCATAACCTGATATCTGTCAGGTTAACGGCTGCAAGAAGTCATTCTTGCACTACATTCTGCCACTGTTAGACGCAATCTAAAATAAATAGTTTTCCTACTTGAAATAAATGAATCATTTATTTACAAACGTGAAATGAAATTTGACATTCAAAAACTGCACAATTGTCCATTTTCTTAAATATGTTTACTCTTCACTTTCAATAAACTACAAAATACGACAACTTTTTTATCTTTGCAGTAAAAGAAGAAATGTAAATAAAATTCTTACATGATTTTAAGCGAAATTTAAAAAAACCGCCACAACTGTTGCACGGTATTAAAGTTGCCATACCTGATTTAATTTTTTTCCTTTGAAATAATGTCAGAATCTTTACAAAAAATAGATGGGTACAGTGACTTTTTATTTCTTTATCTTTCCCCCATAAGCCAGGACATTTGTTGAAACAGGGGTAGAAAACCTTGCATATTTTAACATTAACAATTGTAAATTGACATTTTAAAAGGGAAAAATCAACGAAATTTCATTTGTAAATTTTTGTAACAAAAATTTTTTTAGTCTCAATCTTGCAAATACGAATTTAAAAAATTTTATTTCCAAAAGTGTACATGTCAGTGAAAAAATGATTGCCACCTATGGAACGAATTGGTCCCTTGAAAATTTTCTGATGAAGAGGTATAACCCCTGTGATTTGTCGACTGTTCTGTTACAGAGTTGAACAGATAGCGTTCATAAACAAGCACAAACAAGAAACTCTAGTTGAAAGTATGAATGATGCTAACTTTCGAAAGATATAACTTTGGAAAAGTACTCCTTGCCTTTCGGTAATAAAATCTTGAGCACAGATGATGACAGCAGAGAGAAACAAGGGAATTTCTGTAAAGATGGTAGACATTTATGAAGGAGCGATAACTGGGCAAGGAAAGTGCCAAAGCGAAGGTTCATGCTTCGGAGTGAGACTCGAATGTTTAATTTCTAGGATGACAACTTTACGTTATATTACTATATTACCGGAACCAACAACTAGTTGAACCTATCATTCCACTAAGCCTAGTTAAAATTCGGATAGGAAACGGTAGTTAAGTACCCCGAGTAAAAACAATATTCGCCTGAAACAGGCACGCACAGGGTCAAAATGTCTGTGTGGCACCCAAACCAGGCACGGTACATCTGAGTAAAAATAACACTCGCCCTTTCTTAGCCTGAAATAGCGTCAAAAGACCTGAGTAAAAATTATACTTTTCCAAGTGCAGCTCGCTACAGGCACGTATCAAATGAAAGACGCTCGAAGTAGTCCAAACGAAGCACGGTTAGTTCACACTTATTCTAGACTAAAGGGATCAAAATTGGACCATTGGGCAATTATCTTGGTGACCATAAAAGGTGCCATTAGCATACTCAATAGACCGGTTCTCTTTCGATTGTCGAGGTTAAGCAGCCTTGGACGTGGTTAGTACTTAGTTGGGGACCGCTTGGTAAAATGACACTTGCGTTTAGAACGGTCGATTGCGAATACATTTTCATGCCTGTAGCCGGAGCGAGCATACCTCTAGCGGGCGCATTTCTAGATTTTCATGCCTGTAGCGAGGAAGGGCATACCCGTGTGGCAGTCGAATTTGTTCGGTATGTTTTTAAAAAAATTAACACACTAAATTTTTTTCTGGACTCTGGTATCTTTACTACCGTGAACGCAATTAGTGGAGTTAGTTTTGAATTTCTGTAGAATAATGTACTACCAGAACCCTACACTCACGAACCAATTGTTTTTGCATCTTACTCGTTATTTAAAATTGATGTGGTCATTTGAAGGAATTCAACTAAATATTTCGTTGCCTCACAAGGGAACTCCCTTTGGTGTAAAACGCGCAGAGCTGGCTTACATTTTTTTTCTGGTTCTTCTTATCAAAACAAAGCTAAAAATGCATATCACAACCCCTACCTTGTTGATATTTTCTTATACCGATTTTTTAATTGTTTACTTTTAGAATAAATTGCCATTTTAAAGTAAAAATTCAAACTGTTCTAATTTTTCCATAACTTCTTCCAAACCTGCCGAGTTACATATCAAATTGAAGCTCGAGATTTGGACTTATCAAATCTGACGTAAATAAATTTTTTGTTGCTTGTCAGAGGGCGCTGTCTTGTCAAAAAGCAAAGTTTACTTTTTCGAAGAAAAGCGCCCTCTAGTGAGCAATAAAAAATTTATTTATGACAGATTTGATAAGTCCAAATCTCGAGCTTCAATTTGATATGTAACTCGGCAGGTTTGGAAGAAGTTATGGAAAAATTAGAACAGTTTGAATTTTTACTTTAAAATGGCAATTTATTCTAAAAGTAAACAATTAAAAAATCGGTATAAGAAAATATCAACAAGGTAGGGGTTGTGATATGCATTTTTAGCTTTGTTTTGATAAGAAGAACCAGAAAAAAAATGTAAGCCAGCTCTGCGCGTTTGACACCAAAGGGAGTTCCCTTGTCAGACTTTTACGCATTCCTTTAGTTAGAATAATTGTTGTTATGGTAAGAAAAGCTTTATGTGTTATAGGTTTGCAATTTCATTTCCGCCAGAACCATTTTCTGAGCACAAATTTAACATTGCCAAATTACTATTAAGAGTCCTGTCAAGCCAAACATCCTCTAAAGGAGCAAGTGCGTTCCTATGCTGAGGAACTCGCAATAATTAATCACGTATTTAATCACAATTTTTCACGGCACGGTTTCTGTTGAATAACAAATCCAGAGTGGGTGATGAATGTATTCAATTACTAAAAATATTGGAATCTATTTTGGATATTTTGTTAGTTTTTGCATTATTACTGTTAAACGTAGTTATTACCAGAGCTAATAAAATGGTAATAAAACAATACCTAAAAAAATCCACTTCACATGCACTTTTCGGGATTAAGTTTGTCTTTATGCCTATAGATACAGTAGTTTTGGAGATAAAAGTGGGTCATTAACGGATGGACAAAGCTGTAGTGTAAAGTTTTTTTTACATTAGCTGCGATTTATTGGGACTGGTAAACTACTCAAAACTGCTGCTAGCTACACTGATAAAAAAATTGTCTTCATTCCAGCAATTCGATAGTCTTCGTTTCGTTGTCTTGAGTAGAAAAATTTTTCATTCGAGACAATTTGATTTCGTTATATCCAAAACATGAGTTGCTTGGTTCAAGAAAAAGTGCTTTAAGCCAAGCAATTTTTTTTATCAGTGTACTCGCAGCTACCTCTTCTTTTTGGGCAGATACATTTTACTGGTAATTGTCAAAAATCGTGTTCCATTGGTGATGTACCCGCAAGTACTTGCGAGTAGAAAAAATCGCCAATGGATCGCAGCTATTGTGCTAAATATGGACAATTCCAGGACATATATCGATCGTCCACGACGTGCTAGCAGATATACGGAAATTTCGTATAACAAATTGGAGAGAGCTAGCAAGACGTAGAGATGACTGGAAGAGGAGACTTCGAGAGGCCCGAGTCCTGCAAGGACTGTAGCGCCATCCAAGAAGAAGAAGTACTCCGAGAAAATAATAACAAAAAAAAATGGAAACTGGTTGTACACCTATTATACTCTTAATCAGTCGTTTATAAATCCGTGTACGCAAAAGTGGCAATTAGTTGGACCTTGGACGATTTTGTCGCTGCCATCAAAGCATGGTTGAATTCCAGGATCGTTACTGTTCTTGCACGTGAAATCAAATGTTTACCAAACCTATTAATAATATGCTTTATAATGTTAATTTAAATTCATTTTTGAGTATATTTTGGTGTTGCGAAGAAAAACGTGGAATCAGTAATCAATTTTGCATCAATCTAATATGATTTCATTTCCTCAAAAGACATCTTAATTATGCAAATTGAATATCAATTTATTTCAATATGTTAAAATGTAAAATAAGAACTACCTACGTATTTTTAATATATTGTCTGTGAGCTTACACTATTAATTATTATGCATTTTCTTAATGGTTTTCTTCAATTATTGCAAGTAATATTCACTCAAAACAGTTTTTTTTAAATTTATGAAACAATAATTATATTTTTATAAAGAAAACATGAATTATGTTTCATGCCACAATCTGGCGTAATTTAGAAATAATGTTTCGTTTTAATTATTGCTGTGAAATTATTTTGGCAGTATTATATTTTAAAAATTCAGCTGTAGAATTTGTAAAAGTTATGGGAGGCATTATATCGGTGCAACGACTATGTACGTAAGTGAACTGTGAAGTGAACGTTTTTTGAAGCACCTCTAGTACCTGTCAACATATGCATCAGACTGTTCAACAATGTGTTGATCAGCAGCCAATTTCTATGGCATTGAAAAACGGCTCTGGTTTATCCAATATATTAAATAAAAAGGTAAAGGTAACGTCGGCAATCAAATCGATCATAACCAAGGTGCATTGAAATATTGTAAAATAGGTTTCTTCAGATAATTATCTATACGACTATCTATATATCTATATGACGATGTCGAGGATGTTATCCAGGGACTCCTATAATGGTGTTTCGAATCAACCGAACGTTGCAGCTAAGTTGTATTATTATAATTGATAATTTATAAGTTGAAGATCAGTTTTGGGAAATGTAAGCAGATTATTTTCGCATACCCTTTCAGAAAATGATAACCCGTCGTGATGAGGAACTGAAGCAGAAAATAAATCAAAAACAACTATCCCGAGTTCTAGCAATTATTTAAAACAGAGTGTGGAACAAAACTGAAAGCCTGTGGCCATTCATACACGAGGGAGCATGGTTCCGGAGCAAAAGCTTTTTTCGGGCAAGGGAGGCGTGCGGAGATGCAATAAGTGGAGAGTTTCGTGCTCCGGTGGAGACTTTTGTGCTCCTGCCTTTGGCCTGCGAACACGAAAGCATGGACTCACACCAATAAGAAAACAATGCTTTGGCGATTAAAAAAAAATTAAAACAGAAAAATTTTGTCAAAATTTGTACATAATAAGAAAAAACTTTTAATTATTGAGAATTCAAAGTGACTGAGTGAATTTTTTTAAATAAATTATTTCATAACAGCGAAAAAACTTCAATTTTCTTTTTAATAAAAAATTTGACAACTCACTAATACGAACAAATGTCACGTAGCAACACAAAGGCTGCTTCCATCGCTGTTGCTCCGTGTATTTTCAGAAAACTTGCAGCAAAGCTTTTGGTTGCAGAACCATGCTCCCTCGTGTATGAATGGCCTGTAAGGTCAGGCAATGGCAATGAGTTCCTCAATAAGCATTTATAAAATTTGCTACGAAATAATGGAATAGAACTTCAAACCACCAGCAGTTCTAGGGCGGTATTCACAGTCGTTACTTAAGCATGGACTTAAGAATTTCTTAACTAAGTTCGCCTTATTTAAATAAGGCGTACTTAAGATATCATGTATTCACAGTCATGTCTTGAGGTGAACTTTGTTAAGCAATTGCTTATTGAGAATTTGTTATTTAAGGAAATGCTTAAGCATTTCCCATGTTTTTTTTTCCAGTAATTCCATATTATTATGTCGTCTCCAAGGTTACTTAAGAAATTCCTTTTATTGTAGCATGCGCAGTATTGCACAATATATCTTTGATATTTAATGATGTTTTGGAAGATAATAAATATGATGATACTACTGATGATGACCTTCATCCTAATTTTCTAAATGCGAATAATGGAGAAGGATTTGCGGTACGCGATGCATTTGTTGCGGTATGTTTGTTTAAATAATTACCAAATATTGCGGAAGGCTTTAATGCGATTCAAATGTGTTTAATACATTTATAAACAGAAATATTGCAAATTTATAAAGAATATTTTTACAATATAATAAAGTATATGAAAATTTTTATTATATTTTCATTTTATATTAAATATTACATTTAATTTTTGTTTAACAGTTAATAGTTTAAATTTCGACTTGAATTGATGAAAGTTTATTGTTTTACTTGTCTTTACTACTTGATTCTACTAGAAGTAATTCGGAAAGAGCTGCTGATGCAATATCATAAATTCAAGATGTTAAATTTGAGGAGTATAAAATTGTAACGAAAAATCTGTACCCTGAAACTTGCTCTTGCATAATACCTCAAACATACAAGCAGTTGCAATTCTGGTGCAATAGGTAAACTCCGATTATTTATTCCAGCTAATCCTTCATGAATTTTTGGCAACTAGCGTACGGATTTTTTTTTAAATCTAAACCGCTTTGTAAATTCATTATTATCGTAAAACTCAAAAGGATTTTGTCTGTCACGCAAAGATCTACGGATACATCTACCATTACCCTCTTCACCATCATCCACGTCACTACTACCTTCAATATCAGTAACCGACGAAAACAAGTTCATTTTTTCACACTATTATTGAAAAATCATCTATAAGCAATTGCTTAAGTCACCTTTGGAGACGACTTAAAAAATAAATTAATTTTAAGGGTAAATAAGATCGTCTTATATGACAATTTGCTTAAGCATCAACTATGAATTCTTATTTGAATAAGGTTTGCTTGATTAAGTTCATGCTTGAGAATTTACTTAAGACAGTGCTTAAGTTGCGACTGTGAATCGAAAGGATACATTAAGCACGTGCTTAAGCACGAACTTTGCAATAAGCACCGACTAAGAATACCGCCCCTAGTCTTCAACAAAAGAGTCCAGCCAGCGACCTATTTTAAAATTTGAACCCTGGGCCTATAAGATTTGCCGCCTCCTAAATTAGGTCATACAAAAGAATAATAACCATTTATTAAATGCTGAGTTTTTAAACGTCAAATGATCTTCCCGTTTGATTTTCGCAGGCTCAAGTTACCCAATACCTATTGAGATAGGTAATGTTATTTCTGTATGTATATGGAAATGCTTCCTTCATTTTCTCGTGCTTAAGAGATGGGCTGAGTTTCCTTAAACTTTTTTTTTAATGTGACGCCAAGAATTGTTTCAAAAGAACACATTCTTCTTTTAGATCTTCCGCGAGATCAAGGGTATAATTTTTGGAGACTTATGGGTTTAACTCTAACCTCCCCATCAGGTATTGTATCCAATTTGGATAAGAATGCAAAATTGGCAGTTACTGCTTCATATGAAGATTTGACCCTTTAGAACTCTTCCAACAATTGGTCGTATTTTAGGAAAAAGGTATTAATCTTTTAGTCACAAAAGGTCGCTTTTTGGTACGTGTTACAATACTCCATCACGACACTCATGGTACAGTTTCTTTTTTCTTCTTTCTTTTGTGATCGCTTCTGAATTCTTCGGTGCATTTTTTCTTACCAGCCTCCTGCATCAAAAGATTCCTGTGTGTTCTCCATGAAAGTGATAAGTTTGACTCGTAGAATCTGGAAACTAACTCTATGTCTGTCTCGAAACGTTTAAGAATTTTGCGAACTACATATGTATATAAGCTTTTTGGTGGCCCGCGTCACTTTTTATAATTTCGTTCCAATTTTTGTTAAGGCTGGCACAGGCATCGGCCCTAGCTGACCATCGCCTCACCTGAAATTTTCTGCAGTTACATTTTCAGGCTTAGCTCAGAAGCTACCGTGCAGTACAGTACAGTAATTTTGTGAATGATGGTGAAAAAAAGACGTATAACGCTTTCAAAGCTGATTACCTACGCAAGCCACGCCTTGCAACCTACCGCCCCGGGCTATGGCCCTTATTTCCCCCAGGGTAAATACGCCATAAACACTGCACTCAAGATTTGTTCAAACAAAAACGACAGTCTCACTCAACAAAACAGTAGGTAATACAACCAGTATTGTGCTCTGGTAACGCCACTTGGAAAATGACTCAGGACTTAGGGGAACGAGTCAACAGGTTTGAAAGAAAAGTTCTCAGGTGTATAAAAGGCCCAACGAGAGACAGAGACGAAATTTGTAACGGCCCAGAACTCCCAACCTTTATAAAAATTGACAGACTAAGACTAGCCCGCCACGTAATCACGATGGAGGACAACACTGTATCTTAAAAAGGCTCCTGGAAGCAGAAATTTCGGGAAAAAGACCAGTAGACAGACCCAGGAGGAGATGCATAGACTCTGTGATGGCTGATGCAGAGCCACAGCTCAACATTCGGAATTAGAGACGGATGTCCTAGAGGAGGCCAAAGCTCGATTTGGGCTGCAGTACATTTGGATAACATCGCAAAAAAGTATTTTCAGTTCAGACCAACTCAAGCCTTGGTTTGGATGGAATCGTCTGATATGGAAGGAAACAAAGTCAACGACTGGGATTAGAATATTTTCGAAAACCTGTAAATTCACTGTAAATTCTGCGGTAATTTTACAAAAAGGCGCTGAAAGTTTTATTCACAAGCAGTTTTGTAAATTTACAATATATTTAGGAAAATTCCTAATTCACGCAATTTCTTCATGTGAGGTTAAAAAATTTCTAGTAATAGTACAAAACTTTATGGGAGTGTTGGGTAGGACTACACGATTATAAAATGAGTTTGTAAGAGGTGCCTCTTTTTTCTTTTGAGCCAGTACAATGTCATACTTCAAATGAGGCGAGGTGCTATTGTAATGTCAAAATGACAGAAACAAGCAAATTAAAAAAAAAACAAGAAAAGAAATACCAATGAAGAGCATTTTTACAAGCTTAATTCTAGTATGCATTAAACTGCATTCGAGTAAGTGAGAAATCTATGCCTCCATAATGTACAGCCACGGACAACTAATTAGACATAAAAATTGCATATATGTATACATTTTTTATGTTTTTATGCAGCAATGCTATTAGGAATTCATTTTGATATTTTTATTGATTTAATTCAATAGGCCCACCTTTATATATTTAAAAAAAATTTAAGAGGAGGTGGTGGAAATTCTTTAATTTGATTCCTACATAAAAACTGTATAAATGCAATTTTTATGAAACTGTTTCTAATTAGCTGTATGTGGCCGTATATTTATATTTTGCAATCCCACCTCGCCTAATTCCAAGTTGGAAATTTTGCTACAAAAAGAAGTAAGAAATGTCTCTCCTGTACAAAATTTCACTACCTCGAAAAATGCAAGAATTGTCTCTCCAGTACAAAATTTCACTCCCTAGAAAAACAAGAATTGTCTCTTCAGTGGTGGGCGAAATTACTCTTTTCAGTGAACTGGTCCATTTGGTTCCGCTCACTAAAAAGAACCATTCAAAAGATTCGTTCTTTTTGAGATCATTCAAGTTCAGGTCATTTCATTAGAGACCCGTACATTTGCTTCCGCGTTGATGGTTCATAACAAGTGCAGTACCATTGAACGAGTGAACGGTACAATTACTACTTTTTGAACTAGTTCATTTGGGTCAGTACACTGTTCGGTTCTGTCTGGATGGATAGTGCGCGAACGACACACCACTACTTCAGAAGAAAACTTCAACCCCTCGAAAAATGGAATAATTGTCTCTCCACTACAAAATTTAACTCCCTCGAAAAATGTAAGAAATGTGTCTCCATCCAGTTCGTATTTACAATCTCACCACGGCTCAGTTTGAATTGGATATTTTACTGCCGCAAAAGAAGTAAGAAAATGTCTTTCCACTACGTAATTTACAATCACACCTCGCTTCATTTATCTCGATACACGCTCATATACCAGTAGGAGATTATTTTTGAACCGGGACATTTAGAAAAACTGATGCCTCAGTACAATTTATATCCTGTAAGGGACAAATGTACTGCCTCGTGTAAGTTCGGTTCAAGGCTACTTTATAGATATGTTACAATAAGTGTGTGTCAGTTTGCATACCGCGATTTGTAATTTTACTGTACATTTGCCCTGTGAACTTACATATTTTTTATACAGTGTAGGATTGGCTGAAATTTATTGTGTGCCTGCACTCAGCTGCGGAAAATCGAATAAGGTTAGTGCGATCCATCGAAGCAGGCCAAGATTGAGTAGTCGTGACATCGAATAGGAGTCGAACCAGTTTTTATTAATTTTTCCTAAATTTGGAAATCCAAAAATATCCAATGCTTGACAATATCAAGCTTGTATACACAACACTGCCTCTCATTTTTTTGCTTATACCATCGACATACAGCAACTTTGTTACCACGAAAATTCGTCTTTATGACGAATGCCATTTTAGGGGGTGACGCACGATAAATTCGTCGTTATGCTTTGATAGTTCTAATAAGTCAATGAAGAATATCAGTGAACGAATATTTAAAAAATGCTTTCCTTGTTACGTTGTTGCCCACGCTCTATCCTTCGCCTAATTTCAAATAAAATTAAAATTAAATTCAGCTGATAACGCATGGCATTGGAAAACCGCCTAAAGACGAGCCGAAGATCGGCCGACAGATAACTTCTATTTGAGTTTTTGTCATAACAACGGAAAATTTGCGTCATTGGTTTCAGAATATTTAAATGTTATTGAAATTTTCATTGAAACGACGTCCGTGTGTCGAGAGTATTAACCCTTTTACAATATTTCCAGATTATTTTTTGAAATATGCCCGAGGTAGTAAAGATAAAATAACACCCTAAAGTTTTATTAAGTTCATTCATCCTTTAAAAATTATATATTTAATATAGAATATTAATTTGCTATCCATTTTTAATGTATAGTATTATAAAAAAAATTCCATAAAACAAAATTTCATTTATATTTTTCCTTTGCTTGTTCAAATTGTTTTTTGTTTTTATAAAATTTGTTGCCGATATACACGTAGGCAGTAAATAATTGATATGGCAAAAAAAATATACAGTGGTCCTTCCAAATATCCTATAGTACCTATGTTTTACTTTATCATAAGGGCGAAAGCACATAAGCTCATGCCTGAATCTCTTCAATTAATATAGTAAGAAAAATGTAATGTTAATTATATTATTTTTTTTTAAGTATTTTTATGAAAAGCTTAAACGACATCTTTTTTTACATAATGGCGAAAATGTTCATTTTAACGATTTATTCGAGAAAGAAATTCTTTTATCTTTTTATTTAAGATATTGCCTTAGAAAATATTTTGTTTTTTTTTTTAAAAAAAAGAATAAAAATAAAAATTGTGAAAAAAGATCGAAATATTCCTTTTTAATTATCAAAAAATACTGTTCGCTATGATATGTTTTTTTATCAGTTATTTTTAAGCTTTTATTTTGTTTTAAAAGATCTCACTTACAGCTGGATTAAGAATTTTTTGTTTAAAGTACATACATATTACTAAAATTCAAAATGTATGAGATGCCGTTTTGTTTATTGTTTTTTTTTGTTAAAATTATTTAAATAATTTTAAATTATATATATTGCGTTTTATTTTGGTTTTTTTTTGTAATAGAGGACAGTAACAAAAGTGTCCATTAAATAAATATTGTTTAATGTTTTTCGACGTTGTGGCTAAAATGAAATATATTTTTTTTGTTAAATTAATTGTATTTTGTTGTTTAATAATGTACAAAAATTGTGTTCGAAAATTTTTTACTAGTAGTTATAGTATAATGATAAGATTTATTTACAATTTAACTAATTTTAAATAGATTTTATACATTGCCTTGCTTGTTCTTTTTTTGTTGGGTTTTTCTTTATATTACGATATATAATATATGTATATGTATATTTTTTTTTTAGATATTTTCTTATTATTTTATTTACAAAGTTCATTTTTGTTTTGTTTATTATTTGTGACCTTAGGTGTTGATGTCAAGTCTTACTTTCTGCTATTTGCTTATGTTCTAGGTTGTTTTTTTTTATTTGTGCAAAGTTTTAACACTTGATTTGAGTTTTTATAGTATAGATTATTTCAACAAAATATAATATTATAATAAAATTAAAGTTAAAAATTCCTTTCAGTTGTAAATTTTATTTAATTGTAGAAATTATAAAAGTTTAAACAATTAAGTATCTTCATGTATATTATTTAGTATATGGGGACTATTAATGGTAGTAAGGATTTTAATAGAAATAACATTTCAGAGTAGAGAGTTTAGTTTCGCATATACTCGCAATTTGTTACATCTCACATAACAATAAAATAAATATTTTAAATTATAATAGGTCCGAAACGGGTTCACGCCAATAGTTAACAATCCAGTTTGCCGAACATCTGAAAGTTAGCGACAATTTACCACATTTTGAATAAAGTCACGTTGCGAGAACTATTCGGAGCCAAAACTAGTCGTAATAAAACATATCCCCGGTTTATCAGGTTAATAATAGGGAACCAAGGTTCCACTTAGGTCCGGTTTTCACCTACGAGACGGTAAACCTACTTGTTTACCTGGTAGTCGGGTACTGCCGGCGTCAGAGCCTTTGTCGGCCGTGTATCGGCATTCACTTTTTTCCGGAGGCATTGCACTTCGACGAGGATGTCTCGCAATAACCCTGACCGTTGCATATCTGGCTTAGCCGGATGCTTAAAAAAATGCACAAATAGAACCATCCAAGAGTTCAAACGCCACGTTCACCGGCACCTCTGAAAATGCTGAAAGAGAAATGTGGATATATGTATACCAGATCTTTGTGGGCTTGAAGCAGGCATTCGACTGAATCCAAAGAAAGAAGGCTATTTCAGATCCTACTCGAATTATGTGTGCAAGAAAAACTTGTACGTCCGATAGAACTAACCCTCCTCAATATAAATGCCCGGGTTAGGGTTGAGTTAAGAATGCATTCCAAGTTAATAAAGGCGTTTCAGATTAATAAAGGCATTTCAGATTAGTAAAGACTAGTGCTTAGAGGTAATGCCTATTTGTAATGTCAACGGTTCATTGAATGCAATGTCAGACAGCAAGCTTTAGTGGGTGTGATAGTAGAGAGAACTGGCAACACCAACACGTGGTTTTATTCCATCGGAAAGAAAGCTGAATTCAATGATCGAAAAGGAGATAGCTTCCTCGCTTATTATATTTAGAGGCGATGCACACTGTATTAAAATCTAAATCTAGCGGAACTTAATTAAAAATTAAAGGTGCTCATATCTAAGTGAAACCGTATTTACAATGTAGCCTTGTATATTTATATTTACTAGTAAAACGAATAAACGCTAAAAGTGGCATGCGCGCCTCGCTTCGTGTGGTCTCGTTTAATCAACAATTAGGTTACGAATGTAAAATATTTGTTTTGCTGTATTCATTAAAACCTTAAGTTGAAATTTTTTTTGATTGTTCTTTGTTGTGTCCTTGAGCAATCGAGAAATGCATGTTTGAACATTTATTCACTTAATTATTTGTAGAGAATTTGCTTTTTACTGGTCCGTTCCCAAAAATATTTTTTTATTCAGATTCTTAAATTCGTGCTGAGTTTTAAAAATGTATCCGCATGTATCCACCTTATTTTTACTTCTAAACTCTTGGTTAATACTCCTTAGAATACAGTTGTCATCTCTTGCCCATATTTGCGCCCGATTTCCGTTAGATATAAGCATATTTATTTTTTAATTAAGTTCCGCTGGATTTAACTTTTAATATAGTGTGCGATGGTAGGAATTTTTTTAAAGAGGCAATATTAGAAAGAAGGGAAGAAAAGGGGAAGCACCATGCCGCAGCGTGGATTCGAAGCATAAAATGGTGGCTACCAAAGCCAATGCATTGTAAGAACTGAACATAAGTTAGAACCGTGACGAACCAAATAAATAGCACAATTCTACTCGGAAAAATCATCTTTAACTGCTAAAATCTTGAGCAATACATAGAAGGACAAAGTTTAAATGGTGTAAGACATTAATTCGCTCTTCACACAAAGGATAGAATACATGCTAAACTTCTCGACCTCACTGGAGAATATCGAGGCTCGAGTCGTAGTTTTAACGCAATTGGGACAAGAATCGAGTCTGCTATTAAACCGAAAACGAAATGCTGGCAACAACAAGGAAACAAGACCTCGGATTTGATGTTTTATTAACCTTTATAAATATTCATAACAATATTGCTACCGAAAGTAACGGGTCGCAAGGAAAGCAGCTTGTTGCTAGAACCATGTGCTAGACACGTCTATAAGAAATTAGAGTCGGTTTGAATTTCGTACTCGGTGCGTGTACACCAGGAAATAAACGATGAAGCTTGATTTCAAAATCGAACCTGGTTCTAGCACCAAGTTGCATCGTATTTGGATCTTTTAAGAATTTTCTATGAAACTTCAAAAAACTTGTGAGTGATCACATTAGTAATACCAGTAAGTATAGTATATATAGTATAATAAGGCAGAATTCTAGGGCTGATAGATTTCCTTGCTGTCTCCATGTTTGAGCAAAAATGTTGCTTCATTGAAGATCCTCAGTCAAAGTTAAGTTGAGAATTCATCTCTTTTATCTTTTTTAAGTTTTTATAGATGCAACAGCACTCATGTGATCACTCACTGTAAACTCAAGTGTTTAGTTTCTAAACTCTTAAAGCGTTAAAATCGTTGTAGTCGAATTTTAAACACTTAGCGGCGTTTAATGAATAAACACTTAAGTGTTTAATTAATAAACGTTTGTAGCGTGTTTTTGGTTATGAATAATAAAAATTATGTTGATAGAACTATTAATCAATATCATATTAAAACATAATAATATTATTGCAAAAAGTGCCGGCTTTTCCAAGCGGTCCCCCGACTAAGTACAAACCACTTCCAATATTGCTTGACTTCCGTGGTAGAACGAGATGCGCTTTACTGAATATGCTAAATGGTACCCTTGGCGGGTATTAGCATAATTGCGTGAAATATGGGTCGATCATATTTTTTCTCGTCTTATCACTGCAAATCTCAGCTTTTGAAAGTGTTTTATTTCAAAACGGTTAAAACGTTTTATTTTGACGATACCCATTTGATTAACATTGTAGACATTTTTTAAACGCTTAAGTGTTTTAAAAGTGTCGACAATTATAATCAAATGGGTGACGTCAAAATAAAACGTTTTAAGCGTTTTGAAATAAAGCACTTCTAAAACCTCAGATTTGCAGTGATATCTACCTGCGTTAAGCGTTGATAAAATACAGAGAAGATCTGGTCAACACAATCTAAAGTATAATGCCTATAATGTTTTGTACTCAAAAAATTGGAAACTTTTATAGTTTATTAAATTGGACTGAGTGGATGCTATTTATAAACATAAGCAAAAAGAAATGGCGACAGAATTGCGTCGTGGGAGACCCCAATACTATGTGCCTTGCCTAAAAGTTATTGAGTGTAATATTTGCAGGCGATGGCAGGAGAAATGGCAGAATTTTTTGTAAAAGGGACGACAAAAAAAAATAGGTGGCACAAGTGGAAAGACAGACTATGCTGCAGGGTAGTCGAACATCTTAACCCCTATATAACTGAGGATGGCAAAATAAATGCCAACAGCTTTAAGTTTGTGCAAAATAGACAGAGTGTGGTACTTTGTCGAAAACTTTTAGAATATACATATAGGGCCACAACACAATGTACACTTAAGTCATGAAGAACGTTTTGATGAAGATGCGCAGATGCATCTAAACGAATAGAAGATCATAAGTGGTTTTCCCTCCTCGAAAGCCATATGCCTTATTTTTTAAGATAAGTTGTAATGTTGGATTGGTAAAGTTTGACAAAAAGTGTTTCCAGATAGCAAATATTCATTTGTTTACTATCAACACAGGAAGTATCAGATACGATTGTCAAACGAATAATTAGAGTTAAACACTTAAGGTGAATTTACATATCCGACGTTTTTCTGCCGCGCCGCTCTTTGACGTGACCGAAATTGTTTCTAATTGGCTGAAATCTTAAAAAAGAGCGGCGCGACAGAAAAACGTCGGATATGTAAATTAAGCTTTAACGTTTAAAACGAAAGAAGAAGAATTTTTATATCTGGATAAATTTGTCGGATCGTTATTGAAAATATTTGAAATATGATTAATTAATTTTTATTAGATTATAATTGAAATTATTTTAAAATAAAGATTTTTCCGCTGTTAGTTTCCGCTATTTCTGAACTATATGCGACAGGATAGAATAGAACAATCACTATGAAAGAACCACCATTTTTTTATAAAGGGCACTTTCGAGAATTCACCAGTAGTAGGTATCTTTTTGGTGGCGCTAGCTGTCAATATTTTAAATTTATTTTGGCAGTCATCTCTTGTAATCCTTTTGATTGGAAGGTTTTTGAAAAGTATCACTAGCGACTGCTGCTATGGAAGCCCCACTGAACCTCACTCCGCTCCACCTTTTGGTGAAGAAGGAGAGTCTGATGGGTGCGCTGCTTCTATAAGGGCTATGCTCCTTTAAGCCAGGAGACCAGGAGGTTAAGATAGTTGATCCAGCCCCGTCACACAATAGCGTAAGATGGTCAAATGGAGAAAGTGAGAGCTAAGAAGGAGGTGGTTCTTTTCTTAGGGTGCCCTAGAGTCCCACAGAACCTAAAGAGAGGAGCATATCGGTAGAGTGCCATTGACCTTCCGATGCACCTTCGGGCATTTATGTAGCTAATGAATTCGGTAGCGAGCTTCGACGAAGTCACCTTTCCGGCAAAGAAAGCAAGGGCCGTAGGTCGCTGATCCGTAAACCCCACTATCCCGGCTCTGGTGAGCACTTTTTATGGACCACTATTAGGAGTTGATGAGGCCTGGCCGAAGTAATGCCTTTTTTTATGTGAAAACGTCAAGCTCAGGAATCACCTTTTGTACTTCTAGTCCGTCATGTCGTTCAGGTCATGGTGCAATGTCTAGTACTAAGCTTAATGTGAAGGACCTTTACGACTTTTACCAGACTGGACTCAAACGTCATTAAAAAGGGTTTGTGAGTTTAGTCAGTAGGAATCTGACAGCGGTGACTCCTATCTTAGGCAAGGGCTTTAGACAGGCCAGGTCAAACACATTCCCTGCTGCTAGACCGATGTAAGATTCTCACCACTCTCTTGAAAAAAACCTGGAGACCTTCTGGATAACCTATCGATTCTCAAGAACTAAACCTGGAGCCAATGCTCTCATTAAGGGTATCTGCACTGGCCTTCCTTCAACTGTTACCGAACCGGTTTTACATACATTTCCCTCTTGTCCTTTCTATACCGCTCCCCTAAAACACCGGTTCGGAAACAGTTGAAAGAATACCAGTGTAGATACCTTCATTGTCTCGTACCATTCTTCAAACCGTTTATGGCAATTATCGGAAGTTAGTCATAATGATAGCACGGCAGGCCTCTCTTTAGAGGAAGCTCGGCCCTTTGCTATATGGACGGTTCCAAATCGATAATGGGGTAGGGCTAGGCCTATATGGCCCAATAAGCAAAATATCCATGACTTGACCACTATCCCACGCTGCCCTGTTGGCGATTAAATCCCACAGGGTGTCATCAAAGATTCTTCTAGATTGTCTCCTATCTGAAATCTCAACAATGTTACGTTGATGTGGATTCTGGGCCACAAAGGTCACATTGTTAATGAAATTGCCGATAGCCTGGCTGACGTAGGACAAACTCATCACTTGTTTGCCCGATACCTTTCTGTAGCTTAGCCAACTGCCAAGTAAGATTAGCCATCAAGAAGTGGGTCGACCAACTGTTTCGTCATAGCTCGACAAGGACCCAAGGCTAAAAGTCAAGTTAAAAGATTCATTCAAATCGGCAAAGCTAAAACAGGCAAAACTTTTAAATTTCAAGAGGTGGGAGCTAAAAATAATAACAGAGCTCCCCAAGGGCCACCGTTCGTTCAATTATCATCTTAATAGAATGTCGGTTCTGCGGGGTAGCTCCCGAAACTGCGGAGCACTTGCTGTGCGACTGGGAGGCTACAACGAGGAGGAGATTGGGTCTCCTCCACGGCGAATTTCCTGCACCCCGGGAGATTTTTTGATATGAGTCCCAAATCAATTTTAGGCTATATCAAAAGCCTTAACCAGAAAGGTTTTTAACCGCGGTTTTGGCACAATAGACAAAATAAAATAGATCACAGTACCCGCCACGACGCCCCCCTTAAGCATTGAGTGAGTGAATAGGGCTAAGTACAATGGTCTTAAGACGTCTTAAGACTACTTAAGATTTTGTACGCTACTATGGGGCTAGAACAAGTAACCACAATGGCCTTAAGACAATCTTTCGTTCTCTTTCGCAAACTTTCGTTAAGTCTTAAGGCTACGCTCAGAACCGTAGAGAATCTTCAAGAAAGTGGCGTTAGCGATTGATATTTAATTTGGCGTTATACAAAAATTAAAGTATCAGTGGAAATATAAGAAAAAAGATTATTTGAAATAAGGTGCTCTGTGGAAAAGATATTTAATAATGGAATATTTGGATTTATTAAAGGATTTAACAACATTAAGTAAATTAGTGAGCGAAGTGATGCGAAAAAAAAAGAAACCGCAGTCGTGTAGTGTTCGAAAATTATATAGAGACCGTTCTAAAAATGGTTATTATAAAACCACTTTTTAAAAATGAAAGGGACCGATCCTGGGGACAATTTTACATCCAGTATAGCTTTATAAAACTAGACGTCTTTATTTACTCCACACTCGATTTGTTGTGATTGCCTTTTACGACATGCTCAGAAAATGAGAGATTATAGCTGATATGAAAATATGAAATCCCTCGCCATTTTTTGTCACTTGGGCTTATCAAAATGCAGCTAAAATTTATCTCGGAAAAAATTCTGTCATGTCATAATTTCATGAGCACTACTTTCTTTCTGTGTATACTCGCTTAGGACGTATTTAAAATTAGTCATTGTAGGAAAAACGCTGTTATTAGCTATTGTTATGCGGTTAGCGTATTTTTTTCTATGTTTTAAATTTTGCGTTTAATTTTAAAATGGTTTTGAAAGAAAATTATACTGTATTAAATAACAGAACTGTTTCCATGCAAGGATACAAACTTATCAGTGTCCAATTAAAATCATCTAATCTTTATGATACCAAAATGCAACCGTTATTGGTTAAACAACATATTCAGTTCTTTTAATTTACAATTAAAAATTTATAACTGAAGGGAATTTTCCATATAAAAACAACATGTTGTAGATTCTAACAATAACAAAATGAGAATATAAATGAAAGCAGTATTTTTGTCAGTTATAAATTGGCATACAGCACACCCATCCCAAAAAGCTAATAACCATACAGCCATTTGTTTTATACTATTTTTCTGTTAAACCTTATCAACATAAAACATTCTTTCCATTCGGTCTAAATTTACACTTTTTTATCTACGTACTTATTTATGAAAAAACAAAACAAAAAATGTCTTCCTTAAAAAATTATTCAGCTAACACTGTTTCACTTATTTACTTTTTTTTTATATTTTGTATTAAAAAATACTTTTAGGGACTAAATTACAGCACCACTTATTAATTTTACAATTTAAATTTGTCCTAATCCGTCTTTAAATATTAGTTATCACTTTCTTATATCAATCTCAGGTAAAAAGATTGATTATTATTTTTCTTTTGACGAATACTAGTTTTTTTTCACTTGATTTTTTTTGGTGTAGAAAGATCAGTTCTGGGCGATCTTTTTTTATATTCATGAAGATCGAAATCTATTGCTGATATTTGGTACTTTCATTTTGTTTTTTGTGTTTTTGTTTGTTTGTTTGTTTTTTTTGTTTAAATTGTTTTCTAGTTTTGGATGAGTATTTTAAGAGTGTAACAAAATTTTAAAAGTTTTAACTAGGGCTTACACGTACCACTCTTTGACATCTTTAGAGTCTCGTTTTTTAGGTTTCGGTTGCACTAATCCTGTCACTTGACACTTGTCGCTGCCGTTGATCATTGCACCATTCACATTCATCGATCCGCCATAGCCACCACCGCTTACAGTACCGGATGGATTCCCACTACCATTTGATAAATTCTGACGTTGATGATGGTACGAGCTGTTGGTGCTAGTATTGCCAAGGAGTGCAGTATTCGGACCATGTCCGTAACCGGTGGTCTTTTCAGTTTCAGTCTTATATCCTCGATCGCCGTTCGATTTTAGCCATAAAACTAGGAGTATAACTAGGATAACAGCTATCAGGATTCCAGCGACAATACCAATTATCATCGCGGTACGCTCCTCTTCAATTGAATTAATACGGCCGCCTTTGCCCTTTGGACGATAGTTATTATTGCTAAATGGTGGGGGAGGTGGTGGCGGCGGCTGATAATTGAATGGCGTTTCTGGTTCTGGTTCTGGAATTGGTGCTTCAAATTCCGTTGTTGATGTCTTTTCAGTTTCAGGTGTTCCTGGTGTTTCGTATACAGTTGTCTCATGTTCAGGTATTGTTGTTTGAATTTGTTGTTGAGTTGTTGACGAAAATGATGTTGTACCAGCTGATGTTGTTGTACTCATTCCAGAAGTTGTCTTTCCAGCTGTTGTAAGTATTGATACGGTGGTTTCGTGCGCGGTGCTTGTCGATTCAGGTTCGGATTTTGTTGTTATTGTTGTTTGTTTTTCCGTTGTTGATGTTGAATCTGTTTTCTTTCCAGCGTCTGCTGTTGTTGATGAAGTTATTTCAACAACTGGTTCTATTACAAATTAAAACAAAAAATATTAAAAAAACACATTCAAAATACATCGAAAAAATACTTACCTGTACCTTTAGCTGTTGTCGATGGGAATTGTTCAGTTGTTTCACCATAATCACCAGAACCATGTAAGCAGTCCTCATCATCACAAGTCCTTTCAGTTCCACCAGTTTCTTTATCACCTTTTTGTGGGGTTGTTGGCTGTTTTGTCGGTGGTACATAAACCGGTGTTATTAAATCATCACCACTGCCCGATTCAAATGGCGGAGTACATTCATCTTCATCATCACCACGACAGCCTGAGCCAGCTCCAGAAAATATCAAGTCGTCCATTACACCTGGATAACCACTAGCTGGCGTCTGAAACAAGTATATGCAAAATGTTTTTTAGGCTACCACTAGGTTCATGCAGAATGATTTATTAGCGATACATTCATGTGCAATTATGTTTAAAAAATATTGTGAGTGACAATAATTATTATTAATAAATTAATTTATGAATGAAAATGCTTTAAAAGAGTAAAATAAACGGAAAGAATCACTATGTTTTGATGCAAAAATTATTGATAAACATAAAATATAAGTTTATAGTTTAATATGGCTTACAATATGCTGTGGATTTCAGTGTGGTTAAATTGGAGTAATATTTTTTATGAAAAATTTTCTTTCAAAAAAGTGTTTTGTTCATTCGTTTAGTCTGTTTTAAGAATTTGATGATATTTCAAAATAAAAATTCCCTCGTTTTAAAGTATTTATTAAACGATGTTTAATTCATATTCTTGTAAATTATCGGAACATAGTAGAATTAAGGAATATTTTGCTTTGCCTCTAAGCTCGCACCTACAGCTTACCTCCGACTAGATCTGGGTACGTGTTAAAAATTTCGAAGCTGTCGGGCTGTTTGGGAAACATCTTTAAATAGTTGCCCAAGTGACATATAAAAAATTCAGATTTTATAATATAACGTAAGTACAATTAAAATTTCCCAGAAGGGAATAGAAGAACTTGAAAAAGTACTTCTAGAAGTCATTCTGCAGAAGCAGTCAAGTACTTCCACCCAGTACAAAAAAGACATTACATTAACACGGCCATGGCCTAGGGAAGGAATGACTAAGATGAGTAAAGGCCCCCATACACGGTAAAATTGGATGTATATCGAAGTCCGGATGTACCACCAAAACTATCGATTGTGAGTCGGTCTTCCGATCAAAACTCGTTGCGGGCATGCCCAGTAGGACTTGTAAGCTTACAGAAGTACTGAAAAAAGCACTTACTGGTAAGGGGAAGGCCTTACCATCCCCCTTACAGAAGTGCTTATTTTTACACACGATGTCATAGGAGGTAAGGCCTTACTTTTTACTACATCGATGAGCCCTTATATAAGGCATTACAAGAGAAGGCAGATGGTAAGGGGTAATTCAGAATTCGACCTAACGAAGTTAGAAATTTACCCGATGACTCATTTGTTTTCGTATTTTTGTAATGGTATTTGAGTCATCGGGCAAATTTCTAACTTCTCTGGGTCTAATTCTGGATTACCCCTTACCATCTGCCTTCTATTGTAATGCGTTATATAAGGGCTCTTCTAACACCTAAGAAAATAGGAGTACCCCTTACCAGATGACTACTTATATCAGTGCTCCATCGGTAAGTGCTACCTAGAATTCCTACTGGGGAACATCGGGAGGATGTGGACCTCGTCCCAAAAGATGTTGGTGTCGTCTCTGTATAATACACCCAGTAGGACTTGTAAGCTTACAGAAGTACTGAAATGAGCCCTTACTAGTAAGGGGTAGGCCTTACCATCCCCCTTACAGAAGTACTTATTTTTACACACGATGTCATAGGAAGTAAGGCCTTACTTTTTACTACATCGATGAGCCCTTATATAAGGCATTACAAGAGAAGGCAGATGGTAAGGGGTAATCCAGAATTAGACCCAACACAGTTAGAAATTCACCCGATGACTCATTTGTTTTCGTATTTTTGTAATGGTGTTTGTCATCGGGCAAATTTCTAACTTCTCTGGGTCTAATTCTGGATTACCCCTTACCATCTGCCTTCTATTGTAATGCGTTATATAAGGGCTCTTCTAACACCTAAGAAAATATGAGTACCCCTTACCAGATGACTACTTATATCAGTGCTCCATCGGTAAGGGCTACCTAGAATTCCTACTGGGTGGGCTTGATGAAAATCTGGATGTACATACAATTTTACCGTGTATGGGGCCTTAACAAAGAAAACGACAACATACGAAGTTTTTGAACATACCCAGTAGGACTTGTAAGCTTACAGAAGTACTGAAAAGAGCACTTACTGGTAAGGGGAAGGCCTTACCATCCCCCTTACAGAAGTGCTTATTTTTACACACGATGTCATAGGAGGTAAGGCCTTACTTTTTACTACATCGATGAGCCCTTATATAAGGCATTACAAAAGAAGGCAGATGGTAAGGGGTAATCCAGAATTCGACCCAACGAAGTTAGAAATTTACCCGATGACTCATTTGTTTTCGTATTTTTGTAATGGTATTTGAGTCATCGGGCAAATTTCAAACTTCTTTGGGTCTAATTCTGGATTACCCCTTACCATTTGGCTTCTCTTGTAATGCGTTATATAAGGGCTCTTCTAACACCTAAGAAAATAGGAGTACCCCTTACCAGATGACTACTTATATCAGTGCTCCATCGGTAAGTGCTACCTAGAATTCCTACTGGGTACTTTTTGCGTTTTTACTTTTTCCATACTGCAGCGACAGAAACGCCCCAGTAGGACTTGTAAGCTTACAGAAGTACTGAAATGAGCCCTCACTAGTAAGAGGTAGGCCTTACCATACCCCTTACAGAAGTAGTTATTTTTACACACGATGTCATAGGAGGTAAGCCCTTACTTTTTACTACATCGATGAGCCCTTATATAACGCATTACAAGAGAAGGCAGATGGTAAGGGGTAATCCAGAATTCGACCCAACGAAGTTAAAAATTTACCCCATGACTCATTTGTTTCCGTATTTTTGTAATGGTATTTGAGTCATCGGGCAAATTTCTAACTTCTTTGGGTCTAATTCTGGATTACCCCTTACCATCTGCCTTCTATTGTAATGCGTTATATAAGGGCTCTTCTAACACCTAAGAAAATATGAGTACCCCTTACCAGATGACTACTTATATCAGTGCTCCATCGGTAAGGGCTACCTAGAATTCCTACTGGGGCACGGTCACCAAACTCATTATTCTCTGCATTACTAATAAGCCATTACAGAAGTACTTCTTTGGTATTTAAGAAAACTCTAAATAAAAAAGTACTTCCAAATCTACTTCCCAGAGTAGGGTACTTGCGATTTTCCCTACTGGGCTATTAAACTTTATCAAAAAATCGCGCTTTGTACTATGGAGTTATAGGGCAGCAATTTTATGCACATTTGCTACCTGGCGAAAGCCAGGGCCAACGGTGGTTCAAAAAAATCCTAGTCTCGAAACTACAACTTACAACATAAGCCTCGTCCTGGAGGAAATGTGGAGCTTGACAAAAAGATCCTATGAACCCTGCTGGAACAAAACTCCATCGTAACCATTGACAAACTAGCGAAGAAGCTTGGATTTGGCCATAGACACCTTCATGGCATCGGTCAAAAATCTAAAACCAATGGATTGCTTTCTCCTTACCAACATCCGGAGTGTAATCGCGCGCAGAGAGTGAATGTCACTGGCTGTCATGTGCACGTCTCGGGAATGAATCTTTTTGGACCGAATTGTGACTGGCGTTGAAAAGTGGATTGATCTTGTATAAAAATGTTGAGCTCAGAAGTTAGTGGGTAGATAAAGCAAACACCTTGGAGTTCACCTACTTCACTTACTACTTCAAGAGGCCTTGGAAAATTAGCATAGCCAAGCAATCTTATCTATGTTCGCATGAGTGAAAAGAATTTTCTTTTCGATGCTAAGTATACTTCGGATTCGTAACAGTTTAGCCGATAGGGCTTTTTGAATTTTTTTTTTAGAGTTTTACATATCACCCTGTATTTTTGTAACACTTTAACCTATTTTCATGAATAAGGCATCAGTGTACGCAGAATACTTCTACCTAACTAAAATTTTAAAAGTGACGGTCCCACCTTACCAACTTTGGCTTTTTTAACTAAAATTTCACCTTCAACAAGCTTTTTCTCCAAAAAATACGTAGTTAACCTATACTTTTTTTTACCAAAATTAGAGAGCTTGGAGTAATTCCTATGAATAATGTCCAGACAATTTTTATGCTACGGCCTTTACTTTCGAAGTTATAAGCAATTTTAATGCTAAAATTGGCTCTATTTCGTATTTTTTTAGTACTTTTTTTCGCTTAAACTTATGTCGAAAAGTACCAAATAAGGCCAATTTTAATATCAAAATTGCTTGAAACTTCAAAAGTACCACACCATCTCTTCTTGCTAGATGGAGGAGCCTATCTTCATGCGTCAAAGTTAGGAAGACTTGGCCTTGTTACAACAACCAGAGATCGCGAGACCTCTTGATGATGACACGCAAGCATATCGTCAGAATCGTGTCGATAATTATTCCTTTATATACTTGCCATTACAGTGGACGGTCTTGAACTAACGGCAGAACCATCTCTCATAAGATTAATCGAAGATCTGCGTTGGAGTAATCATATATTCCAAATTGCAGAACAAGCTTCACAATGCCCTGTCCCCGCTTTGAATTCAACTATATATGTGGGCCGGGCCCCGAGAACCGTACTAGCATGGCTAGACAAGGTGTAAAATCGTGCCCTCCAACTTATTGGGGGATGCCACGCAGAAGATCAAGGCGCACTGGTGAAGCCGGTTTTATGGGAGAGAAACGAAGAAAAGAAAGGGGAAAATAGCAATAGGGGAAATCTTTTCTTCCTTTCTCTCCCATAAAACCGGTTGCACCGGAGCGTCTTAGCGCACGTCCAGTACACAGCGTAGATGATAGAGTAGAGCATAGTCGCGCATGCTCGCTTATAGAACTCTCAATGGGTTTTAAATGGGTATGTGCATAATGCAGCTCGCCTTCCTCTTGCAGAAAAAGCGAGCTGCGTTATGCACACACCCATTTAAAACCCATTGAGAGTTTTATAAGCGAGCATGCGCGACTATGCTCTACTCTATCATCTACCCTGCGAACTGAATGTACCCTTAGCCTCCTGTGTAGTACCCCCATTGGTGATGGCGCCATTAGCTCCTCAATTGACTCTTTAAGTCACCACAGAAATGTAGCGGCTCGAAATATACGTATGAGCAAATCTAAAATTAACATCCACTTAGCGGTTCAGAAAAGTAAAAATTTTCCAACATTAGGCACACTCCTGGGATTTTTTTCACTGGTTCTGGGTACCAATATGAGATGAAAAAATGATGCGGCCCCTCTCAAAACAGGTGGTGACATATTTAAATATTTATTTTTAGTAATAGGACATTTCTTCTATAAAAGCATTAAAATGGTTATTATAAAACTCGTTATGGGTATTATAAAACTTTGTAATTAATTCAGACCACATTACTTTGTAACTAGTTCCGAACCCATTACTTTGTAATGCAGAGCGAATAAATTCATTCCGCCCAATGCAATGGCCGTGTAAAAGTAATTCATTCGTTTCATACAAAAGAATACAAATGGAATTAGTTAGAATGTCACCACCTGTTTTGAGAGGTAGGTAGATATTGGTACCCAGAACCTGTGAAAAAAATCCCAGAAGTGTGCCTAATGTTGGAAAATTTTTACTTTTCTGAACCGCTAAGTGGATGTTAATTTTAGATTTGCTCATATAACCTTCTGCCTCCTCGGCAATTTTTTTCCCGCAACACATGACTAGCCTTCACTGATCACCCCCGCTGTGTACAGCCCTTATTTTCACGCATACACTAGTCTAGAAATTCGTTCATCACCAGAACAACTCGTCTGTGGAATAACCTCCCACAGTCAGTATTCCCGAACTCATACAACATCCAGGAATTCAAAAGCAAGCTTCATCGCTATCTCCTCATGCACCCCACAGACTTCCCTTAACTTTTCTTATTCTTTTTCCATCTTTCGAGCTAATCTTACTACCAGACATCTGACCATGACGTGAACCACATGACGGACAGGTAGTATAAAGGGTGACACCTGAGCTTGGACTTACTTAGATAAAAAAAAATTGGGTCAAGCAGAATTCTGTATAACGCACACTTCTGTAGCTTCGGAGAGGATTAGGCCAGGGATACAACCGAACTATTTCTCTGCGGATGTCTGGCTTTGGCCCATATCAGACACCGTGTATTTAGACTCTTACCTCTTTTTAAAGGATTTGGGATATGTTTCGAAGCTCGAAATAGGAGATTTCATCCGGTACCTGTATATGACGGCCCGGATTTAAAATCTCTTCCGCCCCTTTTCACGCAAAAGTTGTTCACGCGTGCGGCTACACAATCCCACCATCCCTTGGAAACATGAATAGGTATGTAAATATTAGCAAAAAGTTGGTGTAATATCTGATAAAGAAAAGAAGAATGAGAAAAAGAATGAAAATGTCATTGTGGCCCCATCTAAATAATACGGTGATAAAAACGCTGCTTGATTTCAGTGTACGAACAGCAGCGACATTTTTTTCGCACTAGAAAAACTAAGGAGCAAAAGGAGAGAAGAGTGCCATGATCATTTCTATCAAGAGAGCAATGGGCGAATGGTTAGATAGTTAAGCTAAAAAAAGTGACTAGGGACGATGTCTGTGCAATTAAATCGACGCTCTCTGAAAGTAACTACGATGGTTTATGTCTCATACGTGCTGGTATAAGGGCGTTATTTCAGTGGAACAGTCGCTATAATGGTGGTAAAAAAAGTGCCATCACCGTTGAGTTTTATGGTGCAGTTTTTTTATTACGTCAAGCTACGCTAAAGTGAATTTGAAGCGCCAGCGAAGATAAATGAGTTGTACTCGAGACTGGGCAGAATGTAGGACTTTTAGATTGTATCCCAATCTGTTGGTTGTAGGAGAAATTTGTATCTCTTACTAAATTCCAGGCATTGGGATGTTTGTTTGGCAATTTGGAATATGTGATCATTCCATCGCTGATCCTCAGTGCAAATATGGCTAAGATGTTAAGTCATGCGTCAGAAGTCAAACTAAGCCAAGGCGCCCACTAAAGTGGGGTGGCAGTAGGGTGGCGGTCTAATGGCAAGTGGAAAATTTTTATCCCATATAATCAAATGAAGTAGCGCACATTGAAGTGGACTGGCGATGGTGTGGCATCTGGCAAGTGGCGTGGCATCACTTGATTGCCACTAGTCATGACAAGTTTAATTTTTGAGTGGTAGGTGGCAGTGGATGCCATTTCTCGTTAGTAATAAGATGATGTTGAATCACTTACGCGATACGCTGCTTGCCATTTCGATGCGGGCTTAACAATTTGAATACCACTCCGCCACCATTCAACTGCCGCACCACTTTGTTTCCACATGGCAGGCCAAAGCCACGCCACTGTCACACTACTTTAGTGGGCGCCCGGCGTTAAATTCGATACGATTCTTATGGACGCAATCAAGAATGAATTCGATATCCTTTTTGATTGCATAAGTCATCAGTTCACGTTCATGAAGACAAGGTCTGGGATGTGCTTCTTATATTGTCGAAGGCGTAGGAATAAGGCAGAATACCATCATCGACGAAACTGTGAGGGATGTTGGAGGGGATTGCGGCAGATCATTTATAAATTTTAAGAAAATGGCGGGTGAGAGAATTGGTAGCACCAGTCGAAATGGTGTGGGGATTAGATGCGTCGCCATCCAATACTACCTTGATTGAACGCGAGAAAAGAAGCTCTCAATCCAGTCCCTTAGAACTGAGTCGATATCGATACCATAAGTTTGGAGTTTAGTCAGCAGACGAGATGCCATACTCTGTCAAAAGCCTTGGAAATATCTAGAGCAACCAGACCAGACTCGCCAAAGCGATGAATGCTTTGGTTGCTGAGATGCTCCGTCAGGCAGGTCGCCAGTGGATCGTTTGGGTCTTCATGACAGGCAGTATTATTATTGGTTAGATTCAAGATAGTCTATAAGTTTTCTATTGGTTAAGGTGAAACCCCAATGTACGCTTGCTTGCTTGAACTCGCTTGAACTTCGTGAGCTTTTCAGAGCTTTTCAGATTTTATATGTGAAACTTGTGCCTCTGGGCATTTGATTTTGCCTCATAACAAAGCATTTGTTTATTTAATATGTCAAAGCAAATCAAAGCACCAAAGCAAACCAAGCGTACATTGGGGGATCCCCATGGTTGTTGGATTAATCTTTTTTTGGAATGTGCTGGACATGGTATGGTTTCCAGGAGTTAGGATAAACTCCGGAGACGTATGACCGAGCAAAGTTTGCGCAGAGATTTAGCCAAAGATGAAGCGGGTCTTAATCCATAATCTGCTGTTTAATGTTGCATTTGCAAACCCTTATAAAGTTATAAAATTTTAAGAGAAAATCGAAGGCACTATAAAAGTAGATAATATTTCTTATTTCCGTTCACCGAATTTACTTCGAATTTAACTCGATATTTCGAAAAAATTGGATTTTTATAACAAACATTCAACAACATTTAAAAATAATTTAAAAAAAAATATTACTCTTCTTATATGTATTTACTTAAAAATAATAATTAGTAAGCAAAATTATTTTGTATTTTGTGTTGTGTGGAAAAAAAATATCGCTGTTTTCTGTGTTCTTAAAAATTAAATATTATTAAGTCACTTCAAAAGTTTATAATCGAAATTATAACCACAAAAATAAATAATGAGTACTGACTGATTGCAGCTGGTTCATAAGACCAAAAAAGTTTCTCATTTTAATATTTTCTTGTTTCTCATGCAAAACACGGTTTTTTTATATTGAAATTATTAACAATAGAAAACGAATTTAAATTTTTTGAATTATACAAAATATATGTTAACAATTCAACAAAATTATTGCTCATTTAAATATATTCAAGAATGTACGTAACATAAAGTATGTTAATATTATTTTATATTATTCGCAATGTAAATATCTTTTTTTCTGCTTGTAGACATCTTTGAAAAATAATTGTACGAAATTATATTTGTAAATAAAAATTAACACACAAAATTACTTTTAAATACGATTTTTTATGGATAAAGTAGATAGATATAATATATATATGAAGAGAGATAGAGAGAGAAAAAAGAAAGAATATAGATAGCACGACACAATATTATTGTTTTTTTTTTCTTTTACAAAATACAAAATATTTAATTTTATATGCGATTAATGATAGCATTTACTTTTTATGACAAAAAATTATATTTTTGTTTTAACCGGCATTTGAATTAAAATTAAAAAAAATCAAAGCAAATTAAATAAAAATAATTTTTGAGGGACTTTCTTTTGTTCCTTGATTTGAGTTTACTTTAACAGATTTATTGCAATTGCCGAAATATAAACATTTTATCACTTAAGTTTATCGTTGATAATCACCCAAATGAGATTTAACGTTATTAAAGAATAAAATTTACGCGTTTTTTCCTAGAAATGTGCAACTGGTTTTTGTCAGCTGTCTCCTCGGCCTTTTCCACGGTGACATTATGTAATACATATTGGCACAAAGTTTTTCCTTTATATACACGTAGATTCATTAAAACCTAAAACATACGGTTAATAAGATTTTGTTAATACAATAAATAAATGGGTTAATAAAGAGTCATCAAAATTTGACGTCTAGATGTCATCACTGTATAATGTTTACACGTGACGTCTTTACAAATGACATAAACCATTTTGTTTTAGTAGAAGGTAGTACAATTTCAACCATGGACAGGTAATACATTGTAACAAGGTGTTTACATTATTCAAATTTATTATGAAAATGGGTGTTCTTTGAAAAATGCTAATGTAATTTCACCAAAAGCATATTTCTTTTGGCCTCTAAGGTCATGTGATCTAACAACATTAGATTTGTTAGTGGGAATTTTTGAAAAGTCGAGTGTATACAAACAAGCCACAAACGATTAATGATCTAAAGAACAACATTCAAGTTGCAATTCATAATATAACTCCAGTTCGAAAAGTCATTGCAAATTGCGATATTCGAAGTGGTGCATGCATACGCAGTCGGGGTGGACATATGAATGATATTCCAGGTGATCCAGGACAGAAGCAGATCTGTGTACCGCGATCTAGGGTGAAAACACCGGTTTTGCTTGAGCGACCAGCTTGAGCACCTTTGTTACTTCAAGTAGATGTGTGCGCTATATTGGCATTCACCTGTGAAAACATAAAGAGGGCTGATGATAACTACCATTAATAAACGAATTTTTATATTTTCTGCCAGCCAAATGGCAATAGGTAATAGGGTCCTGTAGAACCAAATCTAAATTAGTTTGGGACTACCAAGGTACCTTGGTGAGTTCGGTTTTCCCCATAAAGTTACTCTTTTTTGTGTTTTCGGTCATCGGGGCCCCGAAGGCGGTGAAAAGCGGACAGGGCAGTGCACTCATCCGCCCGGGATCGGCTATTGGAAGAGGGCCCTTTGCGAACGCACTCTGATGAAACACCCTGAACGCTGGATGTCCTGGACGCCCCGTTTAGCCAACATAGGAAGTGCAGAGATAGCTACATAGAGGCTTTACTAGAGTCTGTTCTTTATGTGCACGGTATTTTCTGACACCTCATTCGCCATGAAAATTTTCAAGAAAAATTATTCGGTCAAATGGCAACAATGTGGAACAATACGGACTTTTGGAGTACCAGATTCTTTTAAAAGATATAAGACTAACAAATCCACCATGGATGAAATTATAGTGCAGATATGAAAAGCATAAAATGATATGAGCAATACATAGCGAAAAATGTAGTTAATACTAGTAGAAGACTCGTAACTCATAGCTCACTATCTAGCGATGGCGACTGCACAGAGCCGATAAGCTCAAAAGGAAAAATTTGTTTAAGGTTTTGGAACAGCATAATGTAATTTAGCAAGCTTGCCTTGGCAATTAACTCTTCCAGGATATTTTACCAGTCACAAACCCAGAAAAGGAGGGAAGTTTTGTGCAACGGTTAATATACCAGAACACTCAGCCCACGGCTGGATATAAATATTTATAGATTGGCGTAAGCCCTGTAGGGAATCGGGCGAGAGGTTGACAACCTCTCTTAGGAATTCTTGTTAGGACTTCGAAAAGGCAGCCTTAGAACAGTCAGGATTTACGGCAGAGATATAATCAACGTCACATGACTAATGATTTAAGGAACTACAATATACAATTTGGAACGTGCAATGTCAGAACATTATAAAGACCTGGAACATTGACAGCTACAGAAAAAAAGTAGAATAAGAAATGGGTGACTTTTATGAAACACTCAGAGTAACTTATGATAAAGCCCCTTACTACTATACTACATGAAAGTCGTATTAGGCGACTTGAACGCAAAAGCACATTATTACACCTACGCTACCAAGCTGTCATTGCACGAAGACACTAACGAAACGAGAACAGAATTGTTAAATTCGTCTTCGCAAGAAGACTAACAATAGGTAGCACTTGGCTCAGCCATAAAAATATACATACGAGCGTGGTCAGATGGCAGCCATAATTTCCAAACCGACTATTGGGGCATGCACTAACTTGCTGAAGAGGGTCCTTGACGAACGGACTTTGATGAAACATGCCGAACGCCAGAGGTCTGCGATGAGCCATTAGGCAGACTGCTGAATCTGTTGAAGCGGCTTGGTCTACACATATGAGATATAAGGGTGTAGTACAATACACCAAACGAGGGGCCGCGGTACTTTTGGACCCAGTACTTCACCAAAAGAAAGAAGAAAAAGAAAGAAGAAGGCCAGAACACAAGATCCGGTCCTGGCCTTGTGCAACTGTTTTTACCACCGGTTCCGATTCTGACCATCCCTAATCTCTGGGCGTTCTGGTCACCTGATACGCCATCCTTTAGGCGAAGGTTGGGACTCCACCTGACCGCGTTTATGTGCACGGACCCAAACGGTCCAAAGTACCGAAAAAGGACAAAAAAAAGCAGCATAAACGAGGACGGGACCGAAAATGCGGGGTTTTTCGACCTTTTTTTGGTACTTTGGACCGGTTCGATCCCTGCACATACACACGGTCCCTCTCACCGCAGAATTGACAACGTTATTGTTAAAATAAGGCATTGTAATAGTATTATTGATATAAGGAGAAGCGAGGAGAGAAGATGGGCAGTGATCACTAGCTAGTTTGTGGGAAGATGAAGGTCAAAATACCAGTTGCAAATAGAAGACAAATTATAATGAAAAATTATAATTTATGCAGACATTTGAAGTTTGGGTTTCAATGCCCAATTATTATTATTGCGGCTGTAATCTTCTATCAGCAAGTTCCACAAAATCAAGGACTTCAGCAGATATTTTTCATTCATTTTGAAATTTCAAGAATTCTATCAATGAAGTTGATATAGTTTCCTTTAGCTCCAATCAAGGTTTCCTTTCTTAATGCTCTAATGAAAGTGAATGTTTTTATCATCAGATGCTATAATTCTAGACAAATATTGACCTTGAAGGTTTGAATCACAAAGAACTAGAAGATGTTGATTAAAAATTAATGCGAAAAAAGGCTAAGACCAATGTTATAGTTTATTAAAATTTCTCATAAAATTAACGAAAGCAGAACTAAGCTACAGAAATGTAACGCTTTTCTATGTTAATTCATAATTTCAGAAATGTTGTTTAGGTCGATGGGCATCCATTTCAATTGAAGGGTTGGATAAGCAATATTTAAGTTAATTAATAGCCGATATTGATTTTGTTCGATTTGTGGGCAAAACTAATCAGGCTTAAATCGGAACACGTTTTATTGCATTCACTGAGAGGATGAAGCAGGATGGTTTAGAGGCAAAAATAACTATTTCTATGTATACTTGATGAATTATCAACCGATAAATGTAGAGAAATCTGGCAGGGTTGAGCTTCGTTCTGGTGGATAATCGGGTTAAGAGATAGAAATATTATATGTTTTTTTTAATTGATATGAAAGTGTGTTATGAAATTATATAAATGATGTTTGATACTTTTGATGGCAATTTTTTTGATGAGATGGTACTTATCCTACATAAAATGTATTCACGTGGGAAAATTTAAAGACAAAATTTAAATTTTAAATAAGTATGTTTCAGAAAAATATGAAAGAAAATTTAGTTTAAACAACAACGATGCGATATGTATCTTATATTAGTCGACCCGTAATTCATTAATAAGCAACTTTTTTAGAAAAACTGTATTTTTTTTTAAATTTATAGTTATATAGTCTACATCTACATCATTAACAATAACTGTTGAAATTGCAGAAATCTGGAGTAAGGATATTTTATATCGGTTACACTATCAAGGATGCTCCAGAAAATTGGATGAAAGTCAGATAATGCGCTAGTGGGTTCTTGTGCACATATAGCCATGCAACAAGACAAATATATTCCGTAATTCGTATTCATTAAATTGGGAAAAATGGTATCTAGTTGAGTTCTATACCGAGTTATGGCTAACAATGGTGATACTTCTAGGTAGGTGATCACCAACAGAATCAAGGATATTGCTATTAAAATCTTCTCAGGTATATTTGAATATTTTGACAGAATAGTTGAGAGCCAATCCTGAAGAATCTCGAATGTGCTTGTTGGCAATCAATAAAGGGAAGCAATGAGAGTTCCTTTTAAGACGAAGCCTAATACACTTACTGTACGTTTTGCATCGCATGACTAATATATTCAATGCCGAAATTGTTATGTAGACTGTAAGTCGTCAAAGTACATTTATGTGTTTGAATATATCTTCTGAAAGAGTTTAACTACAGCCACGGACAACTAATTAGAAACAGTTTCATACAAATTGCATTTATACATTTTTTTAGTAGTCCAGTTGTTAGGGGTTTTGACCTCTAACAAAATGTTAACTCACTAATTTTTTTTTTAAAAAATAGTTTTTATTGAGTAGAATATGTTAAAAAAAAGTTTCGGAAAATTGGTTGTACGCTACCCCCAAAAACCACCCCCTAAAAACAAAAAATTCCGTTTTTGGCTAATATCTCTTAAACGGCAAGTCTTACCAGAAAATAGTGTTTACAAAATTTGCAGATTATGCGATTATCTACAAAAAAAGATATTATACATTTTCCCGTACGAATTGCCATTCATGAGATATCGTAATTTTAAAGATTTAAAATTCTCATATCCCCTTATTTGCAACTTATACAGGGTGTATACGATAACTTTACAAAGCGGCCGGCTGTTGATAGGTTTTGGTTGGACGAACACAAAATCGTGAGAAAGGGGGCGGAAATCGTAACAGTTTAGCCGCTAGGGCGTTTTAAATTTTGTTTTTCGAGTTTTACATATCACCCTGTATTTTTGTTACCTTATGACCTATTTTCATCAATAAAGTATGACTGCACGGAGAATACTCCCACCTATCTAAAACTGTAAAAGTCAAGGTTATACTCTATCAACTTCCAGAATAATGAGTCACTTTATTTGGTACTTTTCGACAAGACTTACCGTTTAAGAGATGTTAGCCAAAAACGGACATTTTTGTTTTTAGGGGGTGGTTTTTGGGGGTAGCGTACAACCAATTTTCTGAAACTTTTTTTTAACATATTCTACTCAATAAAAACTATTTTTTAAAAAAAAAATTTTAAATGTATATTGGGGGCTTATGCAAGGGACAGCAATTGCAATAACATATGAATTCCTAACGGGATTGCTACATAAGAACTGTATATATTTGGGGTTAAAGATAATCCTTGAAATCAAGGTTCGGTTATTTGCGGAGCCATGATCTAAATATTTTTTTGATTGCTTCGGCAAAGAAAAAAAAACTGATGATCTCAGCTAAAAAGTAGCGAGAAGCCATACTTATCCCTCTCGCCGGAGCAATGGTTTAATACCTAGGCCACCGAGTCCTACAAGTATTTCATCAGCTTCATATCTCCTGACCGAGATGTACAATTTGAGATTTAAAACAGGTGTTTTGGAGATTCCGTCCTACCAGAGATAAAAGTTAGTCTTAGGCCATTCATACACGAGGGACCATGCTTCTGCAACAGAAGCTATTTTTGGGCAAGGGAATCGTGCGGAGGTTTAATAAGTGGAGAGTGTTGTACTTCAGTGGAGACTTTGGTGCTTCTGTTTTTGATCTGAAATTCCTGTTGTTAACAAAGTGAAGATTAAAAATATACAAACAAACATCGCACAGCAATATCCCTGCAAACAATTTCTCGGCTTTTCTCGGAGGCTCGCTTTCTCGAACCATTCTCGATTCGAAAACTGCTTGCGAAAGGAACGAGAAAAGCTTCAAAACCCACCATAAAAGCTTTCCTAGTACATTGGTTTCGATATCTTGCTCCGCTTTTATTGCCTTCGAATTCGTTTACGAGTCGTTTACGAGCCCGAGTTCGAAGCAAGCTCTCGCTTTTGCGTGTCGTTCTCGAATCGTTTCCGAATGGATGAGGGATGAAGCATATGAAGCTTTGGTATACCGCCGGCATACAGCGATAAGTTATCCTCTCAGAGTGGTGAGATTTTAAAGCTGGCGTATTTTTTGTGATCTTACTAAAAAATCTAACAATTAATTCGGTTGTGTTCTGTTGGCAATTGGACAATTTCAACGAATCTAATATCCACAAAAGTTCCGAGTTCGTTAATTGTAAAAGACATCACGATAACGCGAAAGCATACATAAACATAACGCGAAAGCATACATAAGCATACCTGCTGAAAATTGTTGGAGAATTTTATTTTATGTGCAAGGCTAGAGCTCAAAGCTAAGCTTCTTTGCTTTTTCAGGAGTTTTGTGGATGACATATTGTGTTTTGCCATAACCGCCTCACTTTGCGCGGTCACACATTTAATATTTCGTGATCTCGAAAATTTTTTAAATTAAAAGACGTTTATTCCTGGCAAAACCTTCTCTGAACGAATAATTATAAGGCAGAGGTGGCAATATGTATTTTTTGTTTGAGTTTTGCTCCTAATTGGAAACACAGAAAAAATGTCGCATGATCTTTCTGACAACCCAACAGAATTTCCATTTATAACAACTCTGTACATTTTTGTAAATTTTTTGTCGCTCTTTCGGTTGGGTGATATCCAGTGTACGGAGTTAATACTGGGTCGTAATGAGCTCAACCACTAAGCACGTAACACATAGGCTTTTTATTCTCTGTTCGATGGTTAAACGTTCGGCCAACGATCTATGTCGTAAAATTTATTGCTAAGCAGCTTCAATAAACTTTAGTAAACAATATGCAATCAAAATACGACTGACGATTTAATGATTGAAGGTTATGACAGTTCGATATAAGCAATAATACCACAAGCGCTAGAAAGATAACGTAGCTTGAGAGGCTAGTTTTAGGAACTGGAAACGACATGCAGAGAACAAGACAGAATGGAAGACGCATATCGAGGAAGCTAGAACTCGATTTAGTCCTTAGTTGAAATTTTATCATAAACATCAACCTAGTTTATCTCTCAAGAAAATTTAAGATTGTTGGTAGTTTGATGAATCGATTTGAAAATCCGAGACATTTCAAATGTTAAATTTGTTTATTCCCTTGAAATTACAACAAAAATGCTGTATTTTTAAATGCGAGTAGTTGGTTTCGAGCGTGGCTTTGAAAATGCTTTCTTCGCATACAAGAAAGCATTTACAATATTGCAGCCAGCGGCGTATTTACCCTAGGGCCATGGGGGCCATGGCCCGGGGCGGCCGGTTTCGAGGGGCGCAAGCGATTCCCGTGCTCAGCTTCGTTATTCGCACATTCGTTAAACTTGATCGGATCATCGGCAGCTGAATGTTTGCCAGAAGCTACAAAGTTTTTCGGGTCGCTGCAAACCTATAGGTCTTTTTTCTGCAATAACGATACCTGTGCCAGACTTAATAAAGATTGGGAAATAAAAGCGGCTCTTGAAGCTATAAAAAGTGACTCTGCCCATCAAAAAGCTTTGGTTAAAAATGAAGCTGGAGGACTACTGGAATACCCCGATTTATGTATGTCGTCGAAATATTTGATTCTATAACTCGATTTACGTCGTCCTTTCCCAGATATACGTCGCAAATTTTTCAGCTGCAAATAAAACAAAGGCTAGATCAATTTTATTATAAAAAGTGGAAAAAGCGCTCACTTTATGGACAACTGACATAAGAGACAAAAATGAGACGGGGCTGTTTTCAAAGCGTTAACCAACTAGAACACCAAAAGAAAAAAAGTATTGCTTAGGCTTACTTTACTTATCGGAGGAAATACCAGGTTTCTAAGTTGGAAACACCAAGGGTAATGAAAAATGTGCGTAAAGAAACTCTCCCAGTAATATGAAAAGCCAACAAAAAAGCCTGTCGTAACAGCCACTATTTTCGCCGATTGGTTTAGAAGGAATTGCCCTGAAGTGAAAAACTATTGTGAAAGTCAAAATATAACATATAAGGCCTTGTAATTATTGATAATGCGCCAGGACATCCTATTAATTTGGATGAGTCAAACCAAAATTTTAGAATTATCTTCTTGGGCCTAATACCACATCCCTTCTTTAACCCATAGACCAAGGTATTATTGCTACTTTCAAATCATACTTCTTGTGTCGAACATTCAATCAACTTATTGAAGCTGTTGAATCAGAGGAAGAAAATAGAAATGACTTCATGCAACATTTTTCGCGAAATTTTAATATATTGAAAATTGAAGAAAATATAAAAAAATCGTGGGATGAGGTTGCAATTTCTACTACGATTGGAGGATTGAAGAAATTATGGCCCGAATGCACCTCTGATGGATGTGAAATGGAGAATTCCACACAAAAATTGTGGAATTGGCCTATCGCATTAACCAATGAAGAAATTTTGGAGTTATTGGAAAATTCGCAAAATACAAAAAGGACAATATCGTATCAAACGAAAATGACAAGAAAGAATTGGAATTTCATTTACAAAACCTTTCCGAAGCATTTCAATATTTAGAAAAAGTAAAGGATATTTTTAAAAAAATTGGAAACGAAACGGAGAAGCAACAAGAACGGCTGTTTTCAACACGGAGAAACGTAGAAAGTTTTCCGAAAGGAGAATCGAGTTGTTTTTCAAGCAAGGTATATTGTGAACGGATATCACCGAAACCGTCACTTCTGAAGGAAGATCATCAAACGTATATATGTACGTTACAGTCCGATGATAGTATAGTACATACAAAAAAGATGTTACAATACATGTAAATTTTATAATTTAAGTTTATATTTGAATTTTAATTAAAAAAAATAAGGTTTACCTCTTACCTTTTAAAATACATATAAGTACTACGTTGGTATTATAATTTCTCTAACCCCGCTTTAAGTCGTTTCGATTTACATCGTGTTTTCACGGAACGCTTTCCGACGTAAATCGGGGTATTCCTGTATTCGCTCAATTAAATTCTCTAGAAACAGCTTATTATCAGAATTTTGGGGATCTATACTAAAACAATGTAATATAGTTTCCAAAATTATTCAAGGTTTTGACACAGACGTAGAGGTAATGTCCACTTTTCACTTCCATAGAAAAAAACGCGAATCTTTTGATGCTTTTGAAGAGGCTAGTAAGAAAAAATCCACAGAAGGATACAGAAGCAATCACAAGAGAATTATTAAGAAGTAGAAACATGTCGTGAGGCAGAAATATTGATACAAGGACGTGAGGGTTAATGCCTTTTTCTCAATATGCCACCAAATGTTGGACGATTTGAGAAGGCGGAAGAAGAGGAAGTTAGAGTTAACGCCATAAAACTCAAAAAATTGTACCCAATTTATCTTGCGGATGATCTATTCCTTTAAAACAATTCTTAAGGTCATATGAAAACAAAACGAGTTTCACAAATTGCAGTGTAGAACCTTCGTTTTCCGTCCTCAAAAGAATAAAATATTATCTACGTTCCCGGATAAGCGAAGAACGTTTGAATAATTTAGCCATCCTTCTATATGTAAGCCGACTTAACAAAATCTGAGAATTATGATGAATTTGTCAACGAATTTGTGTAATGTAAATTATTTAATAAATGGTATTTATTATTCTGTATCCCGAGTAAAAATTATTTTTTGAAAAGCATATATACGCCTGCAACTAGCACGCATAGGTATAAGCGAATGCTGTTTCACCCAGCGGTCGCCCAGCTAAGTACTAACCACGTCCAAAGCTGCTTGACTTTCGCAATCGAACGAGAACCGAGAGATGCCAATGGCACCCTTTATGGTCACCAAGAATTGCTCGTTTTCTTCGTCGTATACAATTTCGTCGTATACAATTTTTTACAGCTCCCTTTAGTCTAGAAAAAGGGTGAGCGTACATTGCTTCATTTGGACTATTTGAACTTCGTCTTTTATTGGTAAGTGCCTGTAGCGGGTTGCTGGTAGATGTACCGTGCCTGTTTCATGCTAAGTGCGGCGAGTCTTATTTTTACTCAGGCGTACCGTGCCTGTTTGGGGTACCGTGCAGGTGTTTTCACAGCAGGCAGGCTAGGAGCGGGCGAGTTTTATTTTTACTCGGGATGGCATTTTTTCATCATTAAAATATTTTTGTTTTTTTTTCTTTAATTTATGAGGCGGCATATCTTACAGGCCCGAGGCGCCAAAACTTAAATTACGCCACTGATTGGAGCGAGCTTTAAAAGGCGATTTCTATATGGAAAAAGATAGTGGAAGTCACAATGCAAAATCCTACTAGTTTTTGAAAATATTAGAAAAGAATTACCAAACCTGAAAATTATCACATTTTAATATTATGGATTGGGGTAAACGTAATGCTTAATTCGAAAAATTGAAAACCTTCATTGGTGTTTACGGGCCTAACAAGGTAACATGCTACTAATTAAATGAGATTTAGTGCACAGGACACTAATTTTTGAGAGAGGATCTAGAGATGTGAAAACATGGGAATGCAAAAGTATTTCGATATCGAAGGTTCATGTGTTGAAAATTGTGTAAATTTATATTGTGTGTTTATTTAAAGTTCAACCCGGTTACTTTTTGAGACCCAGGCTTAGATGGAAAAGAAATAACCAACGAAATTCTGCACTACAAAGCATGTTCAGAATCCGTTCGGAAGTATTTTATGCATCTAATTCGTAACATACAATAGTTGAGGACGATCGTTTTATAATGTTTACTACTTGCTGCGAAATTGATATAAATATTTTTCAAATCTAGTTTGTATTTTAACCAAGCTGTGATGCAATATATTTTCTTGCGTCAAGCTTTTCCTGCTTGCTGCTTTCACTTAAAACGGAGATAAACTTATATAATTGGTGATTGTCAACAATATTATAAATAAAAAAGACCCTCAAATAAAAATAAATAGGTATAAATTAATTTTACTGAGAAAGATGCATAGAGCGAGCGAGCACATTTATATTTTACGTGAAAACAAAAAAAGAAACTGATTAGACAATAACTTATTTGACACAAAAACTTAATTAAAGATAAAACAACAAAAAAATATAACAAAATTCAATAAGAGAGGAACAAAAATAGAAATTGAACACAAAATATAATAATAATAATAGTAATTAAAAAAACCATTATAATGCTGAGTTTTACTCGTATTTTGATTTAAAATCCCCTAACCTGCTGCATTCTTTGCAGATCATTTCTATCTAATACTCCAGTTACCAATTGCACATCTCCGCGTATATTAACATGCGGATCACGTTCAGCTGCCAAATCCAGGACTCTTAATCGATTTACAGATAATCCAGCTATGACACCAGCAAATGGGCGTTCAATTCTATAGCGTCCATTACGACTAAATTTTCCACCAACTTGAACATTTGCCATTGTGTTGAATACGGTTGATTGGTGACCTTAAAATATTTTGGAAGATGTAATTAAATTTTATCGTTATATATTTTCTTAGATTAAGATTTTGATTAAACTTACCTTGTGGATGGACAGTTTGGACGTTATAGTCATCTACTTGTAAAGTTGCGTTTCCTCCAGCTCTGCTGAATCGCACAACATGGTAGTTATTGTCGTTCACTTTGACCCCTATTTCCCCTAGTGGTAGATCATGTGATCCTATGTTATATACCATGAAAATGTTTCCTTCTACAATTTCCAGCTCCATATAATCTTGTGTTGTTGAACTTTCTAGACGTAATAAAACTGCATCTGATTTTGTTGTGATGAAACCCAATGCGATGTTATCTTCTTCTGTATCAGGCTGTCGACCAGCAGGGAATGTGTATTGTATAATGCCTTTGTTAGGTCCGAACTCATATGCTATCGATTCTAATTGAAGAAAGAAGAAAAAAATAGTGTTTATTGAAAATTATTTTTAGTATAAATTATTCACCATCGTAGCAAGTAGGGCCGGTGTATGACGTCATATCGCATTCGCAAGCGTAAGCATTCCATTGCTGAACACAAACGCCGCGATTAGCGCAAGCATTTTGGCTGCATTTAGTTGGACCTTCACAGCCGGTCACAACCAGTGAGCTAGGGACAACCGCGTCAGTAGTAAGTGCTGGAGATGAATCTCCTAAATCCAAAGAAGCTAAACAACCTTCAAATCCAGATCGTGATGCAATCGAAGAGGGAAGTTTCGAGTACATATCCTTAAATACACCTCCAATATACAAAATTCCATTCAGTTCCAAATGCATATTATTTCCAGGTGCATTGAATATCTCTAGAGTATCATCTACTACTAAGGTGTGTGTCTTAGGCCCAGGCCTTCGTATACTAACTGAATGCCATCTATTATCGTTCATATGTATCCTAGATTTATCTCTCATCGTGATTGGTCCATCGCCAAGATCAAATGTATAGTGTATGTGACCATTAACAAGCTCGATTGATATGTAATCATTTCGACGTCCACCATTATACAATAGCAGACCATTAGGCTCTAATGTTTTAAAACGAAAATCAATGGACACTGTTGTGTATGCCTTTAGAACAGGTAAACCGACATAGGAGTGTTTAGATCGGAACGTTGCTGGATAGTAAGGATTGCCTGGCGGCGAATTAACAAAACGTGCAGTGAGCTTAAATGTGGTAGTCGGCAATGCCGACAGTTCAGGTCCCAAGTTTTTAACAATATCAATATACCTAAAAAAAAATAATAAAAATGCACATTAAAATCAATTTACAAACAACCCTCTACCTATGGCCGTTATAAACAAATCCCTGCATTTGGCCAACAAAATTCGGCATTGTTGATGTCATTTGGATCTCCTCCTCGGCATGGAACAGTCCACCCAGATGTATCGATCTTATCTCCATTGTGCTATGTTGCCGTCCGAGTATTGTCTCCGCTGAAGATAAATATTTAGATATTTTGTTCTACTGTGAAGGTGAACCATTGCTGGTTCTTGGACAAGCATATAGAAACAACGAGTGGGTCAAAAAGGTTTGTTCTTTTGTATAATAATCGAAAATTAACTCAAATAGAATTTAAATAAAGTTAAAGTAGAATTTGTGCTTTGGTTTTGATACTTTTTTTTCATTTTTATAAAAAAAAAAACTACGAAAAGCCGAACCCAAAACTGATTCTTAATTTTCTTTAAATTAATTTTTTTTCGGTAGTTTTTTTTTGGTGCATCAGTTTTGAGATCTTCTTTACTTTTATGCAGAGGAAGTTTGATTTTTTTTGATTATTTATTAACTAATTTGTTGCAGACATATTTTATTTATTTAAGAGTGAGTTGCGTTTTGTGTTCTTGTCGTTAAAGAAAATTATTTTAAACAAAAATCATTAACAAAAAATATAATTTATAGAGGGATCACATGCTACATGCTAACAAGCGACAATCAACATCGATCATACTTAATGAAATTTTTAAATGTCAGATGAAATTTATTTTTTTTTTTGGTTTTTAAATAAGCATAAAAGTTTTGTAGTAAAGCAAGCAGAAGAAATTCCCATGTTTCCTAAGGGGTTTTAAAGGTCTCTGTCAGAACGATCGAATATTAGCGCACTATCTCTAAGCAGGATTTGATCCCAATTAAAGCGAGAAAGGGTAGAACAGTAATTTGCTTGTTTTTGAATTCATCGATGATATCAAGGGTCTTTCAACAACACTTTAAATTTCGCGCCATTTTTGAACTGTCAACAGTTGTCTTTACGTAAATTTGACAGATATTGTGTCGTCCGTTATTAACTTCAGAGTTTGTACTTTAGATTAAAATAAAAATATCATCATTTTTAACGAAAATATTTCGCTTTTCTGTTGATTTAAAAATACACCTATTGTTGAAAAACCCTGTATTAATTGAGGAATATGGCAGATGAAAGCTAATTCCGTTTATACAAAGTTTTCTATAAAAAACTGAAATATGCATGAAATATGGATGATTATGATCGGTGCTAATGTCCAGGCGCAGAAAGATTGCTGTAAAGGAATGATTGATTTTTATCTAATGTTAGAGGCAAAGCTGGATTTTGTTTTTAATTGTTAAAGTAATTTACCTCGATTATTAGGTAAATACGTTTTAATATAAGTGGAATTATCTTTTAATTTTGTTTTTTTTAAATTGTTTTAACAACTTTTCGATAATTTCTTAGCATAATAAAAATGACTTAGCACAAAAAAACCTAGTGGGTATATCTTTTAAAGTAATTGCTTTAAATGTTAACCTAGAAGCGATGGCATCTAGTAACACGTAGGCATGAATCTATAACCTCACTAGTAAAAGTTTGCATTATAAGGCCGCTATTACATTAGGATGCCATGGCAGCGTAGCCAGCAACAGAGCGATCTGTAATATGTAGATACGTTTGCATTATGGTTATTAGACCTGGCGACGGCCTGGCCACGTATCCAGAATGGAAGTGTGGCCATAGCGTTCACACCACTGACATATAGAAATGGACTGCTGCTTGACAATTTTCAATGGCATCATTTTTCTCCAGAAGTAGAAAACCTTTTTTATGTAAACAAAAAATGTTTCTTCGAATTTAGGAGAAAATAACTAATAAGATGTCTGTTATAATTGATAGAAATAAATTTCCATCATTATTTTTTATTTAGTAGCAGTTTTTTCATTAATGTATTTTTTTTAAATGTGTGAGGGTTGTTTCCCCCTGTTTAACGAACTTTCAAAAATAACGCAAGACAGGGAAAGAAAAAAAACTCTATACCTGTCTATTTTTTTCTAATTGTGTTGATATCACTGACATGCACTAAACTTTTTTTTTAATTTTAAAATCGATTAAAGTTCACAGGAATTTAACGTGGGAGGGAGGCAACAATAGTTTTTGGTGCCATTTTTTTGTATGGGATTTTGCTCATTTAGCAGTCCATGTCAGTGGTTCGCACAGCCCAGAGCTATTTGGTTACGTCGCCGGCGAACTGTCCCCACTCAGGTAGCTGTTTTTAAGGCTGTGTTGCAATGGGAAATTTTGATACGGAAAGGTTTATTGTGGAAGTTGAAAGCAGACCGGCCATTTGGGATAGTTCCTCAGAGGAGCATTCAGATAGGGACAAGAAAAATCCATTTCTAGACTATTTCTTCGATTTCCATTTTAAAACTTACATCTGTCATCTGACCTTGGCCGCTGCATTTGGCAACTTGCCGAACACAATGTTTAACTGTGAATGCTTGTTCACAATTAAAGTTAAGAGATGCTTATAGAGCGCAGAAACGTTACCCATTAGTTACTTTGTTCTGAGTAAAGTATAGGCCCGGTGCTGAAAGTCGAGTCGTGTTTCGTAACAAGTCGTTTGAGTTGAAAAAAGTGACGTTTCAGTCGAATTGCGACTTTCAGCACAGGGGCCTAGAGTGGAAATGGTAAGTTAAGTTTAGGCCCCTTAGTCGTGATTAGACTGAAACTCCACTTTCTTCAACTCATGTCGTGACGGCCCATAATGCTACCGCTGGCAGTAAAAAATCGGACTCTAAACGGCAGGCAGTACGGCGTCAGACCAAAAAGATGTACTGTGTGATGTGTGCTTCGGTTAGTCTCGACAGAGTATAGCACCTTGTTCTGTTGACAAAATTCCAAATTATTGGAATCGAATAGACGCAATTTTAAAGAACTGGATTGATAGTTTTCTTTTTGGTCGTTCAATCAAGGGGGTACAGGATAGTGTCGAATCTGCACTACCTCTTGCCACCGCCTCATGAACGGTTTAGAGCTAACAGCCTATCTTTTAACATCCCAGGCATAACTTCAATCAAGGATCTGCGATGGAATAATCATCTATTCAAATCGCCAAACGTCATCACAATACTTAGGATTTTTTAAGAGATGCAAGTTAGTTTTTCTTGTAACAGTCCGGGCTACAATCTGCAAATCTTGTATTCGGCCCTGCTTCGAATACCACTAGTACATCTGTACTGACGCCTCGAAAAACGAAAAGGGGTTAAACTGCGCCACCAAAGACATCGGTGATGGAACATTGTGCACCTCCATAGACTCATGGAATGTAGCAGCTTCGACAAAAAAAAATTCCGGTCCACTCTCGTATATAGAGAACTCAACACAGGTGCCTGCGGTACGCAATAGAACCCCAAAAAACACGTATGAACATGCATTAGGACTCACATCATCTGAGGAGCTGGGGAACAAAACCGGACTTGTCCACGATAACGGTTTTTTTTTTAAATTTTGTTTTTTACTCTCTAAGCCCACCTCTATAGACCCCTGAAATATTTCCATCCAAAAGTGTTGCAAACCCACAAAAAAAAAATTTTAAAAATACTGATTTGGTTCATAAGTGGACTTGTCCTGTTAAAAAATGAAAAAATTCAAAGGAATTTGTTTCATAACTAGACTTGTCCATGACGGTTTTGAATCAAAACCGGAGATGTCCCATACATATCCATCGTTGCGAAACAAAACCGGACTTGTCCATTCAAAAAAAATTAAAAAAAAATAGAAAACATGAATTTTTGTGCCCAAAAATTAGGCTATTGATTTATACAATAAGCTATAATTATATTCAAACGCAAAAATTTTAACTAATGTGCAACTATCGAATTCAGTATTTTTGCTCTAGTGTAAAAATCAATTTTTGGGACAAGTCCGGTTTTGTTCCCCAGCTCCTCATCTTTGACAGTAGAATATTCCTTAAAAATGCTTTCAATGGTACTTCTGATTCCATCTTATGCAGAAGTGGTAGAGATTGGAACGACTAGTTCGGTGATGAGTGCAAACTGGTGATAGGGCGATGGGTAATGCATAAAATGTTGTCATTATGGTAAGCGGCGATACCCCTGTTTCATATGTCTGTTTGTTTACAACATGGTCTAGATTTGGTCCAGTTAGTGCACTATGTTGGATTACCAGGAATCACCCCTGAAAATATTGGCCACGTAGAAAGGATTTATTGAACGTCTGATGACCTATACAAGTCGCGAATGAGTGCATATGAGTATTTTAAATCTTTAAAACGGCGATATCTCATGAATGGCAATTCGTACAGGAAAATGTAGATATAATATCTTTTTTTGTAGATAATCGCATAATCTACAAACTTTGTAAAAACTTTCCTGTGATGAAACTTACCGTTTAGGAGATATTTGCAAAAAACTGATATTTTGACCTTTTGACCTTGAATAAAAATATTTGGCACAGACCGATCGAGGGGGGATTTGGCATTTTATTTATAATGATTTTTGTAAGGGCTCAATTTTCAGCAACGACAGAATTATTAACCAGTTTGAGCTTTTTCGTCTATTTTGACTGGACTATAGCGCTAGCTAATGCGCGCCGTAGCTTCGAGCTGCGAGTTTAATTGATTTTACAATACTCAGCAACGGCCGATAAAGATGCTGGAATTTTTTATTGACAATATAAGTATTCAACAATAATACCTGCAAATTTCAGCGACTTATCTTAAAAGATAGCGCCACAAGATTTAAAAAAAATTATCTCGGATCCAGAAGGTCGGAGAGCAAATTTTTTTTGGAAATTTGTAGAAAAATGTCAGCTACCGATTGGTAGTGATAGCATTCCAATGTAATTAAAAATCACAAAGATATTTATGGTTTTTTAGGGTATAAAAAAAATCGATCTTTTGTCTGATTTTGCACATATTGGGGATCGTTTTGTGATATGCGCATTAATTGCACGTGTAAGCGCAACTGTTAAAGAAAATTTTGGTACCGGGTATAAAAATATGATGGCCTGTATGAGCTATTGGATATTGAAAAAACGCGTGTTTTTCGAAACAATCGGTTTTTGCAAAAATCTTGCAATATTTTGCAAATCTGTAAAAACGATCTTATTCGACTTATCTTGGACTACGTTTTCATCGTGGTTCGTTAAAAAATATCTTCTTTTCACGGAGCTACAGGTATTTCAAAAAATTGCGATTTTTAACGGTTTTCTGTAATTACTAATTGAGTTTGCAATTTTTTGAGACCGGACCAGGACAGCTCGATCCGTATTAAAGAGTTGCACAATTTTGCCTCTTTTTTATACAACTCTTTTTTATACAACACCAAGTTTCTTTTTTAAAGGTAAAAAACTGTTCTTCGCCACTTTTGGGCGCCATTTTAGAAAGGACGCAAGCGCGTCATTTGTTTTAAAAATAGTTCATTGAACTCTTCGCAAAATTTCCTATTTTTTACATGCCTTAGTAGCCTGTTAATAGTTTTTGTAAACGGATATTGTCCATTATCAGACATGGAATAATAATGCAGAAAAATTACATGTCTGACAATTGCCTGGGCCCTGGGTTCTCATCTGCAATGTCACTGACCGAGGTTTTATTTGTTTACCCAGATGCCAGCCCCTTCACGTATTGCAGAATCCTAGACTTATACTTATAATATCAGAGGTGAACGCTTTCTTTCCTTCTCATCCATCTATATAAATATAATTGGAGCCTGTCTGTGGTTTCAAAATAATTGTCTTTTCCTAAGCTCATATGGTTATTTGCATGATATTAAAACAAAATCAAGTATTTTTAAAACTTTTGTCTGTCTGTTTGTCCGGGCTAATCTCGGAAAGGGCTAATCCGATTGCGACGGGACTTTCACTGGAAGATTCAGTATTTTTTTGGGCATGTTTTAGGCTATTTTGCACTCGGATCCGACTATCGGTTCAGACAGAAAACTGGATCCGATAGTCGGAGAAAAGCGAGTGGAAACTTTTTTTTATCATTCCAGTATTAAACCAAATTTTTTTATGTACCCAAATTCATGTTTACAGATTCGTTCTTCTTTTCATTATACCTTTTTCCTATCCCGGACTGTGCCCACATAATTTTTTTATTAAAAGGCGTTGCAACGTACGTGGGCTTTTGCCAGTTATATATAAATCCAACATTTTTGCTTCTCCTTACCATCTTACCAAAAAACCTTGTTGATCAACTCCGAACCGATTGCTGAGAGAGCTTCAGAATACACTATGTTCAATGTTCTGGAGCTAACTCTTGAACAACCTACATACAGCTGATCGGGAAAGGACATTTGGCAAACTTCGTTATTTATAAATTTTGATCATTTGTTATTTGCTACCCCTAAAAACCGTCATATACCAATTTTCATTTGAATCGGAATACAATTGGCAAATTTGTTGGCCATATTGGTGCGGCTATTTTGAATTTATAAGTTTTGACCACAAATTCGTTATTTGCAACCTTAAAACCCCCTAGATACCCACTTTCATTGGAATCGGAACTAAATTGGCAAATTCAACCATATTTCTGCAGCCATTTTGAATTACGAACACCGCCAATTTCAAAAATCGGGCTCCGAGGTGCATTATGGGAGACTCCCACGGACCTTCATGCAAAATTTCGAAGCTCCTGCGATGACGGTGCCCCGGTATATCGCACATATACATATACCGGCAAACAGAAACTTTCTTTTATTAATATAAGATAAAATAATCGTTGTTTTTTAGAAGTTTCTTATTGCAAAATGTATTTAGGAATATTATGTATAGTCCTAAAAAAATAGAATTGAAGGAAATTTTTTGATAAAACGTTCTGAAAATAAGAAAAAATATATTCGTTCAGTAAAAGTCATTTTATAGCTTTATGGTAAGAATTAATAAAATATTTACATCTGACATTTAAAAATTTCCAAAACAAAAACGAAAGCAAAGTCAAAAGTGCCTTAAGCAGGGTTTAATATCTAGCAGCTAATACATATCATTAAACATTATATCCAAAAGCATCCTTCCCTATATTTCCTAAATATATTTTGTTAATTATTAAATTCAAATTATAAGAATTAGAATGTTATCAGCGATGCCTTTAAATATAACGAAAAATCGAAGAATTCGTATCGATGATACCAAAATGCAATCATTGGTTTAAAAAACCTAAAAAAAATGAGCTAAGACATTTCCGTTCAAAAATATTACAAATGTCTAATCTCAAAACATATTTTTGCAATTCGAATCTGTGTTAAAATAAAATGTTTTTTTTAAAAAAAAGGATTTGATTAATATTTTACGTTAAAAATCGGTTGTTTAGCAAAATTCAAAATCAACACAGTAACGAATTACAAAAATTTGTATTTATTAACTATTTCTTTCCAATCTTAAAAACAACAGGCAGAAAATTAAAATAAATTAAATAAAAAAATAAAACAAATTTTTTGTGCAATAAAATAGCGCCCTGACGCTCGCAATGTTGCCGGTTTTTGTATTTCATTTTTTTTCATGTTAGAAAATTTTCAAATTTTGAGGCGATTGAATTCTTCTATTTTTTTTTATTGTAAAAATCGCGCCCGATTTTTTATAATTGATTAATTCATATTTATTTCAAATAAAATTTGTTGTTACCTTCACCTAATGTTCGAATTATAATTTAACATTTTTATATCCAATTGTCCATGGGAAATTTTACTTTTTTTTATAAAAAATCTTTTTTTTTTGAAAATGAAAATTTTGAAAAGATTAAACTTTTTTTTTTCATTATTTTATAATTGATGCCAATGATTTCTACTTTTTTTTAAAGGGAACAAACTTTCATTTGAAATTCGTTAAAAAATTTCTTTAACATTGATATTTTTTTTACTCTGTCGTTTTATAAATGTTTAGTTAATTTTTTTAATTGATTTTTTTTTAAAATAAATTAAATAATACAAAATAAATGAAATGAATTGTTTTTAAAATGGTATTTCGTTTTTTTTGTATGATAAATGAATTTGTAGCCAATTTTCCTTTTACTAATAATAATATGTTCACGACTAGAGTAATAAATTAAATAAGAGGAAATATAATATTTCGATAGTATTTTGGAAAGATAGTTCCAAAGGACAGAGAGATAGAGAAAAAACACATAAAGCGCAAAATACTGATAGAGAACCTAGCATAATTTTTTTTTGGTTAATATATATTTTTTTTGAACAAAAAAAAGAGGTTACAAGATTTGATTGGTTTAAATAGGGTATACTTTGTCAAACTTGATACAAGTGTATGGGGATGGTGATGTGAATTTTGTGATAAATTTCTTTCTCATTTATTTTTTTTGTTATTCATAAAAGAAATTTATAGAATTTTGTATTATGCAAGCAAAATTTTGTCTGATTTTGATTATATTTCAGGCGAGAAATTCTTAGGTGTATTTTTGTTGATGTTGTTATGTTTATGGGTAATTTCTGTAAACAAAACCTAATTTGATCCTGATCCTTATTCGCAGAAGTGAAATTTTTTGTCGAGGTTCGGTGTAATATGCATTTTTTGTACATAATATTAATGTCATAAACGTCCATGCTCCCCCAGAAGACAAGATGGATACGGAGAAAGAGGAATTCTACCAAGAGTTAACAAAATCCATCAAGTTAATACCGTGGAATGATATTAAAATGCTCCAAGCACCATATGAACACCAAAATAGAAAAAGAAGAGGAGTGAGTACCTAGGAGGCATAGATAAGCAAAGCCTCTACACAACGCTTCCAATAACAATCGTAACAGACTTGTCGATCTCGCTATAGCTCGAACTCAATGGTAATCGTAATATGTTCAACAACTTGAGAAAGGGAGTAGCAGAATTGCCCAGCATCAACGACAAATGGAAAGAATTAAAGGCAGCATAAAGGATGGGCCTCCAGACAAACTATAATTGAATGGTCCGACCAGGACTGTAGATCCGCAATTGAAGAAAGAAACCATAGCCACGGGGAATACGTCGCAAGGCCCACAAGAGCGGAAAACTTCGAGCTATAAAGAAGAACTATAGACAAGCTGTGCAGAAAGAAGAAGAGAGAATATCTAAACAAGAGGATCCTAAAGATACAGGAAAATTTCGATGAAGGGAGAATTAGACAAGTGTACAGTTTCAGCCAAGAACGGGAATCTGCAGAAGCATAGATGGGAGCCTATTACCAGGGCCTAATAGGATAAAAAAAAGTAGAGAGAATGTTTCCAAAACTGATTGAATTCGATCCCGATAATGAACAAAGATCCACTGACGGAGACATTTGTAATTCCTCAAGTTAATGTTTTAATAGAACCACCGACACTGGATGACGTACGTGAAGCTGTAAAAAAGAAAGAAAGCAACAAGTCGCCAGGTGTTTTGATGGAATTGCAGCTGAGTTGCTAAAGGAAGGTGAGCAGCAACTCTTAAGAACCTTAAACGAACTTGTATGCAACATCTGGGACGAAAAAGTTATGCCAGATGAAGAAAGCGATATACAAGACATGGGATAAATTAACTTGTAAAAACTACAGAGGTATCTCACTCCTCAGCACCATAGGAGAATATCAGCTGGTTTTAGGACAAACAGGTCAACATCGGACCAATTGCTGACCTTAAAGCAAATTTTGAAGAAAATTTGGAAAAGGAATGTAGATGTACTATATACCAGATATTTGTCGACTTTCAACAGGCATATGACTATATACTGAAGACCATATCGGAATAGGAGTCCCTTCCAAGCTGGTACGACCAGGGGCGGCGCTTTCATAGGTGCGAATGGTGCACTTGCACCGGGCCCAATCTGAAGTTGTTGAAAGCGCCTTCTATGTTCAGGAAGGCTGCCAAGGTGGACTGTTTTTATTCTATGCAGAATTCTACAGTGGAAACTAATACATGCAGTGCAGTGACAATGGAATATTTCTTGAAATATGAGGGCTTGGAGAACGATATAGGGACCTCTATTATAGAGATTCAAGTGTATAGGTCTATAGATTTGCGGAGCCCAGGATTATGGTAGGGAAAACACCGAAATACATCCTGGAGCAGGATGATGAGGTTGGGGGATGTGTGTACAATGGTGGCAGTGGCGCTGAAGGCCATCTACCAGAAGATTAAGCAGTACGAAACTTAAAGAAACAGCATTAGCGGGACAGTTTTGTGAAGTTAAAGCGCAAGCAAACCCAGCATAAAAGCAAGATCGCGAGGAAAATCCTGATTGGACACAAGCTTTCATAGGTGCAAATGGTGCACTTGCATCAGGCGCAATTGGACGGGGCGCAATTTCGGAATTCAAGATTTTTAAGAAAAAATTTAAACTTTAAAAAAAAAATTTGAGCAAGTCTTCCCGTGCCTTTTTTTATATATTAAAGGAACTCCACAGAGTGTTTGTGTCTTTTTCAATTGCCTTCACTGCGATCAAAAAATGAGCAACTGATGGGGGCACAATATGGCATACTGCACCGGGCGCAAAAAAAACCAAGCGCCGGCCCTGGGTACGACTGATCAAATGCGCAACGAAGTATAGACCCAAGATGCAGAAATAAAAGAGTTCGAGGTACGACAAGGGAATGGAGTAACCCCAAGGCTTTTCAACCTCGCCCTAGAATGGGTGATAAGGAAAACGTCAGTCCAGAGAAATGCGTCAGTAACAACCCACTCTGTACACTTACTTCGATATGCAGATGACGTGAACTAAACGAGCCGGTAAACGACAAAAGACTAAAATCAACAAAGAACGATGAACACAACCTAGAAGTTGTCGATAACATAGTCTACCTTGGGTCTAGAATTACAAGAAGGAACACAGATAAAGGAGAGGTTACTACTTGCTAATAGAGCCTTTTATGCACAAAAACAGATACTGAAATCAAAAAAAGAACGAAACTCTCACCCTACTAACTTGCACTAAGACCCAGATCATAGGGGCACGAGTCAACAGGTTGACTCAGGTTGAGAGAAAAGTTCTGTGAAAAGTTTTGACAACCCAGAACTCTTAACCTTTATAAAAATGATCAAACTAAGACTAGCTGCCAAAGTTATAAGATGATAACCACATCACAAAACTGCTCATGGTAGTAGAAATTTCGGGAGATGGCCAGTAGCCAGACCCGAGAGGAGATATATGGACTCTGTGAAGGTTGACGCAGAGGCAATGCTTCCGCAGCTGGAGACATGCTGCAACGGACTCCCACAATTGGAGGAATGCCCTAGAGGAGACCAAGACTCGATTTAGACTGTAGGGCCATTGGATGGATGGATTTTATTCATCGTACTTTCACATCCTTATATGAATCAATTTGGACTAACTATTTTAGTAATAGTATTTTAGTAAAAGTAATGTGCGCAAAAAGGAGAGCTTTTGGTGTGAATAAGCCGAGCGGGTTAGTCTGGTTTAGTGGAAAAAGCATTACTGAAGCGAGCTGCGTTATGCACACACCCATTTAAAACCCATTGAGCGTTCTAGAAGCGAGTATGCACGGCTATGCTCTACTCAATCATATACTCTGCGTACTGGACGTACTCTAAGAGAGCATAGTTTTCTGTGAAAAAGTCGCTACCGTCGCGGCGATAAACATATGAAACTATATGCGATGTCTTCACATTTTTCAGTCTTTCCGCTGTAGCTAAAAATTAAAATTATGGTTATTTTCATTTATTATTCGGTATCAGAATAGAATTGACGTTGCATTAGTCAAGTAGTAATTGTTTAGAAAACCAAAGAACCACCAAGAATATAACAAGGCATTTAAAACGCATAGAACTATAAATATCCAATATTGTGACGAAGTCGGACTTTAAGCAGCAAATAAATTTTTTTTATGTGAAAGACTCGCGCTCAGAGGTAAAGCCTGCTTGTACTGTCGACGGTTCTATCATTGAGTGCAATGTCGGACAGTAAACCCTAGTCGGAAAGATACGAGTAGTATAGAGAAGAAGTGAAAGAATTCATAAAGCCAACATGCTGTTTTATTTCACTGGCTCTCATCTAATACTGCTGCGACAGAACGCTAACCTTGGTGATCGACCAGGAGATTCCTCGCTTCTTATGCTTAGAGGTGATGGCAGGAGAAGAGCGGGGAGTTTTGTAAAGAAGGAAGAAAAGAAAGAAGGAATGTTATCTAGGTGGAAGAACTCGAAAGACGTAGGACTACGCCGGGGAGTGGATTCGAACCACGAATGTGATCGTAGTCACCTTAACCTTAGGCTGCCAAGGCCGGCAATGAGGAAGATGCTGAGATGCCATTCGTAAGCTCATGTCTAGGGGCGCAGTGTTCGATGAACAAGCCAATTTATGTCGCCTTAGGAGAATCTGTTTAACTAATTAATTACATAGATGAAGTGTTTGGTCTTACGATGATAATATCTAATACAGTTTAGTAAACGTGTTTTTGTATTATCAATTATGAATAGAAAATTAAAAAAATGTAAAAAATATTTTTCCCTGCATTTAAGAGAGTAGTAGTCTAAAAGTTTTACAATCCCAAATTGAAGATGGCATTGCGCGGCAAGACCATTCTAGTACAGTTTGGCAGTTGTTTGTGTTCTACAATGTCAGTGTTTTTACAAAATTAATAAATTCTTGCGTTTGAAAGAGAATACGCCTACACAAATAAAAACAGTGTTGGAAGCTGTTTATGAAGACTCTCCTTTATCATTCGCTACAGGGAAAACGGGTAGTAAAACGTAAACGTATTCGTACCTGTTTGGTATCATGAACCGGCAGCCTCCCGGAAGACCAACAACAGCGATCAGCACCGATAGCGTCGAATAGGGTCACCAAATGATACTGGATGACCATCAAATCAAGATTAGATAGCTAGCAGAGGCTATGGGTATATAAAAAAACCCATGTCAAATATTGAGTGAAGAATTAAAAATGCGTAAGCTATACGAGCATTGGGTGCTGCGCTTGCTCACTTTAGACAAAAAATACATTCGAATGAACATTTTCACCGTGTTGTTGGAGCAGTTTAATCCAAACGAGTGAGGTGTTTCTTTTGCATTGATTTAAAAGTGTAGATGTAACTTGGATCCATCATCACACTCTTGGGATGAAATAACAGTTAAAATAATCGATTATAAAGGGCGAACCTGCTTCGAAAAGGTGAAGATGGTTGCATCGGCCGACAAGCTTATGGTGTCTGTTTTTCGGGGAAAGGCATGGATTTCTGCTGGACAGCTGGACTATCTAGAAAAGGTAAGAAGGTCATCGCATACGTAATGCATATTTTGTAAAGATAGACGCCAACTAACAATATAGAAAGGGTTAAATTGGTAACAGCATTGCTGGGAAAAATATTGATATACTATATTGAAAATGATAATGTATTGATACATAAACAACTAATGGGTGATTCTTTTAGAGGTACTTTTTTCATTAAGGAGGAGGAGTAGTAACCCGTGAGGTGTGTCAAACTGTCATGGTATTTTTGCTCACGATTGTTTGACATTTCATCATGGAAGAACTTACGCCGGCAGAGCGTCTACAAAATATTCAGTTGTATTACGAAAATCAGCGTTCTACGGGGATGTTTTTCGTTCACTTATGGTCACTTAATCAGCTTACCAATCCAAAAATTGAACTGCTACTATACCATCGAAAAAAATTGAACTGAATTGTTGAAGCCGGCTGATCTTCGAATCGTCATAGTTTCAGTGTTTGAGATTTTAAATAACTACATCAATAAGCAAAATTGCCGTATTTTAGTTAAATACCAACCCGAAGAGGCTCAAGAGCTGCCATTACATCCAGACAAAATAACGGATTGATGTGGTTTATGAGCTGGGGGAATCATCGGTCCATATTTCTTCAAAAATGAGGCTGATCGGAACGTAATGTGAATCGGCCATGACCCCGGACTATTTGATACATAATATTGAAGCTAGAGATCTCTGCGACATTCGGTTCCAACAAGACGGCGTTATTTGCCACATTGTCCGTGAACTTTATTGCGAGAACAATTCGGTGAGCAGTTCAATTCATGCTTCGGACCGGTGAATTGGCCATCTAGCTCGATCATGTGATATCAAACCTCACATTCTTTTAAGTTACGTAAAGTCCAAAGTTTATATGGTTAAACCGGCTACGATTGATGAACTGACAGGAAGCCAGCATTACTCGCGCCATTGGCCAAACACCATTCGAAATGCTCGAATTGAAAATTGGTATTTCAGAATGTACCATTGTTTTTTTGTATAATAATAAATTTTACCCGATAAAATTTAATTTTTTTATTAACTTTCCAATTTAGTTCCAGAAGTTATTGTAATCGGTCCAAAAATCGAAATCGTAATTTTTAACGTTACTTTCATTTTTCAAGGCCCCAATTGCAATTTAAACGAAAATTTGAGAAGTATGTGTGCGTGTGTGCGTACATATGTGGTAATTTGTTCCTGCACGATATCGCGCGAATCAAAAAAGATATCGACTTGGTGAGGTGTCGTTCGAAGCGTATTAACGGAAATATGGTCTGAAAAGATTTTCATAAAATTCGGTCCAGCCGTTTTTTTGTTAAAACGACGTATGTAATCTTTGTACCTGCACGATATCGCGCAAACCAGAAATGATAACGTCTTCTTTGAGGTGCCGATCGAAGCATATTAACGAAAATATGCTCGGAATAAAATTTCATAACATTCGGTCGAGCCCTTTATTCAGCATTCATGATACTGGGAAGTTGATTGTGTGGACCGAAAGGGTCAAACACATAACCCAATTTTTTTTTTATTTTTAAAAAAAAGCACCTCGAAGTGAATCACCCAATATATTTGACCGGAAAAATATACTTCTCAGACTTCTCTCGTAGTTCCTTTCTTATCGACTATTATAATCAAATAATTCATCCAAATTAACATAAACAAAATATAATTTCGAGTTAAAAATGCTTAAGATTATGGTAACGTTTTAAAATATGGTGCTGTACTTGCACCGTGGTATCGTTACACTGCACCCTCTTTTTTTACAAGTAAGTTTCTCGCCTGAAATAATTTTTTTTTCTAATTGTTATAAATAATGCATTTTTAATGATATAAACACAAAAAAATAAATAAATAAACGAATCTAGCAATCATGGATAGATAAATTTCTGTAACGTTTGTACATAATATCAATAAATTGAAATATAGATTCAAAAAATTTTTGATTTTCTTTTACAAATCCTCTTCACCCAAAAAAATATCAGGCACATACAAACGCTTCAAAATAAGTTCTGCCTTCAATGACTAGAAAATATTTAAAAAAATAATATTAATAATTAAAATTAAATATCAAAATATAATTTAATAAACCAAAACTAAAAAATTAAAAAATAAACTCAAAGCCAAACTTTCCAATTTCTATTAATTTTCTTGAAACTCCAATCGTACTATATTATAACGTTCCAAAGAAAATTTCGTTATTTATTTTTTAAGTAAAATAAATTAAAAACAAATTTTGATTATTAATCAACACATAAATAATTAACTAAAATCAAAATCAAATCTAGAAGTGAAATAAATAACACACTTCTTTGACGACATTCCTAGAACAATCTTCAGTATTTTCTGGTTGCAATTGTTCTAATGTCTGTAGGTTAAAAAAGGTATATAGAAAGTGTTACTTTGTCCGAAATAGGTAACTATATATATAGTAATGTGAAGAATGCGTATAATAGTAATACTATTTAAGAGTGTTAACAGTTGTTTTTTGGTAGCGTTTTTATAATAATATAAAAAACACGACAATTAGATGGTTTTTCTTAAAAAATTCTTTAAACAAAACATAAACAAAATAGAAAGAGGCTCGTCCAAATAATCAATTTGGACAAAATAAAAACCGGATTCTTGTTTTATGTAATTGAATACTGTTAAATTCCAAGTAGAATATAGATTTTTTTTCATATAATATATATAAAAAAATATTAGTAACTAAATAAACATAAATGTATAACAGTAAAATGAATTTAACAACTTTACAATTTTACATATATAAACAATGTCTAAAAAGAGTCTTGTAAAAATATCTCTTGTATCATAGTTTTATGTTGTTTTTTTTGTTTTAAAAAAAATTTTTGTAAAAACTTTTATTTTTTAGTTAAAGCTGATTATATTTTTGGTCAATTATATATTTTGGAAATTTTTGTATTTTCTTGATAATAAATTTTTTTTGTAACTTTTGATTAATATGAGTTAAACGACACGTCACGACACGTATTAGGGCAAATAAGTGCTGTTGATACATACATAACATACCCCTGACGGGGGGAGCCCCGTCAACTTGTAGGCGCAAATTGGATGCTCTTCTTGAAAAGCGGATTGTATGCCAGTTATTGTCGTTTAGTACTGTCTGTCCGGCCAGGAGATTCTGAAAAAATAAAATTTTATTTAATTTAAAATTGTTTTGTCAATATAAAGCATATTTGTATGTGGGATTGTATTGAATTGCGTTAAGATTGGAGTTTTGGTTTACAATGTCGTAAAATGTCTTTCATATTTCCGTGCAAATCGAAAGGAAAATAGAACCTTGGGCTAGAACGATTTCATAGCATGAAATAAGTGATATTACTTTAGAGTTCACAAAGGCAGCGGAAGTATACTTTACTATCGTCCTGCATCCCCATCTTTGCATGCCAGAGATTCTCCTCGTTTAAAGAGACATAAGACTCCATCGAGGCGTTAGTCACATTCGCGTTAGCTCCGAGGTTGACAACCTTAGGCACGTTTAACCACGATTACAAATTTTTTGTTTAAATTTTTGTCAAAAAAGCAGGCTTTAAGTGAATTTTCATTCAATGATGTGCCATCTTTATAAATATTCTCCCTCAATTTTTGCACTAAGTGAATCAAAAATTTTATCTTATGAGGACTTAGATCGGTATTTCGGTTGCCTTTATCCCGGAGACAGACTAGAAACTTAATCCGGATTATGACGTCAGAATGACATAGACCCATATAAAAGATATGGACATAAACTGAAGTCTACGTCATTGTGACGTCATAATCCGGATTAAGGGTGCTAGTCTGTCTCGGGTGTTACTGTACAATCTCTCCATTAATAGGAGTATAGTATAGTATTATGAAAGATAGTAGAACAACACCGATCTCGGTGTTAAAATATTAGTTTCAAACCACATTCTTTTCTTCTGGTTTTATACAGGAGTCTAACACTGCGTTTACACTAGCCATAACCATTTCCATATGGCATGTACAGTGCAGACCCTGAAACTTGGCCATTTTTAATGGCAAATCTTATGGTAAACCCGATGGAAAACCATTATGGGCCAGTTTCACCCGGGCCAACCAACAAAAATCTGCTGTCATCGTCCATTCCTTTTTGAAATTCGATGAAAAGTCGCACGGGCTTTCACACGAACCAAATTTTCAAACAAACTGTACGTCAACTGGTCATGACAGACCATCAAATCTGCCATGAATTTGGCCATTATTTGACGTTTGTTAAACAGCTATGGCGGAAAGTTTAAAATTTAGTTTGATTCGGCACTTTCAATAGCACGCGTTTTAATAATTCTGAAAATATTTTTGATTTGGTAACATTTGTGAACCTGTGCCATTTTTCCAAATGAAAACTCATGCCATGAATTGCCCACCGCCCGCCGTAACATTTGACAGTTTAACCTATAAAATATGGCTATGGCGAAAAATAATAATAATAAAGCGCCTTCATTAACATTTGACGCTATCTCTGAACGTATGTCCGAATTCGTAAATAAAGGTAACTCTCCCACCATTGCATTTACGAGAACGGTCAATTTTGGGGATTGGGAAGAAGTTATTAATTTTACCCAACTCAAAATATCAAATTTTTTATGGTCTATCTCTATGGTAACTGGAGGGTCCTAGACACAAGATCCACATTCCACAATAGAAATCCTTCGTCATAAATCTGGGGAGGCAGGCTAGGCTTCTTTGAACCCCACGAGAATGAACTGGAAAGAATTCAGAGAATCAACGAAGAAGAGATACACGCACCTACGGATGAGTCAAGCCAAGGGTGGAAAACCTTCTGGGGTATAGCTCAGCGCGGCATGTTTGCGGATTTTTTTAACATGTTAAGCCAATTTCGAACTGTAAACACTACTTGGTTCACATTTCCATTTGATGGCTCCTCTACACGTTGGCCAATATGTGTGCCATTGGTTGTGGCAAAATGGCCCAACGTGTGGACGCGGCGGCCGTAACTCGGCCATAACCCTTTCATCACACCACAAGGATCTCGCGACAACGCAACGTATTGCTCAAAAAACCACATCACACGGATCTCGCGCCAACGTGTTGGCCATCACTCCGCATTATTCCAATACATACCAACGTGAGTCAAAACCCCCACTGTACACGATGGCCAAGGTATTGGCCGCAAACACATTGGCCAACCTGTAGAGGAGCCTATCCAATGAAATGGCTAAAAATTGATCTAATAGACCGATTTTGATGAAATTTTGTGTGAATATAGCTGCTATCAAGTAAACAACAAAATCGTGGTCGTTTGTAAAAAAATTACGATTTGCGACAACTTTTTATTAAATAACAATTGGAAAATAGGTCAACTTTAACGAATAATAAGTACGTGGATTTTTATCCGATTTTAATTTTGTTGGCGTCAAATTATCGGTAATTAATAATGAACAAATTTGTCTGGCAGAATTTTGATATCATCTTTTGTTTATCAACAATCCACGAATATGTGCCGAAAAGTCAAAAATGGGCCAAAAATGGTGGTTTTTCCGAGTTTTTTTTTAAATTTTTGTTTATAACCTTGTGAATTTTTCATAAATCAAAAATCCACCAGACAAATTTGTTCTATATTAAATTCCGAACATTTTCCACTTTATAAAATTAAAATCGGTTGAAAACTCGCGCGTTGATAAGTTGAAAAAAAACTTTCGAGATAATTGTCTTTGAAGTGTGACGTTCCGTTGTTTCTACCTGGAATAGCTAGAATTTGATCGGCTCGACCAATCGACATGATGTTACACGTGGTTTTTTTTAAATCTGAAAACGCTAAATGATAGAGAACATTTCAGTCCATCCGAATATGCAATAAAAAAAATCGTCAAAAACTCGATTTTCGACCAAAAATCACTGGATAGTGCCCTTAAATGGAAGCACGAAGCACATTCCATTTAAATGGGTTTGCCAACAAGCAAAACTGCCATTTTGGGTCCCAAAAGGAGAAAACTCGTGATGGAAGCACCAAAAAAACCAGCACAGCCCAAAAGTGGCCATTTGGGCCGCTCTATCCACGAATAATCGGACCGTTTTTCTATGAAAATCCTCGCGGTAAAGTTGTCCCTGTTGATGGTAATTGATATCGTCACATGATAAGCGAATGCTCACTCTCCCACTTCTCCAGGCAACAGTTTAACAAATACTCGAATTTCAAATCCTAAATCTGCATCGGGACACCCTGTATAAGAAAGCCTTTCCGCCATGGTGAAGTTTGGTGTTGCCCTACTTTAGGCTGCGTGCAGTACGCAGCGAAGATGATAGAGTAGAGCAGGGGTCGGCAACCTCGTTTACTAGGAGTGCATATTTCAGAAATGCGAGAGTTCGGTGGGCATCATATGAAGAACCGGAGAGAGGGTTAATTTTTAAACAAGAAAATATTAATGCAACATAAATTTATTTATTAATTTTTAATTTATAAATTAAAATTTTAATTGAAAAAACATGATATTAAAATTCTTAATTAATGCAATATTTGACATTGTAATTCTGCGGCCAACTCGTTGTAATGTGGCACATTCACATATGTATGTTGAATTCCCAGTTCTCAGGCATTGGTCCAAATGAGTATCAGTGAGGCGTGATCGGTATTTTGATTTTAGGTATTTCATATTGGGAAACAAAGATTCACACGCATATGTGGACGCGCAAAGAGAGTTCAATTTTTGAGCACATTTTCTCAGCAATTGGAAGCTATTTTCATCGACTAAATTCCAGACTTTTTTTTCGTTATGATGCGATTTTAATTTAATGTCATTTTTTGTTTTTATAATTTCCAATTCTAAGTCCTCCTTATTGGAAATATCGAAATATCTTGCTATTTTATCGGTCACATCGTCCTCTGTATGAGAGAGAGGATTAATAAAAAAAGGGCAAGAATGCCTCCAGTTCATAGAGTTCTTCAAATCTGGAATTAAGTTCTTCAAGTAAGGAATCAAAATGTTTGGCAAACTGATGAGTGGTAGTATTTCCATCGCAATAATTTACTATTACCATTTTTAAATTTGGGAAATGTGATAAACTATCTTCTTCCATGCGATTTGCAGAGCGCCAATTTAGATTTAAATGCATTTACCATACTTATCATAAAAGCAATATGATGAGTTCTAGCCTGTAGTTCAAATTTAATTCCTTCAATTTTACTGTTAAATCAGTTAGAAACCCAAGCTTTATTAACCAAAGTTTTTGTTCTAATTCTAAACAAATTTCATTCCTGGATGGGCGGGCACTTTAAAATTGCTTCGCGGGCGCCCTAGAGCACCGCGTTGCCGACCTCTGGAGTAGAGCATAGCCGTGCATACTCGTTTATAGAACTCTGAAAGGGTTTTAAATGGGTGTGTGCATAACGCAGCTCGATTTTTCTGCTAGAGGAAGTACCCTTAGGAAGCTAATCAGGGTGGTTTTCAATATCAGCTATAACTACAAATTTTGGAAACGGTACAGCGTACAGGGACTGCTTAAAATTGTAGAAGAAATCCATTAAGGACGGCAAAGAAACAAACATGAAGGTAATATTGATAATGTATAGAGGGTCGGCCAGGATTGGTAAGATTCTATCTAAACAACCCTGCCAACTATCTTACGTCAGTCGGGGAGAAGCCTTGGGGCTAGATTGATAATCCGATACAGCAGCCAATCGCAGTGGGGTCGGGAAGAACCAGTTAAAAGGGCAACCGAACATTTTCTTTGCACTTGTCCGGCTCTGGCAGCCAAGGATCAAAGACGGTGCATTTAGAAACATTTTCTTAAAAGAATTGGGGAACGTTTCGAAGGTTGAAATGAACCGTTACCTGATTTTGTCAGGCTGGATCTAAAGTAACTTTAAGCACACTGACATGTTAACGTAAAGATTTCATGAGTTTTTTTTTATGTGGAAGACTAGAGCTCAGGGAAAGCCCTTTGTATAATACAAAACGCTGCCTCTATTTTATATAGAAACGTATTCTTTTGCTACACTTAGATTGCTCAAAAAATAAGGACTCTTCTTCATCCGAAGTATCTTCTAATGAGGAAGAGCTCGAGCTGTCAAAAAGAATGATTACTGAAATTATTACTGAAGCGCAAAAATTACAAAATAATACCTAAAACTATAGAGTAAACGTTTCCCTACCATTCATTATTGCAATAATATCTTTTTATAAACTATAAAGAAAGTTATTTTCCGCGTTTTAATAATTTTGAGCTCCAATTCAACTTGAAGCATTCATAAGTGTACGTCGTTGAATTTAACTCTGCTTGGGGTATAAACTTAACAGAGACTTAAGTTAGTCGTGCTTGGTGCATACGGTCCTTAAACATTTCTCAAGATATTCAGGTTAAAAAAAGGGATTATTACTTTAAAAAATATTGTGGGTAATACATATTATTAGATTGAAGGTATTATCAAATTAACATTATAAGAAAAGTGTCATCTTTTGATAAAAATATCAACTATAAAAAATTAAATTTTCTAAAATTTCGATAACCACATACAGTGTATTCCTATGAATAGAGCGAGGTTTCATAAAAAACAACTCAGATGTGTCCCAGTTGGGAGTTTCAAGCTTAAACACAGTCCAGCGAAGCGTAAAAGGCTTAGTTCTATAAAAAAAATTGCTCAAACTATATGAACCACAAAACTCTGTAGAAAAAGGGACGAACTTTCCAAAAAGAATTATTATTATCATCGGTTTTATTTTCTTTACTTTATCAATAATGAAAAAGAAATATGCATGAAAGCTCTTACCTTTTCTCTATCTCCTAATCGCACACTGGCACGAATCCGTCCCGCAACAAGAGCAATTTCCAGGCGATCTGGTGAATTTGATTCCGCACTGGTGAGAAGTAATAGCCCCACAGGACGTCCGGTTTTAAATCTTAAAACCAGCTCTTCCGTTTGAGTTTTTGTTCCCTGTCCATTACCCAACCAAATTGTCATATGTTGGCTGCCATTGAATGCAAGAGTTGCCGATTCTCTGCCACACGTTGGTCCTGTATACAAGGTGGCGGAGCAGTCACATATAGGACGATTCCATCCTTCTGTGCACGTACCACCATTCATGCATGGTGATGGAGATCCAGTGCACACATTTGACTGTACATGACACGAAGGCTTAACAGAAGCTGAAATATTTACATCCGGATTAAATCAATTATTTTGTGCAAATCTGAAGATATTACCTGAATCCTGTTGTCTTGCGAATGCTGCAATATCTATTGGCTTACCGCTGAGCACTAAATCCCGTAAGCATCCCACATAACCCTGCCGTAAAGTGGCTGTCCAAATGGCAGGAGGCCAATTAACACTTTCATATGGTGCACCAGTGCCACCCACATAAATCTGTCCGTCTAGCTCAAGTATGGTCGAGTCACCAGGTGTTCGAAAGTCGTTCCATTGGCCATCGACACCCACTTTTCCGTCTCGTCCGTTACGCCTCAGGACCAAATCATGCCAATCACCATCGTCCACTCGACGCCTAGAAGCACGCACTTTAACAGCACCCGATCCCAGATCCAAGTGAATGTAGATGTGTCCATTCAACAATTCCACAGCGAAAAGGACCGACTGAAAGAAATGTCCTTAATAAGTTCTTAATGTTACCAAAAAATGATTTTATTTTTTCGACAATCTGTCAGCGAGGCGCCAGCAGTTGCTCATTAGCGCCCCGGGGGTAGTTTTTACTTACGTTTTTCGCTCTTGGGGGTCGAGTCCCCGTTGTAAGAAGGATCAAGCCGTTGGGCTCCTTTGTGCGGAACTTAAATGCAATAGAACTTTGCTTTCCTGTTTCCCACGGTGGCAGGATCTGATTTTGAAAATTATGGAATAGTTTTCTCGGTTAGCATGAAAAGTTGCTACTAGCGAAATTGTTTATCGTTTTCGCCCAGCTGAGAGATGGATGGAAATTGAAGTTTTTTAATTTAATTTGTTGGATTTTCTGTGAAGTTGTTTAACCAACTTTTTTAATTTTAATGTTAAATTTCAACGGTGTTTAGTTTTGAAAGTAGAGTTTAAAGTAAGAATTTTTAAGTTAAATTCGAGTGCTAAGCAAATGGAGGTTTTGGATGTACAGCAACGGTTTTGATTTATGTCAATAGGTCTGCGGGAAGTCTATAGTTTCGTCCAGCATTTATCTAGGCCATGTTAAAGTTTGTTGAAACTTTTCTCTATTACTATTGTAAAAAGTTGGGAAAATGATTTTCATTTCGTATTTGTTTTCGAATGTTGTGGTGTTGATAATGAAAATCGTGAGAATATCACATAATTACTAGGATTTACAATCAAATTTACGATTTAAGTATTATTTGCAAAATTAATTGTGTTTGAGTTTTTGATTTTAAATAAATCTTTTAGCATTAGCTAAATGGGGACTTTTAACATTTCTTTTGAAATGGTGATTTGACAAGATGTGCGCAAACTTTCAAAAATAGCTTGATAAGTCCAATAATATCTAGTACGTTGAATTTACGATAAAACACTCGGGCGTTCATCAAAATCACAAAATATAGAAAAAAACCGTCGCTTTATTGTAAATAATAATCATAGGCGAAAGTTTGTGAGATTATATATACAACGTCTGTCTATGGCAAATTGTATTCATTATTGGCAATGCTCAATATCCGTAACTGGAGACCTCCTACTAGGGACCGTCAAACTTGTAGAAATGCCCTAAAGGAGGCCTCGATTTGCGCTGTAGCGTCATTGGATCGATGGTATTCATTATTAAGAATAACAATGGTGAATTTCTGAGCGATATTTGATTTGAGAGAAAACCGCCCACAGCGAAAAAAGACTTAATAATCACTTTAGGTTGGTTGTATTGGCCAGTATTTTTGGGATGTACTCAGTGGTCGAAGTGGCATGTTAAAAGTGGTGGGATGGTTAAAAAATACAAGCGTATGCAATTTAATAACATATATGTAATTCTTCTATTTATATAAAAATGAAGGTGTGTATGTATGTTCGCAATAGGCTCCTACACCGTGCAACCGATATACTTTATAAAGCCACTCCTAGGTGGCGCTGTCATGGAGAGCTTCGTTGAAAATCATCGCAGAGCTTTGAATTTTTGCATGAAGGTCCGTGGGGTCTCCCATGCTACAGCTCGAAGCCCGATTTTCGAAATTCAAAAAGGCCGCCGAATTGGTTGAATTTGCCAATTCTATTCCGATTCCAATAAAAGTGGGTCGGAGGTCGCAAATAACGAATTTGTGGTCAAAACTTATAAATTCGAAATGGCCGCACCAATATGGCCGACGAGTTTGTCAATTTTATTTCGATTCCAATGAAAATCGCAAAATGGGAGTTTTCAAGGTAGCAAATAACGAATTTATGATCAAAACTAATAAATTCAAAATTGTGGGGCCAATATGGCGGACGAATTTTGCCAAGCTGTATGCAGGTTGTTCAAGAGTTGGAAAATCGGGAAATCTTGACATTCTAGCTATAAATGGAAAAACATTGAATATAGTGTATCCTGAAGATCTCTTAGCAATCGGTTCAGAATTGATCAACAAGTTTTTTTTTTGGAAAGATGGTAAGGAGAAGCTGAAATGGATAAGAAGGAAGCGAGGGAGACCGAGGCGAGGCAACAATTAAAGCGGCTGAGACAAATGAACAGCGCGACGCGTGCTTACAAGATAAACGAGCCAGAGCTTCTACTTTAAGAATGAGAAGATCACGATTACAGCATGCCCATGCACCCCAATGTTATGATTGGTCCAATGGATAAATTGTGGCAATAATGTAACGATTTAAAATTTCAAAAAGCAATGCTGTTCCAATGGGAAAGCTGATTTGTAATAGGTACGTTACAAGGCTCTTCTTCCCGCGCTCTTTTATCTATATGATGTTGTTCAACCAGATTTTTTTTTCACAAATTTATCCATTTTCGTAAAAGTAATAATTTTTTGGACAAAACTAACGCGATATGATTATACATATATTCAAAGCTAGATCGGCTAAAAACTGAAGTTTACGGAAAGCTGCGAAAATTGTTACAAAAGAAGTACATGGCCTACTTAGTAACAAAAATTTCATTTGAAATTTTTTTATATTCATCCGTTATTATTTGAAATTTAAAACTCTCATTTTAAATTATTTTTAATTTTTTCGTATTAAAAATTTTCTAAAAAAAATTGCTTAAAATTTAAAAAAATATGTTCCGGGATGCATTTTTTCTCCCTAAGAAGTCGCGGGATGAATTTCCAATTATTTAGTAGTGCCGGGATGGCATCCCACCCCATCCCGCCTCACTTCGAGCACTGGATGTACTTGATATTTTTTATATGATAAAATCAGGCTTAGTTATCACTGTCTGTACTACTAGTTCGTCATGTCGTTCAAGTAATGGTTTAATAATGTCTAGTAGTAAGCTTGATTTGAAGGATAGAAGAGAAAGGATAGGTTAGGGGTCTGGAAGGTGCTTAAGTAGATGTCGATGAACCTTACTTTGAACTCGGAGATGTTATATGAGTTCGGAAATACTGATTGCAGAAGACAATTCCACAATTAACACGCATCCATCCCTTTTGTCAAATTGACACAATTTTTAAGTTCAAATGCTTAGTACTGAAATATTTGCCGTTCAAATCGAATGAAATTTTGGGGCACTGACTAATTTTTGATCTTTCAAAATTAGGTTTAACAATTTTTGTGATTTCATGCGAATAGTGCTCGCAGCAATAAAAGTCACATAAAAGTCCTTTGCGTGTCAATTTGACACAATGGGGCTTATCGCAAGTCTATTCCCTATAGACTTGCAGTCGAATAGACTTAAAGTCTATAGTTGGTATCATCAATGTCGAATCTATGACAAATATTTACACGACTTAAAGCTGGCGTAAATTTTGTGTGTTTATTTTTGCTTTGTGTTTATTATAATATATAATATTTTGAAAGATATTCAATAGAAAATTGTTGCTTTAAATGGCAACCCTATTTTTAAAAGTCTACTGATTTACGCGATACCATTTCTTTCTGCAGTAGACTAGAAAAAGTCGAGTCTATTCTACTCGGATCGGCTCTCGCGATAAGCCCCAATAACATTTGGGTGAGCAGTACATTCATTATTCGTACCACTTTTGTTGTTTTTTGTATTTATCCTTCCCTTTATTTATTTTGGAAAAACAATAAAGTTAGTGGGATGAAGATGAAAGAAATGTACAATCCCCGAAGAACGAGAACACAGTCATAAAATGCTTGGTCCGACCCATGTTGAAGTAATAAACTGCTATTTACAGGATCAGTGCATGCAAATGTGCATACCTATGTAAAATTATATTGTTTTATTGCCTTGTTAAGCAACTATAGAACAATAAGCACTGATTAGGTAAAAAACCCCGCGGTAGCCAATATTTGAGAGTAGGAACTATATACTGCTTGCTGGTGTGTATCGATTGCATCGTGAATGGCTTACCGAGCTGTGGCGTGGAACAACTGGTCGATCAATATTCAGAGCTGCAATGTCATTGAAACGTTTCAAGCAAATAAATAGTTGTCTAAGTTTCGGCGATCGTGAAGAAAGATTCGTTTTCGTGAAAACTAAATCGTGAAAAAAAATGCGTATAAGTGGTACAAGCTGTTTCAAGAAGGCCGAGAAGATGTCAATAACGAACCTCGCCTTGGTCGCCTCAGCACATCAACAGGGCCGCGGCTAGGCACTTTGCCGCCCAGTGCACATCCGCCGATGCCGCCCCCTTTAAGGGCAAAATTTTTTTCGCTCCCTGCGTTCGCGTTTTTTTTTGTTCTTTATAGAAATTAGTATAATTAAATAAATCTTTCTATTTGGCAAAGTCAACCAACTCATTTATTAGTACAATTCCTCTCTTACGCAATCCCTTAAGGTCCGGTTACACGCAACGATTTGCTTGTGCAAATTGACTGGCGCAAGTCAATTGGTGCAAATAAACTGAGTGAAAATGAACCAGTCACCACTGAACCATTTGGTTCTACTTAAAAACAGTTGGTACCCTTTTGCTAATTTGACACGATTATTACATTATATTGATTATGATAAGGTCGGAGGAGCGTCATAAAATTTCACCATTCACCCAAGAGGGTTGTAGCTGAGGCTTGAACAACTTTAAAACGCTCTTGCCAAAACACCAACCTCAAGCCGATTTTCTAAGAACACATATTTTGCACAAGTCAAACTTTTTGGCTTGCACAACTTTTTGGCTTGCGTTTACACGCAACGATTCACTTGCGCAACTTGACTTGCGCAAGCCAATAGTAAGTAACCGGACCTTTACACTCCTCGTAGCTATTTTGCTTCGCACACCGTAGAATTTTACGCTGCTGTCTGTTGGTGGAGTTCGACTAAAAGTTTCCATGCTCTAGCCAGCTACATGTCTGCAAATCGTTCTCGGCAACATGGAACACGTTTCACCTATTCCACTAGGCATCTGCATTTTACTTATCTGTGCTTATACCTTCATATTGAAATAAATGGTAATGCAAACGGTAGCTCATATGCCTTCTTATTGGAATGAATTATAATGCAAAAGGTTGTCGTTATGGCTTCGACCCTAGGACCTCGCAATGTTAATCGAAGAGATGTTTCGATCTAGAAAGTAGACATTACGCATTCGAAGGATAATGTACGGAATTGACTCTAGAAGGTTTCTATTCCCTACTGGGTTGTTTTTGTGTCGCCTTTCGTTCATCGTTTGTTTATTGTGTGCTGCGTGTGCTAATTAATTATTGGTAATCTATTGAGTGTTGTGCTTGATGTTTGTCTTCTTTTTGTTTATCGTCGCCGCTCATATAAATTTTTGCGCTCATCGCCAAATATGCCTTATCTTTTGGTGGCTATCGTCGCCCATTTAAATTGAGATGCCGCCCTTGCCGTCGGCAGGGCATATTTATAAAATACATATAATGTACAAATTTTCCGGTCGCTTCGCTCGCCAAAATGCCGCCCTTTCCAAGTGCTGCCCAGTGCAAATGCACAGTCTGCACAAATGGGTGCCGCGGCGCTGTCCTTCCAAAGCCGCGCAGTAGAAATAGAAATTGTTCTAACCCTTGTTGGCTTGATTACCGGACACTGCGCCCATCACTTATGGAGGATAGGAAGGGCGGAGGACCCAACTTTCAGGTGGAGGAGGATGAGTTTGATTATCATGTTCTCTGTGAGTGCTTCGCGAACAAGATCCCGCCAGAATATTCAAGGCTTCGTGACAAGCCACTAGGCAGACTGCTGAACCTGTTTAAGCGGTTTGGCTTATAAATATAAGGTATAGGGATGCAGGACAAAAGGCCAAGCGAGTGGTCGTGGTACTTTTGTTAGACCCAGTGCCACCCTTAAAAGAAAAAAAATACCTAGGAAGAACAAAACTATCCCTGAAGATTGGGGTAAACCAGTATGCCCAATGTTTCTTCTTAGATGGTACTACAGTCCTTGCCTTGCCTTCGAATTGTCTGTAGGGTTTTGGTAGTTCCCCTTAATTTGAAATAATTATTTTCATATAACTTCTAGAGCTTCGTCCATCTACCTATTTTTTGGCCACCCAACGTCTGTTTTTCCAATTGGTCTACTCTTTCGGGTCTAGCATCCTTTCCCCAGAGGTCAGAACATATCTGAGCAATCGGAATCTGCCCAGTTTTATGTGTGTAGCTATATTTAATTCGTCATACTTTCTTTATCCTCTTCTTTTGCTACGTCCGACACCTACCCAAGCAAAAATCAATGGTAAAGTCTAGTAATCAGGACCGGCGGAGGGAGCAGTTGCGAGTGCCCATGAAAAGATCCTGGCTGTCGAGCTTAGTGCAAAAACAAAAACAAACAAATCCCGTGAGATTGGGTTGCAAAAGCCACAGCAAATGGTTCTAAAAAAAGAAATTCCTTTCGGTTTCGAAAAGCCCCACATTAAAATGTTGGAAGGCGTCCCTGAAACTAATTATAAAAATGAGTGTTCAAAATAATTGTTAAATATTTGAAAAAGAAAGCCAAAATTGACACGACACGTAAAATTGATAACGAAAATTTTGTACAGTATCATTACACATTGAAAATCATGTTAAAGTATCCAACAAATCACTCCATAAATCACTCAATAACGCAACCCCCTATGGCACATATCATAAATATTAATTTATCCTGCTGTTAAATTTTATCTTTAATATTCGCCTAAAATCCCTAGCTACCCCCACACCGCAATCCTGGAGGCTGGGATTAGTTAAATCGAACCAACAACTCCATTTGACTCTTCGGTGGTGCCATGCATGAATGCAGAGCACAGCGCACAAGAATGAGGAGGAGTTTAATATTTTAATCAGATTGGATACATGCTAAGGAGCAAGGAAGGGTGGAGGTTCCACCCCGAAGGCTAATGCTATATTTCAGGAGTTTTCCAGCTCCCCACACACGGGAACAGAACAATTTTTTCATATTCTAATCTCGTTTCAGCTGACGGTAAAATAGATAAGCTTCGATTATCCTCGGTTGCTTTAAGGATAATAACATAAGTTAAACTTAAAATGCGAGTGGAAAAAAGCTTGTATTTTTTCAGGATAATTGAATAAAGGGATGATAAAGGGTGTTGGTTAAATTGGATTGGATGTCAAATTTTTCTGTAAGCCGGACTACTCCTGTATACGTCCTGAAATGCCATCAAGTTAAAAATCAATTTCCACGCATCTCTCCTCGGGACGTTTTAGCCGTCGAAGGATGATTTATCGGAATCTGTGCCTACCAAATGGGAGTCACGTGTGGTGAAAGTCACTGGGTCCTGTGGATCGCCCGATGGGCATTGATACTCCATCCGTCCCGCAATTTGAATCAGTTTCGACCCGCTCCGTGCCAAATCGATGAGATTCAGTCGCAGGGTATCCGCGGAAAATTCAACCTGAAACGAGAAAAAACAAAACATTTTTTTGAGCAAGGTATAAGGACATGCTCTGGGCACGTAGCAGGTAGCATGTTTTTTTTTGGCAAACACCACGGCATGCACGTTATATTAACAATTACAAACCTTCCGCAAACATCCAACGAAATTGTTGTGTACACGAGCTCCCAGCAGGGCGCGTGGATTGACGGCTCCGCCAACATAAACCCGGGATGATGAAAGCATCGTGAATTTTCCAGCGATGTGGGAATGGTCCGTGTAAACATCATCTACCACCGTTACCAACTGAGATTTAAAGTTATAAAAGTTATGATTAGACGTGAAACGTTATCGTGTGGGTGGGATTAAATCTTAATTAGATACCGCGGGGCAAAATCCTTTTGTTCTCTCTGCTAACTTTTTCCCCGCTGCACAGTGTACGGTGAAGGACTCATTCGTCTTACATGAAAAAAATGAGATCTTGGAAATATACACGTTAAGGGCTCCGTGCGAATCTGGCTGACTTTTTTAACTTTGGCGTATTTGCAACAGACTGAAACTTTTCAATTTGTGAATAATGAAATTTAACAAAGTCTTGAAATTAAAAGAGTTTCATTTTCATAAATTAAAATAAAAGTTAAATCAATATTAGACGGAATTTATTGCTGTGCTGTTGTACGGAGAATTTGTTGGTTATGCGAAAGTTCTTGGTTTTGTTATATTTATACGCGAGCTCTAAATTTGCACATTACAATACTTTGGCGTAGGTGGTGCTGATGAAGAAGTTTGCGTTTTATTTTTATCGAACTCAAGATTGAATGAGAAATTATTTTTTGATTGAAGTCATGAATATATTTTGCATAAATTTAATATTTCACGAGTTTCAATTTGTGAGATATGTGGGGTCCCCTGGAAATTTTCACTTAGTTTTATTTTGTTGTAAATTTTGTCTTTTTCATATGCTTGGGTGTAAGTAGATAAGTACGTACGTCCAAACGCACCATTTAGTAAGCGCCTCTAGCAATGGTTTTCGGCGACATCATCAAAAGGTCGTGTGATATCTGTTTGTTGTAGTCACGCCAAATAATTCTTGTTTTGGCTCATGATGTTTAACTTCTTCATCTGGGGCTCCATTCATTCTCTAAGGGGGTCTTAGCGGCACTGCGACCTATTTTATTTGGTCTTGAGGACCTGGGTGTTCAATCGAAATTAAATACGTATGTTTCTTATATTATTGGTTGATCAATTTAACACAAATTGTTTTCGTAATCGTTTGATTACTTAATATGGGGCTTCGTATGGAAGTTCGAAAGGTTTTTGAATACGATCGACTCATAGTCGGCTCCCTCCAGGGCTGCTGGCACGTCGACATCCTTTTGAACGCGTTGTCAAGGATGTGTTGCATTTATGTTTTGCATATGAGAACGAAGGCGAGAGAGAAATTCTGATTCTTTAAATAGATTTTCATCAGTTGAAATCAAATTGTGAATCCTCAGGTTTACTGTATAGGAGGTCGGCTGGTGAGCATTGTAAGTCGCTTTTGATTGCTATGCCTAACATTGCAAAAAGCAAGTCTTCACTTCAATGAATAGTGTTGTAACCTGCCATTAAGGCTGCTTTTAGTTGCCTATGAAACCGTTCTACCATTCTGTCTGCTGATGGTAGGCGGTTGTACGAATTCGATGAGTGCCGAGTAATTTTCATTGAAGAGTTTCGATTCTAACTGCGTACCTTGATCGGTTGTGATCATATTGTCGGTTGCAGTGAGCGCGACAAGTAGCCTGCGACAACGTTTTGTTTACCCCACACATGACTGATTGTGGTAAACTGAGAAATTAGATCCAAATATCTGGTCTGCCTAGAGGACCGTTCGGTCTTTGTGTGAAGGGCACTTCAACGAAGTAACGGAAGGTTTGATCGTTGCATAGATTGCATAGCAAATGAAAAGAACTGTCTATCGTGCCAACCCCGCCGTTAAAAACCTTCCAAGGGGAAGGATGTGGCCATGAAGGAAGCTCGATCTCCTCCTCGCTGTAGCCTCAGGCTGCGGTAACGCTGGCTGAAAGTTGATGATAGTCCAGCTGGTGCCAGCTGTTACAATTCAAGCTTCCATTATTAGTGGTTATGCTGCAAAACAGTTCGTGCTAGTTATGTACACGGCATCGATTAGCTTGGATGGCTTTTTGGTACAAACTTTTCAGTGTTTTATTTATTAACAACAATTTTTCATGATGGACGAGTCATTTGAAGACATGTTATTTTTAACAGAAAATTGTTATCTTAAGTACATGATGCAAGATAAAAGAAGTAGAAAATTCGGTGTACACCCCATTTTTAAGGCGAATTCCATAATTTGCACCTGGAGTTTAGGCAAGATGAAGATCGATTTTATGAATATGTACTATAGGATGAGAATCAAAACTTTCGACTACATTTTGTGTAAAATAAAAGATGAAATTGAGAAGCAACACACAAACTTCCAAAGATCAATTTCTGCTGTCGAAAGACTTTCAGTAACTTTAAGGTAAGAGGTGCAAACTGCAATAGATATTACGAAAACCATCTGTTTCTTTCATAATGTTATCATTGACTACGATGGTGTGGATAAGGTAGCTTTATTTCGTGTTCAAAATCAAATTTCTACTACGACGTCCACCTCAGCCGGCACCTCCTCAAATCATCCAAGTTTTAGTGCCAGCAAGGTTCGAAATATTTTCACAACTTATTTTTGTTTAAATAAATAATAATGTGCTTCACATTCCTTTTGTCCTTATAATTAGCCGCCGTTGCATCCCATAACAATTTCCTGTCCCAAGCGCGGATTCAAGGGGGGGGGGGTAGGGGGGTTGCGAGGGTCATGACCCCCCCCCAAAAGCACTCGCTGTTTAATAAACAAAATTGACCCAATTAAAAAAACAAAAACAAAAAATAACCGAACGGCCAAAACCGACCAAACTTTTTTGCAAATTTAAAAAACGACCTTAAAAAAATCACCTTCAAAGTCAACAACAGATTGATCTATACTCTTTCTATATGTTTTGATTTGCAAACTCTGAAGTGAGCTGGACTCACAAGAAAGGGCGCGTCTTCATCAAAAACACATATATAGTCCAGGAGAGAAAGCGAAAAAGTTGAAATAAATCTACCTTGCGATGTTTGGACGCTATAATTAAAAGAAAAATCGTAGGGATTCAATGATTGTGTTTTGGATAAAATCGGTTTGGATAAAAAATTGAACAAGGCGCACAGTGATTCTAGAGTTATTTTGAAAAGCCTTAAGGCCCAACTACGCATGGCATAAGCGCATATGCCAAGTGCATATGTCAAGTTCAGAACCAGAACTTGTTATGAAGGTGGCTACGGTTGACATAACACGACATAAAAGCTTTCGTTAAACATTCGTTAAACATAATGAATGCGACTTGGGTCGAACGTGACATGACAACATTAGGAAAAGCCAGTTATATTTATTGCTGTTTATTGTTAGAACAAGTGATTTTTGTTCATGTATGGAGAAATAAAAATATTTACATATATACATATATATAAATCAAAATTAATTTTCACTTTCATAGCACAGAATTTACATCAACTTTATGTCGCTTATGTTATGCATAGGCGGTAATATGTTTTGATTGACATAATGCTGACTTTCGATATTTTCGATGTTTTTACATATGCGCTTATGCCGTGCATAGTTGGCCTTTATTTAATCGCGAAAAGTTGCTCTATCAACCCATTATCATGAAAAGTTTGTGAGGTTCGATTTAATACCTCGCAAACGCGTTTGAAAACAGGCACTTCTCTTGATTTTCAGAAAAAACACCTTTCGGCGAAGGGGAAGTGGAATATGGTGTGGATTTCAACTCAGTAGATTTCGAGATATCGATATTTTTCCTGGCAGGCATATGTGAAACCGCGCGAAAAATTCCATCGCAGGAAGCTCGGCCGGCAGAAAGCCTTCCCACACCATATTAGTAATTAAATGTCAAAAAATTGCCATATTTCGCGGCTTTTTTGCAAAAACCGTTTGACCGATTTCAATTGCCCAAAACTCATATTTTTCGTCTTTTTTAACGCTATTCAGTACTATTTTTTGTTTTCCAAAACCAAAATTTTTTCGCGCCTAAAACGTTAAAACCCCTGTTTTCTCTACTATTAGGCTTTTACTTTTTTCCACCTGTTCCTCTGGACCGATTTTATCCAAAACACATTCATTGAATTCCTACGTAGATATATTTCAACTTTTGAATACTTTTCCGCCATCTCTCCTGGACTAATAAGGGCACGTTTTCGTCGGGCACCTTTGTTTTTAATCTACCAGAAAATTCGGTTAGTTGTGTTCGTTTTGTTAATTTTGGTTTTTTAGGAGTAGAAATTTTTTTCCGCCACTTTTAATTCCGTGACCCCCCCCCAAAAACAAAATTCTAGATCCGCGCCTGCCTGTTCCTCACTTTATTTATTAATTTTTCACAATCCATTTTTCAAACTTCAAGCTCAACTGGTGCCACCTAACTAAACAAATTTGATTTTCTATCACGCTGTCATGAATGTTCATGATAGTGTGAATTAGTGATGAGCAAAAATAGTCTTGCAGTCTTGCCTGGTCTTGCACAATTAGCAAGACCAAAGCAAACCAAGAAACGACAGGACAAGACAAGATTGCAAGATCAAGATAGCAAGACTTTTTGGTCATCACTAAGTGCCAAAAGTCTGGCAATGATGAGCAAAAAGTCTTGTCTTGTCCAGCTGGACTATCACCAATTTTCAACCAGCGTAACCGCAGCCCAACAGTCGCATAGCAAGTACTCCCTGAAGAAACCGACAGCTACAATAAACCACCAACCCTATTGTGCTTAGATGATAATTGAGCGAACAGTTGTTCGTCAGGAACGCAGCCCTTCTGCCAGAGCCCCTTCTTCACCACTAGGTGAAGCAGAGGAGGGTTCAGTAGGGCTTCCAATGTCGCAATCCCGTGATACCGGGACAGGCCAATTTGTACCTTGGCCAATTTAAACGCAGCCCTCTTTTGTTTGGTCTCGACCCATTATGTAATATTCGTGAAGGTGAAACTTACGACCGTCGTGTATAGCCAACACACCAACCTCGGTTTGAGGGCCGAGGTTTTGCCTGCTTTTTGTGGATTAATACCAAAGTTCTTGCATCGACACCAGCTAAAGCGGCTTGCATGAGGTCTGAAGTGGTTCCATCATGACCGCCTCCGATCGCTATGACGATATCATCTGGAGCGCGTTCAAAAACCTTACTATGGTTAATCATGGTTAACTATGGTAAACTTTTGTCGTTCAAAAACTCTGTGGTAAACTACAACATAACCACGAGCATAACTTTTTGGCGTTCAAAAACTCCGTGGTTAACCATGCTGTAGTTAAATTTTAACCCTGCTCGGGAGCATGGTTAGCCATAGTTAAGAAGAAGAAGATTAAAAACAACTCTCTGACAGTTGTTGTAATGGTAAACACATAAACAAATCAAAGTGGGATTTGTGGGATTATTGCAAATAAACAATTAATAAAATAATTTAAGCTGGGACTATTTTATGGAAAATTTTGTTCTTATTTTTCTTCTTCTTCTTTAACCTGTAGTTAACCATGGTGCGTTCAAAAACCTCCATGGTTAAACATAAACTTTCGTGGTTAAATGAAGTGATGCAGCATAACCACAGCTTACCTCGTGGTTTACCATAGTAAAGTTTTTGAACGCGCTTCTGCTAGGCCTGTGCTTTAAAGCCCCGGTTATTTCAGGTCGACAAAAATTTGTCGATTACGATTGTATGGTAACATTTTTCTTCGTTATACACAGTGGCTTCTGTAAGTTTTCCACTGGTGTATCTACAGTTATTGGTGGTGTTAGGCCAATTCAACTCCATTTTCGTTGCTCTGCATCTCCTTGCTAACGAAAATAACTCCTTCTGGCAGTGGTCAACCAGCTTGGACGTTATACAGACCGCGCTTAGTGCCCTGATCCCCACTGGGCTCTCCGATTACCGTATTATCTTGGGCTCGGCTGTTTTGTTACCTTAATTTTTGGAGGTTCTGCAAACGGAAACATTTCTAACGTCTACACCCGATTTAGGTTTGAAGCCATCTGTGTATAGAAATATGACAGTTCTGCTAGAAATTTTTCCATTCTTCTCTGATAAGGATATGGACATCGAAACTTCAAAGTTCGAAACTAAAGTACAACAAAGTACAACAAAGTTCGAAACTAAAGTAGTCAGATACCAGATACCAGGCTTATTGGTAGAAAGCGTGTCGATACATCTTCTAAGCTTCTTAGTCTGCTTCCCGTAGCCTAGGGACCGTGTAAGTAGCCTTATGTATACGCACGCGGGTTATGGCATGTATGGAGGATTAATGAAAACTACTTATTAGTAAAATCATTTTCAGAGAACCACTTACCCCAACTTAGATGAAGATTTAAAAGCAGTTGGAATTAGCAATTGGGAAAAGTAACTACAAAAGGCATTGGAGGAAAATCCTTAGTGAAGCTTTAACCCAGCCAATGTCTGTCGATAATGAAGGGATTTCAGTCATTTAGGCAAATACCTTTAAATAACTGATGAATCATGCTGGCGTCAATTTATTAGACGTATTTTCTGCAGATGCTTTCATTCGAATCTCTGTTGTCTTTGTTTTCGAAAACAAAAAACAAAAATATTTACCATGATTCACTTCGGAATAGTCACAGTAGGGTTCTTGTAAGTTTAACTAACTGTAAGAGAACTGTAAGAGAAATTGAAACAATTGGATTTTATTTGAAGTAGTAAAGATGTGTTGACACTGCATATAATCAAAAAATTCCAAGATGTAATTTATAACTAATTAATTGCGGCAATATTGCTTAACATTAATCAAATTTAATTCACAAAACTTTGCGAATTTCATTTGTAAAACTTCCTAAGAATCCATTAATAGATAAAGCCCACTTCTCTGAAAAGCAATCCAAAAAAAAACCAACATCTCACAAAATGATGGAAGTATATGAAACCGAAAAAAAACTTCCTCTTCTTTAATGGTCCTTAAATCCGGTCTGTAGCATCTTCCGTTGTATATTGTTGTACGAGTATAACATACCTTAATTTTGTATCAAAACAACAAAAGAATGTTTTCTCTTTCAAAAAAAAAAGGAAAAATTCTTCCTCTTAATAAAGCTTAATTTGTCAAGCATATCCTTCCTGGCCTCCCTAGCACTTAACTAAGGAGTAATAAAATTCCGTTTTTTTAAATATTGTCCAAGGAGACGTCATAAAAATGATATCGTCGTAAACTGATACCTGATGTCATATTTTCCTGACGGTTTTTTTTAAATAAAGTAAAAAGCTTTAAGTAACGAAAAAATTCTAAGAGTAATTGCATTTTCTGAAATTTCATCTTCAGAACGAGCTCCTTTATCATAGCAGTCAACTGGAATTTACCCCGCGGTTATTATCTCCCCCCACGCACACTTTTTCTATGCTATAGAGAGTATATACTCACCCTGCAGAAACTAGTGATTGATGATATCTTTGCAGAGCGCGTAAAAAAAGTACAAAAAGAAAATAGAAAGGAAAAAATTTTAATGAAGTAGAAGAGAAGAAGTTAATAATTATTCTAGACAAAATTCTGAGACGGTTAATTACCTCTACTTGTGCGGGGATACTTACTTCCTGTATCCTGCGATGAACCGTGACCTTGTGCCATTGATGATCGTCAAACCGTACTCGAGACGGCTTGATATGCATTTCTTGCTTCCCATTTGCTAGGCCCATCGTTAGCGATACGCCGCCGTCCCTTAGGGCTAGGTTTAGGTAATCTGTTCCGTGCCCTGAAAGGAAATATCGATTTTCCTGTAATTACACATTTAGGTAGAATTCGTAATAATAGAGGGGGAGGGAGGCGGAAACGGATGAATGTTTTTCACTATTGTTCGGGATTGTTGAAGACTTTTCGGCTATATGGTCAAGTTAAGAGGGATTTTCGAAAAAGAAATCGTTGCTCCACATCTAAACCTCTATTGATTAATGGAAACACACAATTCAGTACGTTGAATTTTTAATTAAATTTACCAGTAAATTGTTCAATTATACCGTCATTAAAAAGGCATTCACTACTCGCTTTTAATTAATTTAGAGGAGTACATTTACCTTGCTTTAGCATTAGTGAACCCCAAACTGAGTCTCTAGTGGCATCATTGTGAACTTGTATTTAATTTCGCGGTGGTTTTTGACTCTGCTGTTAAGAAAGTATATCGGTTGGAGTCTTTGGGTAACGATAATTTAATTTTTTCGGTTTCTATTAAACCAAAGTCGAATTTTGTAATAATGTATAATTTGCCACATAAGTAAAAATTAAAAAGTATTACATTAAGTTATATAAACACATTTTGTACACTGAAAAAAGTGGTCTGTAGTATAATATGGTGACAGGGCCGGCGGTTGGAGTTCAGCCCGAGTGGGTAGTTGGCCGAAAGGGGATATATATATAGTTGTTAGTTAAATCAAGAGATAATGTAATAAAGAACTCAAAAAAAGTTTGTATTACGAAGTTGATGGTCCAACCCAGGGGTGGCCAACCCAAATGGTATCGCGGGCCACTTTGAAAATGCCTTATGATCCCGCGGGCCGGGGTCATATATTGGGTGATTCAAATTTAATTTAATATAATTTAGGGAGAGATTCCAAAGCTGTTCTGCGAAGACAAAGAAAGAATGCTGACCAATCAACGTGCGGAAACGCGGAATTATAAATTATCTGTGAGGGATTGCAAAAGCTGCACAAACTGTTGAGGTATGCAGGTAAGTACACAATCGTTAAACGCTACTTCAAGTTTACGGGCGCAAAAAGAGTCAAGAGAGGACAGATGGACAGCCCTTTTCAGTAAGCCACAATGGTAACGAAGTTTAGACAGGATTCCGTAGGTTTTACTTACAATGAAACTAATGTGATCGCAGCAGGTCATGCTGCTATTCAGTACTAGCCCAAGATTTCTTGCTTTATTAACGTAAACAAGAAGAACCGAGTTTAACGCGATAGCTGAAAAGTCAGGACGAACAGTATCAGAGTGAGAGAGATAAAAATGAAATGGGATTTCGAAGGAGCTGCAGTAAATTTAATGTCGACTATAAGGATACATGACGCAAGTCAACAGCAACCTTCTCCACACACATAATGTATTTGATCTCTTGGCGCAGGGAAATAAAGCTGCACATCGTCTGCATACATATGAATCTTAAAATATCTTTAATAAAAATACTGAATAAAAGTAGCCCAACAATGGAGCCTTGACGAACGCCAGCGTGGAGTAGGGCACTTGAGGTACTTTAGCCACGTGGTTTAAACTTTTGAGAGCGGATAGATACGAAACTTTTCAAAAATTTAAGAGCAGAAAGAGAATAATACTGATAGGACTGAGAAGGACACTTGGGAATAGGTATGATTGAAGCATGCTCCCAAGTCGAGGGAAACTTGAATACCGTGAGGCAGGAGTTAAGAATGTGAGAATGTGAGTTAAAATAGGCAATAGACGAGGTATGAGCATTTTTAAGAAACTAGGTGAAATGTAATGTAATTGGTGGTGCAGGTTTTCGTCAGACAAGGTGGCGCGGTATTCATTTTACGTAAATTCCATTTTCGAAAAGAAACGATTTGCAATCACAACCTTTTGTCCCAGACATCTCAATTTACAAAACTTTTCTTTTATAACATAAAAATCATGTTTTGAAAGTGTTTTTCACATTCAGGTCCTCAAAAATATGTTAAACAATTTAGTAGCAGAAAGTAGTTCGACAGGCTTAAGGTTAAATCCGATTAAAACTAAAGAAATGCGGATACAGCGCTGACTAATGGTGACGTGGAATTGGTAGATTACTTCTGTTACCTCATTAGTTACGTCACTACCAGAATATATAAATCATATGGAGATCGACGGAGATCTCAACTAACGCCAAATTAAGGCTGTTCAACTCCAATGTTAAGGCAATTCTGTTGTATGTGAGAAACTTTGTTGCGGATGCGGTATTTATATTGAATTGTTAGCGAGAAAAACAATTACTTGGATTTTTATTCATCAACCCGGTCACCCCGAGAGCCAATTCTCTATGGCAGGCTGTGAATTTTAATCATTGCTCATAGCTGACTCTTTTTTTTCACATGTTGGAACATTCCAGCACAAAATATTTTGTTAAATCTTGTTGAATCTCGCGGACCGCACAATTTCCTGCAAAGGGCCGCGGGTTGGCCACCGCTGGTCCAACCGAAGGGTCGCCCATCCCCAACATGTGCAAATAACTAGCTCATACATAATTACTAGTAACAAGCTGATTTTTTTTACTGTTGGTTAGTACTTGGGGGTACAATTGCAGTTTGTGCAGCGCGTAGGATTGGGAAATCGGGCCACTTAATTTGTAGGACAATGTGGCCATCTTATTTTACGCACAAGTACTAACTAACGGTGAAAACATCAGCTTGTTACTAGTAATTGTGTATGAGCTAGTTATTTGCACAACTGGGGGGTGGGCGACCCTTCGGTTGGACCATCAATTTCGTAATACAAACTTTTTTTGAGTTCTTTATTACATTATCTCTTGATTTAACTAACAAACAAATAGTTACTAATAAACCGACAACTTTAACACTCACCAAACCAAACCGACATCTTTAACGCCCACGTGTTTCATTAGGAACCACTATCAAGAATTTTCTCAAGTACAAAAGTTGGGCGTTTCGTCAAAAGGAAGCTACTTACGAAATTTCAGCTTGTTATTAATCATAAAAAAAATTGCTCAGGGACTGTGGACTATGGCCCTTCGCAGACTTGTCCATAATTTCAAACCGGTTTTAATATGAGTTCAATAATACACTAGGAACTCACTTTTCTCCATCATTTTCGTGTAACGATTGTAATGCCTATGGAGTAGTGTGGGGTGCAAGCACAGCGAAGCAGCTTTGCCGAGAACGAAAACATGCTTGTGTTAGTGTAATGGACGGTGAAACCAGAAAATGTTTGGGTGAACAAATGATGGAAAATTATGGAAGAAAAGCTGTCTTCCCTGCGACCCCTTGCCAATAAAACCGGTTTTTGTTTTGATGTTATGGACAAGTGTGCGGAAGGCCTATAACTTTAAACCGAAATAAAAGAGAAAAACTTCTTTCATTAGAACATGCAGACCCTGGTATTGTAAGCTCCATGTTTCCAGTTGGAAAATTCATCATCAATGCAGGCTTGTTAGTCCAGGCAAAATATGTAGTTAAAAAAAATGATCATCTGATTTTTGGTAAGGTACTTAATTCTTTTTGCTCACTGTTAAGGAAGTTCAAGCGAAGTAAAAACTCGATTTGCGGGACACAGGGGGTTGTGGAATCGCCGCCATCTTGAAAATGAGGATGAGAATGTTTTTCTCGATTTACGTCTGTCTAAGTTGTAAATACCAGGGTCCTATTTTCCTACATAATGTAGCACTACAAGCAGAATACTCCCATCTATCTAAAACTGTAAAAGTAAAGGTTGTACCCTACCAACTTCTAAAGTTATGAGTCATCAAAGTCAAAATTGTGCTTTTTTTTAACAATAATGTCAACTTCAACTACCTTTTTCTCCAAAAAATTCGTAGTTAATCAATATTTTTTCCCCCAAAATCGGGAAGCTTGAACAATTTCCTATAAATAATGTTCAAAAAATTTTTGTGTTACGGCCTTTATTTTTGAAGATATTAGCAAATTTTGATGTTAAAATTGGCTTTATTTGGTAAATTTTTCACATAAATTTCGAAATTAAGGGCTTGTAGTAAGGGAGCTGACGCTTGAAAAAACCATGTCGTCCCAACTTTCTGCCGGTTGATATATAAGATTTTCGAGTAATTTCGAGCATTATTTATAATATGACTTTTTTACGGGAAGTGGACCCATCTCGGGATAGGGGGTTGGAGAGTAAAAAAGGGGTTAAAATTGAAAAAATATTTCTGCCGCTGCGTATGTAGGTTCTGTTAGGGCTAAATAACCGTTAAATACTAGTGGCAGAAATTTTTGACCATATATCTATTATGTTCTAAAACTGTCGCAACACTTAATGGCAATCGCTCTCCCAGGCTAAAGGTATATATTTTGGTTTACAAACAGAGACTATCTAGGTGATATAGACACTGAGCTATGAACTGCGATCCCAGAGTTTGCGCTCTGAGAGCCCGATTGTTGGGCTCCAGGAATTTAACGCTATATTGAACTGAACAAGCATGTATATTTGAACTCTCACAACTCAAAATTTTTTCCGTGTATTTTCGAAGTTTGAGTGGGTATTTTACCGCTCGGAATTTTTCGAGTGGATAGAACTACCCACTCAACCCACATCAACCGCCGGCCCTGGATGGAGATTTGATGCGTTGTTCTTTAGATAGAAAATTGTTTTACTCATTCGAACTAAATATGTTAGCATTTAATGCCAAGACAAACGGCACCGGAAAATTAAATTAAAAAAGAGAAACACAGGCTAAAATGTAACACAGAAAAAGATTGAGTTGGACCTAAATAATTAAGATATAAAAACCTTAATAAATGCTTTATAAATGCTGCAGGTAAGAACATTGGTAAAAAATGAAAAGTACGTCATGAAGAATGGTTTGACGAACAATGTAAACTTATAACTGCAAAAAAAAATTTAAGCTAGAAAAACACTACTGCAGAGAGAAACAAGGCAAAGAAATAACTTTTCAACCTAGCTATAGAAAGTACAATAAGAAAAATATGCCAAATAGGTACAATATTGAACAAATCAATATAAGCTGCCCGCATAGATGATGTAGCAATAAATGGCGCGAAACATACAGGATCTGAAAGATAGCTTTATGAAATTGGAAGAAGATACTAAACAGATTGGACTAAAATTAACTAAGCAAAAGACAATTCTTAAAAATAACAAAAAATGTAACATAAAAAACCGATCTGACTGGAGAAATATTGTTCAGAAGGCCAAGGTCCAAAATGCACTGTAGCGCCGTTAGGAGAAGAAGAAGAATGCCAAGACTAACGAATGTGGTGTATGGTGAGATTAAGTTGACAAAATCCTTGATCGGGCCTCTTAAACTCTTTTTCCTATAGTATCTATGTTTTACTAGTTCTCCCCAGATTGTTATAAGAAGCAAGGCAATGCCGTAGGTACTCTGTTTTGCATGGGCGGGGGCAAGGATATTTAACTAAATTTAGCGTCTATTTTTAAAAATTTTGTCATTCGCCATCACAGTCGGAAGTACAAATAATAAGAATAGAATGAAGTAGACTCCCTCACCAATATACACACTCACACATAATCTGCTTTGCGCACGATGGCCCGTTCACACTACACAATCTTCGATATGCACTCATTTGAGTTATTTCTCAAAATCCTTTGGAAAAAGGGTTATTCCACTTTTTTATGACCTTTTTCAAGCACTGCCTTCTATGAGTGCACTATCAAAATTGCTTCATCATTTGTCGAAGAAACACTGAGAGAACCAAGTGATTCGACCGTCAGCCTGAAATCGGCATTTTACGAAATAATCATTGTGTTAATCGAAATGACAAATATTTCGTAAAAGACGATGCCATTCTCACAGCTATCAATACAGCAGATGAGATGGTTTTGGAAAAGTTGCAGCGTATTGACAAATGAAATAAAGCTAGAAAGCCATTGAGCCAAATTGAGCCAAAGAGTACATAGACGAAATTGGTGTAAAGAATGAGAAATTGAATAATTGGAAAAGGCCGAATGTTATTGTGTTGTACTACTATACAAATAGTTTTCTTTACTGTTTTTGATTTCGATTGCCGTTTAATTTTTTTTCCTTCTTTTCTAGTATGTATCAAGTTCATATATGAGAAAAACGCGTGGAAAAAGCCCCCCCCCCCTAGGCCTGTCTTCCTACGGCCCTGATAAGAAGTTTTCGTATACATTCTAGCACGCCATTCATCCAGCTACTTCTTGGTCGTATTACTATTCTTTAACCTGATGGCCTACCATTGAAAATCAAGGCTAGTATTCTCAGTTTTAATATTCTCATTCGTACAACATGTGCGAGCCATCGTAGTCTGCCCAGTTTTATGTAAGTACCTAACCAAGGGTATCCCTAATAAGGCATCCCACCGGTTTAACCGGTTAATAATATGGTACCATAGAGGAGTCTTCACCTAGCGGACGGTACAACTTTTTATTCACCTCGTAGTCTGGTACTTCCGGCGTCATCGCCTTAGTCTGCTGTTTAGTGGGATTCACTTGTTTCAGGAGGCATAGCACCGCGACAAGGAAGTCTCCGGCTCGGCCGGCTGCTATTGAGGATATCGACTTTACGAAATCGAACCCATTGCAAAAAATTTTGTTTTGAGTTTTGTTACAATTCAAGAGGAGTTCAAATGCAAGGTACACCGGCTCCTTCTTTGTCGCCTTTTAGACTCTTATTAAACTAGCCTTCCTTCCTTCGAACCAAGGTTATTTATTACTAGATATTGCACCATAACGAGTACGACACGACGGACTGATAGTAAAAAGTGGGACTCCTAAGCCTGAACTTTCACATTAAAAAAATTGGTTTAGATATGTTTATGGCTTTTGATTAGAGTATGGAATCCCGCTTTGTTCTATTTAGTCCAGTCAAATAAGGCAAAAAAAGGGGTCAACCTCGGAATGAGAGGTAATAAGCTGAAAATTTGTATGAACCTTTGTTTTGGCATTCTAAATTATGTGTCAAAAGTCTCATAAAATCTCGTGTCCGCGTCTTGAGATATTAGAGGTCAAAGGTCACCAAAATCAGTTTTTCGGAAATATCTCGTAAATTATCGGCTTTACGTAAATTTTGGTTAAGTAAAGTTTGTTCATTAGATAAATCTGCATAAAAGTGTCCTATACCGAATTTACGTAGAACCAATAGTTTTCGAGATAAAGGGCTGAGAAGTCTTGGCATCGTGCTGCATTTGTTTCCGCACCACCTCTGAGATAGAATGCAAGGGGCGTTTTTTACATGGTGTTCCCGTAGGCAAAATCCATGGGTTACAAGTTATGATAAAATTTTTTGATTATCTCTCTATCTGTTCTATTTCCACTTCTTGCATATTGTCATCTTCTTCAGCACTCATCTCAGAGGAAAATAACGAAATGTGGTCGGCGTTATAATCATTCAACTCAGGTTCAATGGTTGTATCCTAGGACATCGAATTGAGACACGACTGGCCTCGACAAGAGCCATACGCTACGAAACATGGCAATCCTACTTTTCTGCATTCACTTGATGCATGTACCTTTGAACCTCCGAAACTTGAGTAGCCGGTCAGTTGGCTTTATGGACTTTTGAGAAATTATTTGTGACTCCAAAATAAAGAGAATCCCGGTCGAAAATCTCCAGTTGGCAGTTGTCAGAGGTACGTATCAAGTGAATGCAAAAAAGGAAGATTGCCTTGTTCCGTAGCGTATGGCTCTTGTCGGGGCCCGTCGTGTTTTCATAGTATGTCCGAGGATACAACCGTTGAATATAAGTTCAACGATGATGACGCCGACCCATTTCATTATTTTCTTCTGAGATAATTGTAGATGAAGATGACAATATGGAAGAAGTGAAAATAGAACAGATAGAGAGATAATCAAAAAATTTTATCATAACTTGTAACCCATGGATTTTGCCTACGGGAACACCATGTAAAAAACGCCCCTTGCATTCTATCTCAGAGGTGGTGCGGAAACGAATGCAGCACGATGCCAAGACTTCTCAGCCCTTTATCTCGAAAACTATTGGTTCTACGTAAATTCGGTATAGGACACTTTTATGCAGATTTATCTAATGAACAAACTTTACTTAATCAAAATTTACGTAAAACCGATAATTTACGAGATATTTCCGAAAAACTGATTTTGGTGACCTTTGACCTCTAATATCTCAAGACGCGGACACGAGATTTTATGAGACTTTTGACACATAATTTAGAATGCCAAAACAAAGGTTCATACAAATTTTCAGCTTATTACCTCTCATTCCGAGGTGAAACCCTAATTTGACTGGACTAATTTGTATTTACCTAGTTATAAAGAACGAATTTGGAAGTTTTCTTATCGCCGCCATATTATGTCTAGTAGAGTTGTCTTCTTGCCCTAGTTAATATACCTTCCAAATTGCTACCATTTCTAAGAGCCGAAATGTTTTGGCTGAATAACTCAGAGAATATCTCGGCGGCTACTCTGCAGTTCACCTTGGACCATCTGGGTAGATTACTTTGTCCATGTCTGCTAAAACGTGTCCACGTTTCTACTCCCGTCTTGTTGGATATTTGACCTCGAATTCTTGCTAACCTCGAACTTGGGGACAATGTATTCTGTGGTGGCCAATCATACCAAGAATGTTGCTATATCCGTGTGGCTTTTCTTGCCAGTACCCATGCTACAAGAGGCTAGGTGCTTACTATGGATGTTAAGTGGAAGAAGGCAGAGAGTCAATTGGCGTTGTGTGCAATACTCTTGTGGTGCATATGCATGCCACTCCCCGGACCCTGCCTGGAATGGTATAAATGTACTCCTTCCTTAATGCTGGCTACAATACAATTAACCATATGTGATGATGGGACGTAAGATGGCTGTGTACAGGAAAAATCTTACGCTACCTTTATTTCCGAACTTATACAACATCAAAGTTCAAAGGCAGGGTTCATCTCCATCTTCTTCAATGCCCTCCCGACTCCTCGTCACCTCAAACCTATTCTACCCGTCGAACTGAGGTTGCTGCAAGATATTGCACAATGACATGACCAATTGGATGACGGACTTGTAGTACAAGAAGTGATTCTTGAGATTAGAACGGTCACATAAAAATCTATATTATAATTATACATGGAAAGCTCTTTTCAGTACCTACCCCTTAGGAGCTTTTTTCCATATTGAAAAAATGAAAATAGCATATATATCATCTATACTTATGGAAAGTTCACTCATATTCTCTCAATGTAAAGGCCCAACTATAATGCACGTAAGAAACGCACGTCATCTGGGCGCTCTCATGGAAATTAATGGGTTCGGCCATATTGGACGTACGTCGGTCGTATTTTGTTTCGTTAAGTTTCGTTAAACGTAAAAATGCGAAAAGAACCGCGCTCAACGTACGTTTTGTGAGAATTTGTAGTTAAATTGATGACAGCTGATTTTTTTGTTGTTGTTTTGTGGGTTTTAAACAAGAAAGAGTATGGAAAATGTTGTGCTTCAAATTTATGGGAGTGATTTTGATTATAAACTTATTATAATTGAAAATAAACATGATTATTTCTAATATGCAAAGATTAATAGCCAAGTTTTAATAATCAATGAATAATATTTATGCATTTTAATAATTTTAAACTTGTCAAAACTTGCCGTATACACAAACCATTGTACGTTTGACGAAAGTTTGATATTTACGCACGTTGGCCTTAAGTTTTTGCCCAAGATATGCTCTTACGGAGAGCTTTTATGGTGTGACGTCACTGGTAGCCGATTTATGAAATTTTATTATTGTTTTAAATTTTCACGTGAAAACTACTGCAGCGATTTCATTGCAATTTTGCATGAATCGTATACCCCAGGTAAGAATTATGTATATGCTACCAATAATTTTAATTTTTCAATGCATTCAATGGATATAATGGTGTTTAATAAAATATATGGGATAACTCAAAAGTGAAGTTTCTGATATTAAGTACAATCTTCTTTAATTTGGTTTTACAATGGTTTTGTTTATTTGCAAGAACATTCAAATTTTAATTCTAATAAGTAAATGCAGCCTCGAAAAAAAAATCTCTGGCATTTTACATGAAGTATTTGTACCATGGTTTTTGCCTTTCGAAAAGCTTGAAAGAGTTTGTTTACTTGCTCTTGAATGAAATATATGAAAATCGTCGAATCGTTTCTAAACGTCATAAGGGATAATCAGAAAAAGTGCAAAAAAATGTGCAAAAGTGCTTTATTGTGGTTATTTGAATTTTTGAAATGAAAGGAAACACACAAAATAGAAATTATTATGAACAACATCGTGAAGAAATCGCTAAAAAGAGGGCATCGAGACAATGTGATGAATGGAAATGAAAGCCCAAATGCTACAAATTATACTGGTTGTGTTCGTAGGCAATCTAAAGCATTTTTCAAGGCTGCCATTCAAGATTATTGTAACAATGTTTTACCGGAAAAATGCAAGGAATGTACATATTGTTCAGGTTTAAGTCATAGATTATGAGAGCTTTAGTTTATCTCGAAAAATATTGTTAGGTACTGGTAGGTTTGGTGAAACTTTCACAACGCAAGATGTTCTTAGTATTTCTAAAGAAGCAGTTTTATGTCCTAAAAATGATCACGTCCGTGTAATAAATGAATCTGTTCTTGCTAGAATGAACGCGGAAGAAGTGTCATACTATTCAATCGATTCCATGGTAATACATAGATGACGATAGATTTCTTTACCAAGCACAAATAAACTTTCCAGTAGAGTTTCTTAATACTTTGAACCCATCCGGTAGGCCCCTACATTAGTTAAATTTAAAAAAAGGTTGCATAGTTTTGTTACTACGAACCCTTTCTATTAAGAATGGTTTGTGTAATGGAACCAGATTAGCTATTCGCGACTTTCGCGTGAATGTAATCCAAACCGAGTGTCTAAAGCCGCGTACACACCGGCCCAACGAAGGCCAACGAACGGGATTCGTTGATATTCTTTGGTTCTAAATGGACGGACTAGCGAAGGCCAACGAAGGCTCGTTGGCGTTCGCTTGCAACCCGTAGCGTAGCGGAAACATCAAGAAAGCAGGCCATTCGATCGAATGCGGTGTGGACGGGCGTCGAACGCAAACGAACTTTTTGACTTTTCTCGAGATCTTTACATACATGTCATCAGTTTTTATTTATTAAATAGTGTACTGTGATTAATTACTGTCTGATTGGAGGTAAGTTTTAATAACAAAAGGTTAAGATTTAATGCTTTTTTTAGTAAAAAAGCTATTTCGAGGTGTTTCAGAAAAATTCCAACACGAAAAAATGAAAGACAACAAATAGTGGTCACAAATAAACGAAGACAAGTCCCAACGAACGTTTGATAGATGCAAGTTACACTATCCATCATTTCGTTTATTACCCCCATACACAAACCGATTTTTTAGGCAAGGGGTCGCAGCGATGGGTGCAAATTACACGCATGACATATACTTCCCTGCGACCCCTTGCCTAAAAACTCGGTTTGTGTATGGGGGTAATAAACGAAATGATGGATAGTGTAACTTGCATCATAAACCAACAAATGCTTATAGACGTATCTCCGAACGTTCGGTAGCCAACTCCGAATATCGTTCGTTGGCCTTCGTTGGGCCGGTGTGTACGCGGCTTTACATGATCTCAAAGAGGCAAGATTCACTATTCCCACGGATACATCAAACGACCCTGCTCTTCCATTTAATTTCAAGCGTCATCAATTTCCCCTGCGCCTAGCGTATGCAATGACAGTAAATAACCATCTTGCGGAACCATGTTTTAGGTACGGTTAGTTTTTAACAGCGATTGTAAAATTGATGTTTCAAGAGGTCTAAAACAGGAAGTCCCTCAAGGAATTGTCACTGAGAACTTGGTTTATAAAGAAGTTTTAATGTAATTAAAAAATAAGCCAGGAGATAACTCTTTCTTTTTGAACCGTGCTCAAGCGAATGCAAAATTCAAGTTCGAAATGATCCAAAAGAAGGAAGTTACGATTTGAGGAATTACCACTGTGGGCTTTGGGATAATTAAAATAATATATACTCTGCACAATTGTGAAGGGCCCGACTAGTAAATATAAATATCATTATGTACAAACAACATTTAAAAAATGGTAATCGCCTGTCAGAATAAAATTTTCGATATACTCTCGGAATTAAATATTTGGCATCCAACTTTCTGTATGTGTACTATCTCCAGTAAAAGATAAGTTCGTGAACAAAAATATGTTAATTACTCGTGTATGTGAATACTTGTAGCTTGAAGAATTAACATCAATGACAGCAATGAACTTTTTTCTTCTTATTGATGAACTTTTGATTACAGCACAATTTCCCTAGAGCTATGTGCCATCTCACCCAACCTCATCAATGAAGGCTTAATTACTTGCACACCATTAATGAATCCTTAACCTGCCAAGTAATTTGCTTTCACTATAATTTTGATATCACGTCCAGCCCCATTATCGTATTGCCCGATCAGTTTTCCCCGTTGAGCAGCCGTTCGTGTCAAATCGAACAAAGCTCATAGTGAAGAGATTTCCCTAGGACAGATGTCCTGAGCTGATTTTAATGTCCATCTCGCGTTTCCTTCTTGCCTTTGGACGACTGTCGTTACAAGGCACTTCTTTCTTGGTATCCACATCTGCCCCAACTGTTCCCCACACTCAAATAATTACTTTCACTCAATCGTCCTTTCACTTCGGTATTGACTACTATGAAAATCGGAAATTACCAGCGGATGAGGAATTAGCAGCCACCCCCACGTCCACCACAGGCTCAGGGCTATCCAAATGTCATTAACTGAAGTCGAAGGATAAATAGAAAAGTTTCCAATTCGATTCTGTCCCTGAACTGAAGGGGATCCTGCATGGGGCCGGGGTGGTTATTTCCATTTCTTGTAGTATTTACATTGCCACTGCTTTGACGACTGAGGGCTCAGGCGTGTAATTAAAATGAATTCGGATTTACACAAGAGAGGCTTGAAGAACGCCATATTTGAAATCAATTGGAAACATTCGAAATAGATTGCGGTGGCGGTATTCGAGTATTGTCTGTTCATCGGGGAGTATGGATGTAAATATTTAGTATTCCGATATTATCAACTCCGCTGACATCTTTCGGGACCTTCATGGGGCGGCGGAAAATCAATAAAGATGGAGAATTTCATTTGAATTAACATTTTGAGAAATTTATTAAAAGTTTAATACAAAACAAGATTAGCTTTATCTGAGAATTTATCCAACATATTTTATATTTATTTTGTTGAGTTATTCAAAGATGGTCGACGGAATTCATGGGATTTCCTTTTTAAATACTTCGTTTTTTTTTATATTATTCTGAACGCACGTTTGTACAAAAGTGGGCCGTTAAAAGTTACAACAAAAGAAATTCTTTTGCAAATTGTATTCTTGAAATTTTAGGTGGGATTTGAATGAAAGGTAATAAATAATTGAGTTTTGATATTTAATAAAAAATTAATAATGTTTCTTTCTCGAAATTTTTCCATTGAATTGACCTTCGCTGTTGTAGCTCTTCAACGTTTATTTTTGGTTTCTTTTAAAATTGTTTCCTAGCAATTGAAATGTAAATTGATTTAATCTCTTATACAAAATGAAATCAATCAATTACTGACAAAATTTTGTCTGTATTTAGACATAAAACTTGGCTTTTGGTACTTTTTAATTATTTTTTTATTATATTTTTGTAAATAAGATTTTGTTCTTGAAATCATAATTTTTATCTAAAACCTACAAACTCATTAATAATTGCACTAACACTAAAGGGATTAGGCCCCCATCGACGGTCAAACAAATGCACAAATTTCTGGCCAACATAGAACAAATTGCAAGTGTGGGTGGTGTATAAAATTCAAGTTTTCGAAGTTGGCCGCTGTTTGAAGAAAATATTCGTCTGGTTTAATATTTCCTTCAAACCAGATTAAATGTGTGTGCGAATTTTTTATGTGTACCATGTAAAGCATATGAAAGCAGGGGTGGCGGAGGGGACGGGGATGGAAGTATAAGTGCACATGCATTTTCACTTTGGGAGGGGAACTCCACACCCAAAATGTTTTCTGTCCACCGGATAACCCAGAACGTTGAAAGGCCCTATAGTACAGTACAGCTGGACTGGAAAATCGGGGTATGCGCCCAAAAATTCTTGGAAGGATGATTTTTCATAAATCGTTAATGGAGCATAAAAGAAGCTTAATTCTAAATTTGAGGAAAATTCCGAGTGGACGTTTTTTGGAAAACTCAAAAAAATTTTGAAAAGCGTTTTTCTCTGAATCTACGCATTTTAGAGAAAAGTTGTTCAAACAAAAAATGTAGAGGACATTGTTACCTACAATTTGTTTCATAGAGGTCAGGCTGTACAACTTGAAATACAGAAGCTAGGTGGCGCCAAAGTTTCCAAAAAAGTGTTTTTTCGGTTTTTGTCCCAGAAAAAATGGTTTTTTTACAAAAGTGTAAATCAGTAAATTGTTCCTCTTAAAAATGTCTACAACATTTATTTAAACTTTTTTTCCCTCCGACTTACCGTTCCAAAGTTATAGGCAGTAAATGCTACGCTGCGTAGTTAACCGTGCTATTGTTGCTAAGAAGCGTCCATTTTTCAGTTGCTATGCGAGTTTTCGAGAGTGTAAGCGTCAAAACTTTGCTCTTGTAAAATGAGTGTGTGTTTTGTTTGTTAAAAGATTGTACTCAAATTAACCTGTGTGCCGTCTTCAGAGCACAATTCTCACACTTCAGCACGCTATAACTTTGGAACGGTAAGTCGGAGGGAAAAAAAGTTTAAATAAATGTTGTAGACATTTTTAAGAGGAACAATTTACTGATTTACACTTTTGTAAAAAAACCATTTTTTCTGGGACAAAAACCGAAAAAACACTTTTTTGGAAACTTTGGCGCCACCTAGCTTCTGTATTTGAAGTTATACAGCCTGACTTCTATGAAACAAATTGTAGGTAACAATGTCCTCTACATTTTTTGTTTAAACAACTTTTCTCTAATATGCGTAGATTCAGAGAAAAACGCTTTTCAAAAACTTTTTGAGTTTTCCAAAAAACGTCCACTCGAAATTTCCCTCAAATTTAAAGTTAAGCTTCTTTTATGCTCCATTAACGATTTATGAAAAATCATCCTTCCAAGAATTTTTGGCGCATCAATATTACATCTGTACTGTACTACTATTGCTCGCTGGCGATGAAGGAAAGTGGTCGAAGGGCCGCACGCAAGCAAGGCTTTTCATACGAAAACTAATCACAGGTTGTATTTACTAAAGTTACAAAGCGGCCGGCTGTTGATAGGTTTTGGATAGACGAACAAAAAATCGTATGGGTGAGGGGAAATCGTAACGGTTTAGCCGTTAGGGCGTTTTGAAATTTTTACCACCGGCACCAGAGGATAGAAGTGAAAGACTGGCGGTGACCCGGGCGCGTCTTCCTTCTTCATCATATTCTGTGTGCCGGCTGTTTTTGAAAATAAAAATGGCGTCGAATGAATGCTGTAAGAAAAAATGAATATTTTAAAACATAAATTTTATTAAACAGAGACAATGTTTATCATTTTAATTTTTTTTACATCAAAAGTAAATGTCTAATGATGATAAATGTGCAAGGATTTTTTTTTCGTACGCTTCTATTAATATATATCTTCAATTTTATAAACATCAGTGAGAATTTTACAACTTCTAACTTCCTGTCAAGTTTTCTATGAGAAAAAAACAAAAAATTAAAAACTAGTTGCTTTTTCAGAAAGCTTAGAGTGTCCCCTTTAAAATGTTTTTTTTATTATTTTTTTTGCGTACATTTTAGGCAAGGATACTTTAGTTTTCCGCGGAACGCCTTGCTAGAATATTTTAATTCAGCTTTTTGGCGCGCTTCGATTTTTCGAATTTGCTTCTTATTTTTAATAATTTTTTATAATAAAAAAACAATTTTTTTTAAAATAAGTTATAACATATGTTTTAGTGAAATTTTCCGCTCTTTCACGTGGCGCTATTAGTTTTTCGAATTTTTTTTTATTTTTCGATATATAAAGCAAAAACCAAATTTTCGAATTTGCTTTGGAAATTGTGAACTTAGCATACACTTTAGCGCAGCAAAGATTTTTTTATCGTTTTCTACACCCAAAAAAGTACCTAAGTTCCAATTTTCAGCGAGATCACATTTTGTGCAAGCTTTCGGTCTACATTTGGCTCTGACGACTGGGCTATTCTGGAAATAGCATGAAACACCTGCACCTTTCGGGAGGATTAGACGCAAGGTTTCATAGCCAAAATACCAAACTAGTTGGATTGTGGGTTTGAGCCTTTCGGTCCACACGATCAACTTCCCAGTATTATGAATGTTGAATATTATGAATTGATATTTTTTGTATAATTAATGAAAAATAATAAAAACAAATTGTAAGAAAAAAATCACACCTTATTCATACGCCTGGTTCTTCAAATTAACACAGCTCCTGTTCCCAATAGCACACATTTTGTAATATTAAAAAATATAATATTAATAAACTGACAACTTCGAAAATAGTAATAGTTTTAGTACTAGTGAGAAATTGACTGGTTTCAAAGTAACCCTGAGAGAAGTTAGTTTAAATAACAATAATAGTGGTAAATCCACAAAATTTTTCTAGAGAATTTTTTTTCCAGTAAAGGTGATTCCAAATGACCTCAAAATGACGTAAAAAGATGATGTTTCAGATGTGCATAGCTGCGATGTGTACTTTCTTGGTGACATCAATTTGCCCGCGAACAAATGTTCGTTTGCCTTGGTGGAATCGTACCTTAACGTCAGCAAACGAACATTTTCTTCGTACTTTGTTCGCTGCACTAGAGCGAGTGGTCAAATTCGTCCTGAGCGTGTTGAAGCGCCGCCCGCTGATAAACTGGGAAGCAAATGACTTAATTTGGAAATTCAAACGATTTCAGGAGATATTAGCAAAACTAATCAATGTAAAGAACTTGTCAGACTTGACCGAAAAGGCCAAAGTTTTCGGTAACCACTGGATATTCCGAGACGAACTTTTATTTCCAGAAACTGTAGAGGGCTTGACCGAATGTTATAAAATTTTTTTCAATGTATGTTTTCGTTAATATGCTTCGATGGCCACCTCAATGAAGTCGGTATCATTGTTGGTTCGCGCGATATCGTGCATGTACAAAAATCACGTATGTCGTTTAACCAAAAAAACGGCTCGACCGAATTTTATGAAAATCTTTTCAGATTACTACGTCGGTAATACGCTTCGAACGACACCTAAACGAAGTCGATATCTTTTTTTGGTTCGCGCGATATTGTGCAGGAAAAAATGACCTCGTACGTACACACACACACATTCTACTTCTCAAATTTACGCTTAAAATGCTATTGGGGCCTTGAAAAATGAAAATACGTTAGAAATTACAATTTCGATATTCGGACCGCCTATAACCTGAGAAATTAAAAATGTGCTTAACAATAAGTGACAATTGGAGGAGTCTATTATCTACTGCGGGCAGAATCTTGTTCGATATATTACTATCTAGGACTGAAATCTTAGAACGCCGCAGGCTGGATTCAGAAAGGGCCGCGCCTGCATAGACAATATTAACACCTTGAAAATCGTAGTGGAGCAGTCTACTGAATTAGGATCCCCTTTTACCTGGGCCCCATTGACTATGAGAAAGTGTTCCCGTTAATAGGAGCTTTATATGGCAGGCACTACGGCAACGTGGATTGCCTGACAAAATAATAGAATTGATAAAAGCTCTTAACAATTCCAATTGCAGAGTTCTTCATAATGGAAAATTATCCGACTTTCGCCACTATTCTTTCTAACAACAGAACGTTCTTTGGCAGGCTTAAGGTTAAATCAGATTAAAACTAAAAAAATGTGGATAAATGCAACCACCATTGAAGGCACAGCGCTGAATAACCGTGACGTGGAATTGGTAGATAAATTATATCTTACCTCGGTAGCATTATTATCGAAAATGGTGGAGCAAAAGAAGACGTCAGTTCCAGAATAAATAAAGCAAGAAGCGCATATGCATGCCTATTTCGCATATGGAGATCGACGGATATCTCAACTAATACCCAACGTTAAGGCAATTTTGCACGATTTCGAAACATGGAAAGTCACCCAATTCATCACAAGGCGCCTTTAAGTTTTGATCAACAGATGCCTACGTCGTATCTTAAAAATCCGCTGGCAAGATAGAATCAGAAATGTAGAACTATGGCGCGGTGCCGGCTAAGAAATTGACGACGAAATCAGGCCATGGAAATGGAATTGGATTAACCACACCCTGCGAAGGGAGAACGAGAATCTAGCTAAATAGGTCCTTCTCTGGAATCCGTCGTGTTGGAAGACCCAGAACAACGTGGAGGAGAATCCTATTAGAATAGGCCGCAACAACGGGGAGATCCTGGACGGAGCTGAGAGCTGTCGCACAAAACCGAGTCCGCTGGAGGGCAACTGTTTCCGCCCTACATATGTCGCATGAGGGATTACAGGAGCATAAGTCAAGTAAGTCAAAACGAAGTAATGTCTTATCTCTGATAAAACCTGCGCCGATCTTCATTTTGTCAAAGCGTACAATGAATCAAATATTTTGCATCTCCTCAGAATTTTTACTAAGGATAAACAACGAATAGAAATGCACGTGTTCAAAAACGACAGAGCTTTCCCTTACACCTAATCACTCTATAAGAATCATATCAGTCAGTCAGTACTATGTAATCCATAACTCATGCTCAAGTCATAAAAATATGCTTATGTATTATGAATCACTCGAATGCACTAATTTGATGACAAACTTTCAAAATTCACAACATCCTGTATTTTTTCGCTATGAAAACGATTGTCTAAACACTGAAAACGACATTATCGACCTGCAACGGAGGTTTTTATGACAAACTATTATAATCATCCTGAAAAGGAATACCCTAAGCATGCCATTCTCATCATGTAGAGAATCCTGTATTATCAAGTCAAGTGTATTCAGAGGGAAACCCATCTTTTAGTAAGAAATATTCAAGTGAATTATTTTAAAGTTATTCCAACTGAGTTTAAATTCTCAAAAAATATTAAATATGACTTTCAATAGCTTTGAATAAAAATATAAAGTAGTAAGCCCGCCAACACAGACCCGGAGTCTTCCTCTTGCATAAGTCAGCAGCTCGTTGAATCAACATCCCAAGACGAATGGTTTTCTTTTTCTTATTTATTAAAATAAATCCTTGAAACTATTTTTTTTTATTTCAGTCATCTTCTTTTGACGAAAAGTGCAATAAGAACGAAAACGTTCCATCCGCATTCCCTGGACGTTTTGGAAGTTTTGCACACACACACACATACTTATGCACATAGAAAGGAAGCGCTCTTCCTTGTCAAAGGACAGTTGACGGTGGAATAGCTCTCTTGAAATATAGCACGTAATAGTCTAGAAATAGACGAAGGTCCTTTGTTTTCAATGTAAGCTTTTATGCAGCGAGAAGATTTCTTCTACGTTTTTGATGCCATAGTGAAATTCCAACATTCATTCGAGAGGGAAACATTTTTTTCTTCTTATTCTTATTCTTTTTCGTTTCTTGTCTTTTCCATCTCGTTCCAGTATTACGGTTATGGTCCACAAATGTAGATGCAGTTATTATAGTTATTTTGAGGCAACTCGGCATGGCTTTCTGTGTGGATTTTATGGAAACATTTTATTGCCTCCCGACACGCCTCCATATCCACAAAATTTCGAAACGGCTTCCTCTTGTATGCAAATCGCTGGCTTTTTTAAAGATTTATTCTGACAGTTTATCAGGATTTTCGTAGGAAGGATGAAGCTGGGAAGTGATAGAGTGCAGCTTGGTGTAATATTAACAAAGGACATAATAAAGGCTTAATTTAGGATTTGAATATTTCAAATTAAATTACGAGTGGTTCCGCTGCTGTATAAATCATACCGCCGCAATAGTACATCTATTTCTTATTCAAAGGCGCACATTTAATCAAATTTATAATTACAATAGTTATTAATTACCTTGAGCTATTATTTTTCAGGCAAACTGAAGAATCTCCTCTGAATAAGTGTTTTTTCGATATAAAAGAGTGTGAATAAAAGATATAATATCCTCTTCCCTTATCGCAACTAGTAGTACTGGTTTCAATGGTAGGTACTTGGATAGGGGCCGTTACCTAAAACTAGTAATTTGCTTCGATTTTTCGAATATCATTCAGTTTCCTTAAACTTTTAGAATAGGAAAAAACGAGGTGAAGGCCGCAAAAACTTTCTGTGAAGTGTTGGTGAGACCGCATCGAATATGTCAAAGATGGTTTACAGAATTTCGTTGGTGCGACTTTTCCTTGAAAGATGAACCTAGGTCAGGAAGGCCATCAGTTGTAAATGACGAAATGCTTCGCAGTATGATCAGGACAAATCCCACATAAACTGGAGAGGCATCTGTCTATTTTCAGTGGCGTAGCTTGGATTTGTGCTAGCCGGGGCGAACCCGGCATTTCTACTTTCGTCGCTACTAATTTGCTTTGGAGGTTCAATAGAAATGCCAAGCTTTTAGCGTAACTTAAAGCCTCGTTTACGGATTCCTCTCATTTCTCTTCCAATACTGTCTGTAAGGCGCCTTTTTTCTGAGGAGACTGATGCATGTTAAGTCCCTCCGTTTGTAATTAATTCATGCACTTCTCGCAGCATCGGTTGCCTGCGTCTATTCGTGCATTCAATGTTGCATGCGTCGAGTATCCTCAAGTACCCACAAGCGACCAACGTACTTTGTTCCCTCTTCTTCTCTAGCGTTGTCCAAATGTTGTTGTACTGGTATGGTGTCGGTGGTGTTGACGTCCGTTGAGGGTTCATTCATAGCGTCAGGTCGTCAAAAATGTTGCTGATTTAAATTATTGTATGGATTTTTGTTTTTATAAAGTTTTAATTTCAACTTGGCAATTTTCAACGCCTGCCAACACGCGAAATACAAGAAGAATAGCTGAAAGTTGTAGTCCAGTCCCCAACCGTAAAAATGAGGTATTACCACTACTTTTTTTCGGCGCCCACCGATTTTGATGAAAGTTTTGGATTTAGGCTATACTTACCACCCTTTTCAAAATCTACACTGTGCCGAGGTGCGCTTTTTATTTTTAGGGGTGAAAACTACCCCTTACCGTAAAAAATTAATAAAACTCAAAAATGGGTAATAAATACGCTTAGTAGGCCTATATATCACCTCTTAGACCTATGTACTATTGAAATAAATTTTTAAGAAATTTTTCAACCCCTAAAAAGTACCCTTAGAGAAATAAAATATAAAAATTTTGAAAAAAAAACTTTTAAAGCTTTTTTTGAGACACACAAATTTAGTTATAAGGTCAGAAAGTATAGTAAATTTTTTAGTGTGTGTGTGTGTGCGTGGATGTATTGTATATATACTGGAGGGGAACCGACCCCCGATCTCTCGATTCACCTATGCCCCGTGAAGTAAAATAGACAAAAAATGAGATTTAAAATATAATACATTTTATTTATAATATAATAAATTTTATCTATATTAATAAAAGAAAGTCTCTGTATGTATGTATGTATGTATGCACGTATGTATGTATGTATGTATGTGTGCGATTTGAAATAAAATCTTAGCACGTGCTCTTTCCTTCGCCTTAAGAAAAATACTGGCTTTGATTTAAGAACGTCCCTACATATGTGAAAGGCTCACAAGTTTATAATTCAAAAAAGTATCATTGTATTCACTGATTGAAAATCATTTGCTCCTAAAATTAAAAAAAAAGCCGTTCGGTTTTTTTTACTGTAGCGGGGTCAATTTTCAAGCTACAGTGTCCATTCAAAAACCATTTTGTAGGTAATTTCACTGGCTATAAAACTATGTTAATTGTATTATATTAAAACCCTTAATTTTCAAAACGTGAAGGGTCAAACGGCTAAGCAAAGGTGGTACTTACACTATAAAGCAAACTTCAATCCGCTATATCTCCGTTAGTTTTTAAGCTACAGCGAAAAATTTTTGTTGAAACAAAATCTAAATTTTGTCACTTAACAGGTTTTTACGTATCTTCAATAGTTTTTGAGTTTTTTGGAAATATACGCAGAAATATGTAAAATTCGTAAAATCCCCTTTTCATATTGATCGTACCCATTTCGAAAAAGTCACCCTGGAAATCGCTCAAACTATATAGATCCGATAGTTATCACTAAAATAAAGTGAATCCTACGTGGAACATGATAAATTTGAATTTGGGTGGAAGTGGTATTAGTTTTATTGATCATTTTTTTAAAAAAATTTTGTACGGTACACCTTCTCTTTGTCATAACTCATTCATTTTACATGCAAATGACTTTTATCAGTTGTCATTTTAAAGGTCTTTTCAAGCACTTTAAAAAATGTAATATAAGTTATCCTCGAAAAATGCATCGATTTTCCGTTATTCGACGTTAAATACAACGTTTTGAGTATTTGGTTAGAAATAGGTCCCCTTCGATCAATCATTACTCGGTTTGTTTTATACCTAGACTATTCATTCAAAAACCATTTTCTTCGTTTTTTTATAAGCTTTAATTTTAGTCCTAACAAAAATTTGATAAAAGGCGTATTTTTGGACTTATTGACCAAAAACTGTTCGAAAACGTGTGGTTTTTTAATGAAAATTGCAACTTTTCAAACGCTTATAACTAAAAAAATATTAATTTTACCAAAAAAGTTTGTAGTACATTTTTTGCTTAAAATTAGCCTCTCTATCGATTAACGGGGTTATTTTGACCAAAAATATTTCCACCCCCGAGTTGGGGTGGGAACCACCCCCAAAGAAAAAGCGCACATTGGCATATTGTAGACTTTGATTTTTGAGTAATTCCCTATCTATTGTTAAAATTTCAAGTAAATCGGTCGCCGCCGAAAAAAAGTAGAGGTGATATCGGTTGGGGACTGGACTATTGGTCGACTTTTACCGTCGCTTGATGCCGCAAAGTCGTGAACGGGATAGCTCGATTTGAATTACACACAATCAAATGAGCCGTTGAGAATCATAGTGGCGTAAGTCAAAAATTTTTAAAAACTGAGCTAAGACTAAAATTTATCATTTACGCATTCCCTGTTCGGCACCATATTTAAACTAGCTACAAGTTACCGTTAGAACTGCTGAAGGCAGCGTGTTGTTATCATTGACCTGATTTACACGACACGTTTTTTGCTCTGCCTTGTCAAGAATTCTCTTTTGTGCTGTAGGTTTATACGATGAAGTTTTTAACGTGCGTCAAAAATGACATATTGTTGTGTTTTTACAGCGTGATGTTTGTGTGTGTATGTGTTCGTTTGTTTGTATGACGAAAAAGGGAGAAAAGCAAAAAACGTGTCGTGTAGATCAGGTCATTGCAAACAAAAGCGGCACATTGCTGAGAATGAAAGTGGTGGGGAAAGTCACCTTACTCCGAATAATTTTAAATTGACTTAAGGCCCAAACATATAGCAGAAACGAAAACGATCCGAAACGAAAAGAATGAAATAAATCGTATGAAAATGTATGAACTCGGTTATATAAACGAACAGAACCGAATCGGAAGGCATGATATAAATTTATTTCATTTCGGTATTCGTTTCAGCTATTCAGCCCGTTACTTTGACAGTTCGATGTTTTCAAATTAAAAATAGTTGAAAGAACGAAAAAGAAGTTTTTTTAAAAGAATGCAGTCAATACGAGGTGAAAAAATTTAAATTATGATTTCTCTTGTGATTTCTCGACATCCGCCATAAATTATATAAAGTGTATAATATGTGTTTATCGAAAATAAAAAACTCTTCTACTCAATGCAAAACTTGTCAACAAATGTCAAGAACCGATTCGCTCAGGCACCTATATAATCGCTATCATTTTCAAGTTCATTTCGTTTTCGTTTCGGTTTCTTTTCGTTTCTGCTATATGTTTGGGCCTTTACGCCACTATGATTCTCAAGGGCTCAAATATCGACGTCGCGCGTCAACGTTTTAAAGTCGTGATTGGGCGAATAAGGTCGATATAGGGCCATCGCCTTAAGTGAAATGTGTTGGCTCATTTTTCTAAACTTTTTATTAACTTGCAATGTTTGTTAGTTTGTTTAGATCAAATCTTGTAACTGAATTTTGAACCACATTCATATAACCGATGAACTTCACATTTTGCACATATGTATAGTTAGCGTGACAATTTGCGTAGGAAATTCAAAATGACGGTTTTTACGATTTTAATGTTTATAATTTATTTAGATTAAGTCTTGCCACAAAACCCACTTTTATATAACCGATGAACTTCAAAGTTTGTTCCCGTACTTTCTGCATTCTGTCACTTACTGCAAGCAGGGACCGCTCTAGAGAAATTAGCGCCCTAGGCAAAATAAAAAAAAAGCGCCCTAGGCAAAATCAAAAAAAGGGCCCTAAAAAATAAAATAATGTACTATATGTGTCTCGAATCACAATCCACCATAAATATATAGAATCAATTTTAAAAAGATGAATCATGTTTTGAAATAATAAAAAATTTTAACATCGCGTATATGATAAATAAATATTCAGTGATAAGTATGCATAAGTGTGCATAATAATTAATAAAATATAAATAAAACTGTACTAAAATATGTTATTATTAATGGTTTTATTTTATAACGCTGTTACATGATAATATACTTTAACAATCGTTAAAAATAAATTAATAAGATGATTTTTAAAATTAAAAAGAACAAAGTTATAATCCATTATACATATAATATTAAAATTTGACTTTCCTTGCTTTAATTTTTGCAAATATTGATACCAAATCCTGCAAAGGTAACGTTTTTACTAATTCCTGCTCAATCGACAATATTGCCAAACTGGATAAACGATCTTGAGTCATCCTATTTCTTATATAAGTTTTTATTAATTTCATTTTGGAAAAACTACGTTCACCAGATGCGACATTCACTGGAATTGTTAGTAGTATCCGCAAAGCAATGAAAACATTGGGATAATTATTGTTTATTCTATTTTGGCACAAATATTCTAATATTTTCATAGGTGCCAAACGTGGAGGTAAAAATTGCGAGAGTACTCTCAATTCCATGCATAATTCTAGAGCATCAATGTCTTTCGAAGAATCTGTCCCAGTTAACTTTTTTTCTAAATTTTTGCTTAAATCTAATATTTCTTCAGACGTGCTTTCTTTTAACTCTGCAATATTGTACAAAAATCCAAATGGAGAACTAATTTCACCAAGCTGACTAAATCGTTCTTTGACAGAATTAATGGCCGTATCTAGAATTACGAAGTAAAATTTTATTTTAAAGCCGGTTTTTGGATTAGAGATTGGTTCATCTCTTCCTTCGTATTCGAAATGGGTTCTCCTTCTGATTACTCTTTCATTTTGAAAAACAGGCTCTATCCCTAATTTTTCGGCCATTTCGTTGGCATCAACCAGTATTTTTTCAAATTCTTCATCGTTTCGTAATTTTTCTAAAAATATTTTTGTTTCTTCTAATTGTTTTACAGCGTCTATAATATTTAAATTTACGCTTTGCAAAAGTTTGCTGCAAACATTTGTGTGGAAGAGTACTTTATGCCACACAGTCAGAGCAATCAAAAATTTATATTTGGTAATATTATTAGCTATACTTAGAGCCTCTGCACGAGTAAAATTCCCAGTAGTGCCAGTAAAAGAATAATCTTCGGAGATTTCTAATAAAGCGTCGCAAATCTCTTCTAACTGGTATCTAAGTGGGATTATCGCATCGATGCGGCTCGACCATCTAGTTGCACACAATGGTTTTAGAGTTAAATTTGGCAAATGTTTTTTTAATATGCTCCATCGACGAGGTGGAGAAAAAAACACATAAACTTTTTGAACAAGATCAAAAAATGTAGCAGCTTCAGTACAAGAAGTAGCCGCATCATTTATTACTAAATTAAGCGTATGGGCTCCACACGGGACAAAAAAAGCCCTAGGATTAATATTTAGTATTTTTCTTTGAACCCCTGCATTTTTTCCAGCCATGTTGCTCCCATTATCGTAACTTTGGCCTCTTAATTGATCAACCGGCAATTTAAATTTATCTAAAAAATTTAAAAGTACATCAGTCATATTTGAACCTGATGCGGCTGCTTCAAGAGGAATAAACCCAAGAAAATGCTCTTGTATTGAAACAAGTGGTTTATTTAAATCTTCACTTGCTGTCGAAACTAAATTTTCTTCAACCTCACTTTCTTCAAAAGGTGTAACATGAACAAACCTGATAATTACAGTCATTTGTTCTACATGACTCACATCTGGTGTACAATCAAGAATAATTGAAAAATATTTTGCTTTTTGAAAATTTTCTAAAATTTTTTGTCTTGTCGAATCTGCCAAAATTTGGATTAATTCATTTTGTATGTTTTTGCCTAAATAATGAACATGCATCTCTTCATCCTTTATTTTTCTTACATGTTCTTGCATAATCGGATCAAACAAAGCGAGTAATTCAACAAGTTTGAGAAAATTCCCATTACCCATTACATGTAATTTTTCGTAAGTACCTTGAAATGCGAGATTTTGAAAACTGAGTAGTTTTACTATAGCGATCAATCGCTCTAAAACTTTGCTCCAATATTTTTCTTCTTCTCTCGTTTGCTGAATTAATTTTATATCTACTGATTGACCTTTTTTCCATCTTTTCTCGAAATCTTTCCACGTATTGTAGTTTAGTTTGTGTTCGTGACTTTTCTGATGATCTGTTAAAATTTGAGCGATGTTATGCCAATCTTTCGTGCCATTTGTTGCAAGGGAGGGTAATCTATTTCCTTTAGAAAATAATAAGCAGCAAAAACAATATACTTTATTGGTTGATATTGAATATAGCACCCAATCCCTATGAATACGCTCACCATTTACCAGTTTCTGATAATAATGTACATTCGAAAATTTTCTTTTTTGGTCATCAGCAGGAAAAATATAATTTTTCACTTGTACTGGGCCATGTTCTATTAATATTGGTCTTAGTTGATCAATACTTAATTCTATATGCGCCCAAGTAGCTGGATCTGAAAAATTTATGTTTAATTTTGTATTCCCTATATTTTCAGAATTAGAATGAATGATGGGATGCTCTAATTGAGATAAATCAGTTACTAAATTAGTTTGCATATTATTTGCAATTTCAATCTGCACATTATTATCACTTTCTGGATTGATAGATGAAGGGTCAGGCCGAGATAAACCATCGATAACATTTTCTTCGTTTAGATTACTTGAATGTATACCTATACCTGATGCAGTTTCTTTATTGCTATTGCAGACGTCAATTTGGGTTGGTTTGTCAGCATTATCTGTGCTACAAAAATTGGAAGAACCAGTTTGAAGTAATATTTCAGATGCAGACTCGTTAGCAGGTTCATTGTTACTAGAAATTGTTGAAGGATCCTGTCGCAAAAATTTTGCAAGACTATTTTTTAATTTTTCATCAGTTTCTAGTTGTTCAATCTTCCGTTTTCTGTTTGCAGCTCCCGATAATTTTTTGGACATATTATCTGCATAGAAATAGTGTTTATTCGATTAATTCGATCAAAAAAATATAAACAATTTGTATAGATGACGTGTTTAAAAGAATTGGTAGTAATCGAGCAATTTTCATAATATTTTAAAAGAGTAATAGTTTATATTATTTTGAAAACAAATCTCACGTATGCAAATATAGGGAAATTAGGAAAATAGGAATTTAAGCCCATGTTGAATAGAAATGCACTGTAAACTTCCGCATATTTTATTAATTCTTGTAATTATTAATTAAAGGTTAACAAGTATATTTTCCAAATCACAGCTAATTTTTGACTATACCCATAATTCGTACATACCAATATTAGTATTCGGACGTACGTATATCATTTGAGATTGTAACAATCTGCATATTGATAATAAATTAGGCTTCAAATGTTTACGAAAATGAAAGTGAAAAATATCAACAAATATATAACGTATACAGTATAAAATAATCCCATAAAAAACTTTCTTAAAAAAATTACGAAAAAGGTGTAATGATAAAAAAAAGGAAAAAATACATTTTAGCATGATAATTTTTTTGAGCAAATTTATATTTTGAATTATGTTGAAGTTTTATCTTTACCGCCGTTTAAAAGAGTTTCGATAATAAATAAAAAATATTAACAAACTTAGATAGGTTTTTAATAAATTGAAAAATCATGATAACTTAAGAGTATACTTACCAGCTTATGTAAAATATCGTTTTGAAAAAAAAAATGTTTTCTAACAACAAGATTTTCAAATAGAAATAAGTACGACAATTTTTGCAATATATTAATAATAATCCAGAACCATACTTTTTTGCGACTGCACAACTCAATAGCTGTCGAGATAATGAAGAAATGAACTGCACATCAGTTTTTCCGCGAATTATCACATCGAACAGTTTCCCAGAATTTTTGAACTCGTTGATTTTCAAGAATAAATAGCAGTTAATATATAGGCAATAGAATGCCGAGAATGCTACTCTAGATATGTAGATATGTAACTAATAGAGTTCAGGCAGGCTCATCTTCTTATAATACTTAATTTTTTCAAATCAATCAAATTTATAATAGTTAAATTTTTCTCTTCATATATTTTCAAAAAATTTTTCTAGCATTGTTTTATTTCGGCGCCCCTCAGCCTACGGCGCCCTAGGCGGGCGCCTAACTCGCCTATATGGTAGAGCGGTCCCTGACTGCAAGTTGCATATTGAGAGAGGGGATGAAGTAGAGAAACTACAGGAACATGTTTCTGCAGTTTGACGGGAAAGACAGTTTTGACATTTCCATATTTCAAATATCTAAGATGCAGCAGGTTACAGCAGCTCGCAGCTAATGCAAGTTTCTGCTTCTTACTGCAGGGTGGGGAAATGAGTATGGCGGCTGCAGTAAAAGTACGGGAACAGAATTCTGTTAAGTAATTCGAAACAACTGACAGATTCTGTACTACTCTGCAGGTGCGGGAACAGACCTAATGTAATCTGACCATTTTGTAAAAAAATCCAGAAAGCGGTTCCAAAATGGAGGTCGATTTTTGCAATTGTGTTCCCTGGCTACCCGACATGGGTATCAAATGAAAGGGTATGACAGGTAGAATACAATTAGCTGTGTGGCGTCACTCCAAATTCAAAATGGCAGCCAACACAAAATGGCTGAAGACATCCCAGCTAGCACAGATTTCAATTTGTAATAAAAATATGTTGTACTTGGGTTGTAGTCCTGCTTTTTTAAACAAATTTAGTCACATATAGGTTAAATTATTGCTTCGAATTAGCATTTTGTAACAATTCATCCGGTTCAGTTACACTACAGTTTTAATTTTATTACGGAAAAACGAACTTGTTGTAAAAATGTTCCATAAAAGTTGCAAAAAAAGATGTCATATTTAAATTAAATTAACGTTATTAAAACATTGCGTTTTGTAGCGCATCTCAAAAATGTTATTGTATTGTAACTTTCACAAATAGAGTAACAAGTTAGCAAGCTTAATGTGACTAAGTTGCTATATGTTTTTATCGAGTAACTATTTCAACTAAATGTTCAAAACGATGCAGTGAGGTAATAATTGTGTTGCAATGACGTAAAGCGGATCAAACTTATAAAATTCATTTAGTTAGCAGAACGCTGCAGGGAGTAGGGGCGGTTTCAGAGGGGGTAATTGGGTAATTACCCCCCCTAAGAATTTTCGTTCGCTTATTTATTTTTATTCTTAAAAATTACCACAATTTCAAACAAACAAGATAAGTTATGGTGAATCTAGTCGGCGATATATGACGGTGAATTTTTCTAAAACTGCTGGAGAGTCGTGGAAGGGACCGATACCCGAGACTCCCGCTAATATGGCACGCTATGGCTGATTCCACACGAGCGTAAACACGTCACGACAAGAGTCGGCTGCAAAGTGTTTTATAAAGAAGAGGGTGAGAGAGGACGATGGGGAGGGCACACAAACTTGAATGATCTTTTCAGCAGATTTTTGATCTGTGTTTGCTTGAATATCTGACCATTTTGTAAAAAAATCATGAAGCGGTTCCAAAATGGCGCCCGATTTTTGCAATTGTGTTCCCCGACCCACCGACATGGGCATCAAATGGAAGGGCATGACAGATAGAATACAATTAGTTGTGTCGCGTCATTCCAAATTCAAAATGGCGGATTACTTTTTTCCTCACAACCCCCTCGGAATGGGTATCAAATGAAAGGGTATGACGATTGTAATGCAGTAATCTGTCTGACGTCATTTTGATTCTAATATGGCGGCCACCACAAAATGGAGAAAAACAAACATATAATAGACTAAAAAGTAGGAAAGAAAATTTATGTAATATGTTTTATCAAATCAATATAAATAAATATATGAGTTCATTTGCTTCCTTTGCCTATCTATACTATTATATAAGGAGAAAAGATTTGATTGTTTGTTTGTTCCGGATAAACTCAAAAACTACCGAACCGATTTTAAAAATTCTGTCGCCAATAGAAAGCTCTATTATCAGCCAGTAACATGGGTATACTCGTATATGACCGAAATTCATAATGGAAGCAGAAATATGGTTGAATTTGTCAATTTTATTCCGATTCCAATGAAAGCGGGTATCTAGAGGTTTTTAAGGTCGCAAATAACGAATTTGCAGTCAAAATTTATAAAATCAAGATGGTCGACGAACTTGCAAATTGTGTTCCGATTCCAATGAAAATCGGTATCTGAAATTTTTTAAGGTACCGAATTTACGAATTTACGAAGGTACCGAAGTACGAATTTTGTTAAATTTGTTCCGATTCCAATTAAAGTGGATATCTAGGGGTTTATAACGTCGCAAATAACGAATTTTTGGTCAAAACTTATAAATTCAAAATGGCCGACGAATTTTCAAATTGTGTTCCGATCCCAATGAAAATCGATGACTGGGGTTTTTTAAGGTAGCAAATAACGAATTTATGATCAAAACTTATAAATTCAAATTGTGGGACCAATATACCGGACGAATTTTGCCAATTAAGTGTCATTTCCCGGTTAACTGTATGTAGGTTGTTCAAGAGTTGGAAAATCGGAAAATCTTGACATAATAGCTACAAATGGAAAAACATTGAACATAGTGTATCCTGAGGCTCTCTAAGCAATCGGTTCAGAATGGATCAACAAGGTTTTTTTTGGTGAGATGGTAAGGAGAAGCGGAAATGTGGGATTTATATGGGTTCCAGCTAGTTGTATATAATTTAAGACAATCGTCGGAGCTGACACGCACTTTTAATTTTGTTTTGATGTTGATTGTTTTGTATTTATGGAATAAAAAAATATTTAAGTTTTTTGTTTTTTTAAAATTACCCCCCCTAAGCCAGTTGGCTGGAAACGCCCCTGCCAGGGAGGTTTTTATTCATTTACAAAAACTTTGGATAAAATCTGTCAAAAAGCTTTATGCTCGCCATATTTTTCGTCGTTCTACACCATGCAGTTTTATTTGAAAAAAATCAAATGCGTTTTTCTATATTATTTTATATATTCTATAATAATTTTCAGTGGATTATAATACTAGCAACTTAAAAAAATGTATTTAGCTATAGTTTTCAGATTTCCATGCTGATATTAAAAATTCGAAAATTTTCTAAATTGGCAATTATTTTCCAAATTGTCATTTTTTGGGTGGCGCGTGAATTTTCCAGATGTAAGTTACCCACATTCATCGACAAAATGGCATTCGTTTTAAAATTTTGGTGTACAAATCATGAAATTTTAAAGTACATATTGAGAAATGTCTTGTCTTTACATTTCATTCCATAATGTCTCTGACTTTTAAACACACTAAAACTTTTTTATTCTATTTTGTTACAAACACATATTAAATTTGTTCAGTTTGTGGCAACAACTCATTTAAAACATAGCTACAACACGTTTTGTCGCCTCATTGCGACCAAAGTTGTAGCAAAATAAACGTTAAAAATCTGCTTTTTCAGTCGCAATGGAGCTACAGTCGCATTACATATATCTTATCTTGCGACTATTTTACTTGTTAGATTAACTCCATTGCTACTAATTTGTGCTAGCTTGGATATGTATGTATAATAGACTAAAATGTAGAAAATATAACCGATCAACTTCAAATTTCGCACACATTCCTAGTTTGCTTGATAATGCAATTTAACCAAGATGGTGCTAACAAGATGGCGGCCGATTTTTGCAATTGTGTTCCATCCAGCCCACGACATGGGTATCAAATGAAAGATATGACAGGTAGAATACAATAAGCTGTGTGACTTCATTTCAAATCTAATATGGCCGCCACCACAAAATGGCGGCAGGCATGTATAGACTAAAAAATAGAAAATAAAAAAAATAGTTTAAAAAAATTAAAAAATAAGCTTTTATTTTAAAATGAAAGATATAGTAAAAAATAGTTTTGAATGTAAAGTTTTTATTGCTGCAGCCACTTACTTAAATGTAAAAAAGCGTGGGGCGCTAACGAAAAGTTCAGTAATAAAATAAAAATATAGGTAAAGAGCGCCCCACGCTTTTTTACATTTACGTAAGTAGCTGCAGCAAGAGAAACTTTACATTCAAAATTATATTTTATTTTATGGTTCACTTAAAAAAAAGCTTATTTTTTAGTTTTTTTTTAAACTATTAATTTTTTATTCTTACTAAATGTTTTCGCAGCACAGGATCGTAAATTGCCAGTTTGAGTTTTTTGTCTAGGAGTACACCTAGATCTACGATATGATCAACCATATCGTTGAGATATTAGTACTGCTTCTGTGTGTTTTTTAAACAAGACAGTACAAAGGGCTTTCCCTGAGCTCTAGTCTTCCACATAAGAAAAAAATTGCATAACCGAAGAAACGGGATGCGATCGGCCATTGGGAAAGTAACTAGTTACGGGCGGTAATGTCTGTTCATCTTATACTGGTTTTTTTGGAGCTGAGTCACATGTCGCAACACCAGATTAGCCTATTGGTCTCATTCTCTCTACCAGCAAATCCCCATTACACGCACTCTACAAACTAGTAATTCGTTCCTAAATAGCACAACTCGGCTGTGGAACAACTTCTCGCAGTCAGTATTTCCGAACTCCTACAGCATCCAAGAGTTCAAACTCAGGGTTCATTGCCACTTTCTTTAACACCCTCCCGAACCCTTATTAAACTTATACTGGCGTGACCAACGACATAACGGACTGGTAGTGCAAACGGGTGAGTGCTGAGCCTAGAACTGCCACACAAAAGAAAAAAACCTAAAAAAAGGCTCTTCAGGATTTCGATTTCAGAGTTATGAGTTTTGTGACTAGAAATGTAGACTCGAATAACCATTTCTATATTAAAGGAAATATTTACCACGTGATTTAACTTTATATTTTTTAAACGCTATGAATTCGTGCAAAGATTTTTAAGTTTCTTGGGTTGTGGCATGAAACATGCTACTCTTGAAAAAATAATCTATGGGCATACACATTCCCTTGGTAATATATTCTAAGCCACGAAGGTAGAAACGATTTTTGCCTTTAATATTACCTAATATGTAAAATGTTTTATTTAAAAAAAATTTAAAACTAAATTCGTGTTTTTGTTATGGCTTTTCTTCCGAATAACAAAACACGGAATTTTTTTGAGAACATAATACACTTCAGAAGTTTACTTGAGTTTTGTTTATGACCTAGTTATCAAACGTCATGATATTTAGAATGTCGCACGATTAAAATTGAATTCCGCTTTTCGTTTGTTGTGTATTTTCTTCCATTTATTATAAAAAAAACATGCAAGTGCCTGAAACGTAATACAATTTAAACTTAACTAAAGCAATAAATCACCAAATTGTAATTCGTCATTTAAATAAAAGAGCTTTTTCGAAAATTACACTTTCTTAAGGAATTTACAAAATATACAAAAGTACAGGGAATTTTTCAAATCAGGCCAATTTCAGGAAGGCGCACAAATTGTTTCCATTATGCCAAATACAATAAATAATATTCCATTCCTCCACCCTAAATTCATAAATCAATAACATGCACCACGGTACAACATTCATTGAAATTAAGAACGTGCAAAATCTAAGAAACTCGAAAGAACAATGAGAAATAATTTTCATCGTCTTGACATAAATTTCTCAAGCTTTTGGAAACAACGTTACGCTAATGGTTGGCAATTTTGCAGCTGAATGAATTCCGTCATTCCATCCAGGACAAGCCATTCACCCCAATTCTATTCCAAGTTCGCAAGTGCTTACACATAGCATTTTAGTCCCCAGGTAAGTAACTTGAACTACTCTAAATTGCACACAACTTTACCTGAGAAATATACAACGAAATGTACATCGTAGCTAGAAACATCGTTACATCTTGCGTCCCGCATTACGTATTCCGGTACATTTTGAGTGACGTTTTTGTGACAGCAAACTTCCGTCTGTCGATGGTGAATTGAGCTCGAACGTTCACATTTATTTTGGGGTAGAATAGTCAGGATCCTGGACTGGGGGTGTAATGAAATTTTAAGAACATAGCAGTCTGCAGCTAGAGGGAAGGTCCACATCGTCGAAGGGTTGATGCTTATAAATAGCTTGGGTACATTTCTCTCCAGTAGAATTAATCGGCGTAAAACGAGCAGCTTAAATGCCTCTATGATCTCGCAAAAGGACTTCATGGAAAACGGAAATTAAACCATCAAACAAATAGCAATGAATCCCAGACACAGACGGAGGCACTTGTCCAGGTGCTGAATCCGGCCTGAAGGACCGTAGTGTAGCTACAATGAAAATCAGAAAATTGAATTTCAGTATGGTATAGGGTACGGCCATTGCCTTTAGCAGGAAGCACTAAAAGAGGTCATTTGAGATACTAGCTGGAAGCTATACGAAAAATGCGACCTCACCCCTTAAGCAATGAAAATTTCACAATCACTAAAAGTAAGAAAATGGAAGATGGGAGGTGGAAGCAACCCGTCAATGTTTTCCTTGTGCAAGTTCCCCTTCAAGAAATGACGTCAATCCGAAACTTGATTAGAATTTCTCTGTGCTGCTGTTGTTTGTTCGATATCGTCTTCACCCATTTCTTTTGCTTCGCTTTGATTTCGTTTCGATGAAACTGACACGCTGTAATCGAACTGCTCAATTTAGACTAAGCAAACTTTATCAACACTAAAGAACGAAGCCCTACGGCTATACCCTATACTATATCTAGGAAAAGAATTTATTTAATCCTTTTTATTAACAGTGCTTCTTGTTGACGTCTTAAGTGGGTGAATAACGAGTAAAATTGAGACATAATGCAGAGATTTTCCGGTCTCAGCAGAGACAAGTTTGCCAACTTCTATGGCTACTTAATCGTAATTCTATATATAATCCGGTACTTTCTCCATAGGGATAAGATGGCTTCCGGGAAGTTTCTCTTACCTGTGTAAAACAATAATCCATTTGGCTGCCTTGTCCGAAAGTATAGGGTAATCGCATCTTGGGCGCTTACTATTGGTTCGGCTCCTGTCTGACCCAAGTCATATGAGAGAAATTCAGTACCACGAAATGTAGCTTCTGATGGTGCTTTATCTGTAACAAAAATAAAAGTTTACGATTTATTTTCAAGAATAAAAGTGCTGAAATATAAGTATTCACTGAATTTCTTTTAGGAAGATTGTTTTAGGAAAAGGCATTTAAAAATGAAGTTATTTTGCGGAAATTTTAAGGCGCCTGTTTTAAAAATTGTTATTGTTAAAAGTAAACTTAGATAGAAGGATAGAAGAGGATTGTATAGGATAAGGGTTTCAGGGGTGCTCCTAGAAGAAGATGATAGAATTGAAGTTTGCTACCGTTCTCTAGGATATGATATAAGTTCGGAATTACTGACTACAGAAGATTGGGTTATAGTGCAGTTGATTTCAGTGGAACAGTCGCTATGGTAATAGTCATAGCCACACAGAAGCAAATAACGCGTCTCTGATGATTTTGATTGCGCAGTTTTGCTGCTGATTGAGCTACGCACTCGGGGAACTGCTTGCTAAAGAAGGAGCTTGCATCTATCAAGAAATCTCAAACAATCAATGCTTATTTAGACATTTGAAATGTGTGGTCATCCCATGGCAAATCCTCGGTTAAAGTTTTGCTTAGGATATTTGGGGCCGTCGATATACATCAACGAATATAACCCTTAATTGTAAGTTTAACATGAACATCAACCTAGTTCACTCTGCATAAAATCCAAGATTGGGTTTAATTTGATAATTTTACACAGCCTTCGCCATGTGTAAAATCTCAAAACCCGGGATACTTCGAATGCTTAATTTGAGAGGTTTGAGATGTGAGGAGACAATTTCGTATGTGGCTCTGAAGGCTATTATTTTCCATAAGCGTTAATAATATTGGAGTGGGATTTTCACCTCACACCGCGGGTTTTAAAATTCACCATTAAAATTGTATTTTTCGCTCGTAATTGTTTTTCTCATGCATTATGACGCCCCATGCCACCTGCGCTTAGAGCGACCGCTCCTCTCGCTCTAGCCTGGGGCCGGCGATAGGGATACGGAATCGGTGGAGAGTACTCGATTAAATACTCATGAGTAGAATTGAAAGAAAATTACTCAATGAGTAGTGTTTATTCGTTCAAAAGTACTCGATTCCTTGAGAATCGATGAGTACTTTTTTGACATTTCTGCGAACTGCCTTAGTGTATGAATTACTCGATTTTCGGCTGCTTCAGATTACAAATGCTTATGTAGTTTACATCTCGAGTAAAAACGCGAAAGGCTGAAGTGGTGGGGCAGTGACGTGGCAATGGAAAATTTTCCGAAAAATCAAATGAAATAGGGCACATTGAAGTGCAGTGGCAGTGGCAATGGTGTGGCATCTGGAAAGTGACGTGTATGATGTTGAATCACTTACGTGATACGCTGCTTGCCATTTCGATGAGCGCTTAATAATTTTAATACCACCCGTAACCATTCAACTGTCCCACCACTTTGTTTCCACATGGCAGGCCAAAACCACGCCACTGTCGCACCACTTTAGTGCCCGCCCGGCCTTACAGGTATGAATGTATTCGTAATCAACCATTCCCAAAGCTTTACCAAACGGTCTCCCAACTAAATACTAACCACGTCCAATGCTGCTTGACCTGCGCAATCGAACGAGAACCGATCTTATGAGTATGCTTAGTGGTACTCTTTATAGTCACCTAGGTTATTGGCCGTTTTCTTCGTCCTATACAATTTTTCAAAGCCTCCATTTAGGTGGTTTTAGTTAAGTGTACTGTGCTTCGCTTGGACTATTCCGTACGGGTCTGTAGCGGGCTGCATTTGGAAAAGTAGAATTTTTACTCAGGCGTATCGTGTCTGTGCCGGAATGCTTTGCCGGCGTTTTGACGTTGTGTGTGTCTGCTTCAGGCTAAGAACGGGCTAGATTTTTAGTTAGGATGGGATATAAATTCAAACCTATAAAAGCCCGTTTACACCACAGAACGCAAATTGGAGCTCCTTTATCGCACATAAATTGTATGTATTTCTCTTTATCTGGAATCCACGTTCATGACACAGAGAGGAAAGCATACAAATGTCTGTGTTATAAAAGAGCTCCAATTTGCGTTTGGGATGTATTTGTCTGCCTCAATTAAGGAGAGTTTCAGGCCCTTAAACGTCCCTAAACTCTGCTTAATTGAGGCAGAAAAATATATATATGCATGTGTAAAGCGTTTATATTGAAATTATTCACAACTGAGATAAACTTGCAGTTAGCTTGAATTCGGCCTTGAATGCAAACTGTACTCAGTACTCGATTCCACCCTATAAGTACTGATATGAGTAAAAGTATTCAGTAAGTAGTATCGAGTACTGATATGAGTAGAATCGAAAGCCAAATGCTCATATGAGTAATGAATCGAGTACCGATTCCGTATCCCTAGCCTGGCGATGCATAGACCTATACAATGTTATCAATCGGTAAGACCACTTGCTTACTGATTCGTATACTTGTTTAAAGTTAAAATTTTTGATATACATATCATATAGGTACTAATGTCCTTCTCTCAGTCTAACTGCCGGGGCCCAATGATTCCGTCAACGTGATTTTCCCCTACCACTGTCAGTGAGAGCTAGCCCAATGAAACCGGCACCGTCAGCGTAGCTTTTCGTTGAGAAATGTTATTTTCTGGAGGGATTGCATTGGCTGTTGGCTTATTTTGTGTTTGTTTTGATTTTAATGAAAAAAAGTTCTTGTTTAAAATTTTCTTCTTCATCAAATACATTTTTCCGCACTTTCTGCTCAAGAAAATTGTGGACGGGTTGCTAGTAGCAACATAAATGTAAAAGCTTTCTTGTTTAATTCATCAAAAAATGAGCGAAAAAATGAGAGAGTCTTTGTTCGTGGAGGGGTACACCGGGAAAATTAAAATCAAATCCAAGTCTCCGGCACCAACAAAAGCAACAACAATTTATATGGAAAATCACGTTGACGGATTCATTGGGCCCCGGCAGTAACTGTAAAAATTGAAGACAGGAATAAAAAAGAAATATTATCAGGTCGAGAGAAGTGGAAAATCCAAGGATGAGGGCGGCGTATGGAAGATGGTAGTCGGGCGTATTAGTCCACAGGCTACCGATGCCCCAAATAAGGGACTTTAGTTTAGCAGCAAATCAGGTGTTATGGCAATAAAGAAAAACTCTATATTTTCCAATTTCTTTTCATTTGCTAAAGCCCAAAATATTATTATTACAATTTTTTGCACTGTCAAATCCAACACTGTGTAGTTATAAGTCAGAGGGCAGAACAGAGATTTACAATGAATTATAAAGAAAATTTAACTTTATCCATACTTCTACTCATTCTTTGAAAATCCACATAGTTACTAAAACTATTAATTGTATGTACACACAAAAATACTTTAGGTATCTTTATTTATTGATTCCAAGAGAAACTTTTTTATTATTTTATCTTTTCTTAGTTAGTAAAAGTATTTTATGTATTTTGTCTTTTACTATCCATTAAAATGTCAAAACTTTCCAAGTGATTTTCAATTTAAAATTCGCATTGATTTGAACTTTCTGTCCCAAATGAATAAAAAAACAGTCGTTTTAAAATGTCCTCTCGATGAATTTAAAATGACACTAAAACTTGACTTTTACAAACATCTCAAACATTTTCAACAAAATATATTTAAAATGTAAGTTATAGTTTGCGTTTTTAATATCTCAATTACAGAGTGCCTATTATGTTCCAGGCCGATGTATAAAATTTGCAGAGTGTGATGTGGTACCTTCCTGTTGGAACCACATAAGCTGTGCAGTAGACCCAAATGATTCAATTCGGGTACAAGAAAGTTTTTTTTACGGTAGCGATCACCTGTTGTAACTGTGACTGTTACAGAATTGCCTCTAGCATCTACGAAGAACGGTCCTATGATGCGGCTAGCACAAATGGTACGCCATTCAGTCACTTTACGAGGACTGGTCGTGGGTGAATTGAGGATTTTCAATGCATCAATAGCGGCTATCCGACATGTCGTTCGAGTCATGGTGCATTGTCTACTAGAAAGCTTAGTTTGAAGGATAGGAGAGAATACGATAGGTTGCCTACGACTTCAGAAATAATTACGGAAGACTATCTCACAGATGGTGTGCCGCACTCTTCACACAATATGGCCGACTTTGGACGCAAAAAGTCTTCAAAATCTCTTGTTCAGCTGAACAAAAAAGATATAGGCTATGTAGTGAAGGTGCTGACCGGTCACTGTCCCTTTGGCCCGCACGCCGAAAGATTGGGACTTCCCCACAATGACTTATGTAGAAGTTACAGCAATGAAGGTAGAAACAGAATGGCACGGCGACCGTGGCGGTGGCCGCCGCTCAGAGAGTTTCCCATACATTTAATTTCTCCCTAGGCGGCGCGGACAAATTAAACGTATGGGAAACTCTCTGAGCGGCGGCCACCGCCACGGTCGCCGTGCCATTCTGTTTCTACCTTGAGGATGAGGAAGAAACAGTCTCCCATCTTCTCTGTACATGCCCGGCCCTCGCGAGAAAAAGAGGGAACTTCCTCGGCTCACCTTTCCTTGATGGATTGAGTGAGCTGCAAAACACTGGGGTTCCTGACCTCTGTCGCTTTATTAAAAGCTCCGAATGGCTTGAAATGGCCTGAAATTTCGTCCCAACTAGTGGGAAGCAGCCATTTCAACCTAAGCTAACCTATCTCACAGTAGAGTTGCTCTATTTATCGACAAACTTCTAGATCATAGTATGCCCGACAAGGTGGGCTGCAGGGTGTGGGGGTGAAAAAAGTGTGCTTGTCTTGTATTTTTTATATGCAACAGTAGCGTCAGACTTCACCATTTTTTCTGTCGACATTGAACGATTGTTTCGAACCACCGACCTCTGGTGTAGTAGTTGGGTCCATTCACCCCAAGCCTATCCACGCCGGCGTATTATGCGAAAAGTGTTGCTGTAATTTCAGTAGAATAGTCGCTGTGGTAATATATATAAACATTTTTTGGGGCTTCTATTTTCCTGCGGTCGAGTCATGACTTTCATGAGTCTAGTCTAGAAGTGCAAAGGCTTCCATCACGAATCCGTTTCAAAGAGCCAAGGTGGTGCCAGTCCATTTAGACAAGTTGTATTCAAGGTCGAATTAAGGATTTGTAATGTAGCAACTAGGGTTTTTCAAAAACAGTGGTTTTAAAAAAACAGGTGTTACTGTTTTTAATTTTCAAAATAACAGCTGATAACAGCTGTTTTTACTGTTTTTCTAGTTTCCTCAAATTTTACTAGTAATTAATAGTTTTTTTTATATAATATCATTTTATTATGCATTTTTACTTATTGTAAAAGTATTTCAAGAACTCCAGCCAATGATGTAATTTGTCTGAAAGGCGCTATCTAAATTTGGTGCTGAAATTAGTGCACACCGAAAATACACGTTCAACATTGGTCGATGTTGGTTTAATACAAAGAATTGCATTATATAATTTTTACAAATTTTCTGTGCGCCGATCAGTATTTTCGAGAATTGTAAATTCCGGTTTGAACCAATTGAAATGTGATCCTCCGAATTGTACTGACGATTCATCTTTTTGAAGCAGCATGGTCCAATTCATCTTGTAACGACAAATTTTCGTTTTCATCAGGATTCGGCCACTGTTGAACTACATCGTTCACCCTTGCATTCAAAAATTAGTGTGGTGTTTGATGGAGTGGCTGTGGGATCCGTGAGGCTTCGCAATCATTTCACCACATCCTCGAATGTTCGGCCATCTTAACGAATCTTTGAATTTTGCATGAGCTTATTAGTAATGTTGCTGTCAATGTCAGAAAACTTCTTGAACATGAATTGTAAAATTTTTTCAGCGATCACCAACGATGCGTCCCCACGACTAAGATTCGAGACAACCAATTTTACGGGCTCCATTACCCTGACAGCAGAAAAGTCCAAAACGACTTAAATTCGCGAATTGCTGTTTTCGTCTTGACCAGTGGCTCAATCATTGATGGAATGGAGCACATCTGACGGCATATGCAAAAAATTGTGGTACATTCACATTATGACATTACTTTTGCCGCACCTTGTATAAGAGCCACTCTGGCAGGCAAAAACTCAAATACATTACATCAATATGTACCTATATTAAAAGATCATTCTATATTTAAAAAGCGGTGCATTAGTGTCGGTTACTAATATACAATTTTATATTATTTTCATACGGCGTTGTCGTCCGCATATTCCTTTGGCTGCTTTTACAAGAGCAACAACAACGCAGGAATTGTCAAAATGTCTGTTCAAAAATTCCCTGGGAGTGTCCATTAAAATTGTCCGCCCTCCCCATCATCCTCTCCGTTCGTTTTTTCTGTCAGGTGTCTGGCCGTGTAAAAGGGCACTTTGTAAAAAACCAAAACAATTTATATTAGTGTTGGTTACATATTTCTTTTATTTTTATTTTACGCCAAATTTTTTGAACCTTAAGCTTTGCCAAAAAGTACCAAATAAGGCAAATTTTAACATCAAAATAGCTAATAACTTCAAAAGTAAAGGCCGTAGCGTAAAAATTGCCCAGACATTATTGTCCAAGCTTTCGAATTTTGCAAACAAAAAAAATTAGTTAACTAGGTATTTTTTTGGAGAAAAAGTTGGTTTTAGTTGATGACTCATTGCTCTGGAAGTTGGTAAGGTGGAACCTTAATTTTGGCAGTTTTAGATAGGTGGGAGTATTCTGCGTACACTGATATCTTATTCATGAAAATAGCTCAAAGGGTTACAAAAATAGAGGTTGATACCCATACCCATATGAATTTTTGTTCGTCTATCCAAACCCTATCCACAGCCGGCCGCTTTGTAAGCTTAAAGGTATACACCCTGTATATGTAAATAAAATAAATATGTTTTAATTCTAAATATACATTTTTAATAATTAGTTTCCAAGTCGGCCATTCCATTATAGACTTCCATGTCCGTGGTGATTGAGTCAGGCAGAAATTCATGATCGTAAAGACAGATTCTGGCATTATCGAAGGCGTAAGACTCATTTGGCCTTGTTAATTCTTTGACCCTTTCTTCCTACAATGTTTCCACTAGAACTTGCGTTTTGAATCCAATAATGACGATGTCATCTGTGAAAAGGCTAGTATTGTTTCTTGTGATAGTACTACCACATTTTTCTGGGCCCGGGACGTAGGATGTTATGAAATGAATGAAAAGTTGGGGTACAATAGTGCAGGCATGTTTTGAGACTATACTACACTTCATTTCAGATAGATTAATTTTAAAACGATTATCTCCGACCCAATCATCGATGTTGTCGATCATGAAGAACGGTTTGTACTTTGTAAGGGAACATCTTCAAGTCTTTCACCAAAATTCGACGCAACGAACGTCTGCTGCTGCCAAATTGAGTACATCGTTGTCTCGTCGATGTTTGTGGACTTTCTTGGACGTCCTCGGCCACAGTAGCGATATTATCGGTCGAACGAGCAATACGGGGCCCAATCCTTGCGACGTCTCTAGTGGGCCCAGTTTGTATGAGATGCTCATCCAAACTCTTCGCGCACATGGTGCAAGACGACGTAAAAAACGATGACGAATTTCACGCTGCGTTAAAATAACAGACTGGAAATTGGTCAAATAAGCAGTAACAACAATTCCGCTTTCTTCAGATGTGCTTCGCTCCAATACTTGTTGTCAACTAATTCTAAATCTGCCTACAACATAAATGTCAAACCACAATGACCTTTGACGCCATTTGGAAAAATTATGGAACATTCACATTCTGACATTACTTTTGCCTCACCCTGTAGAATAAAAAATAAGCTAAGAGGTACTCTAATTTATTACTCTTTATTAACAATCAGAAAGCAGATATACATTGTCACATTGTTATCTATAAACATCAAGCATCGTCCATCAACTGACCCTGCAGACAATCCTTGATGCATTTGTTATTTTTTATTTTATGTTGCTGCCCTTTTTCGTGTATGGTAGAACGTAACTCGACTTCGTTGTAAAAGAAGTTCACACAACACAAAACCTCCTAAAAAATATTGATATCCATCCCATTATTTCATGTTAAAATAAGATGCCAGTAATTTTATGTGTGTCGCAAAAGTAACTCCAAACGAAAAAAGGACCAATTCGTTAAATAATGAAGGAATGAAAATTAATGAAGAGCTGTCAACAGCTTCCTTCCAGCTCATTTTGTGTCCCTTCATGCACGTACAATACACAGTTGTTCCATTCATCTTGTCATGAAGTCATAAACGCCATGAATCTGCAGGAGGATAGTGTTTCTATCCTTGCACGAAAGAAGTGGATACTTCTTACCCCATTCGCCATTCGAGCTTGGGGCGAGGTGTCAAGCATGTATCCAGGGCCGTATCCTTGCTACTGCTGACTTCCCTTTTAAAAAGGCTTTGAATCACCGTGACGAGCAGGAACGTTAAAATGCTAAAAGCCAGGAAGAACCGAAACTACGTTCCTCGCGAGTGCAAAGCAAAATTATACACAACAGAATTGAGGAAACGCCAAGAAAATGTAGCTGAGGTCCTTTGGGGATCTTGGCGCTTTGTACGTGAATAATTTTACGAAAAACCTATAGACCACGTAAAGGAGCCCAAAATCCGGTTTTCGTGTCGGTTTGAATTTTTTTTACGTCTCTGTATTTTTTCTCTGTTTTTTTTTCTGGCTTACTTGATAAAGGAGCTTGAGCAAGTAGTTGAAAAGTTGAAGGTTAAAGTGTGCACTTGGGACTCGAATGGAAGAAATCCGAACCTTAAAGGAGCAAGGAAAATTGACGAAGAGCGGATTTCTTGTTTTAGGGCTATATATATGCACGGATCAGAGGTAAAATTAGCAAAAATAATGTATTTGGGGCTTATCAATAATTCAATACTGAATTTCCGAACTTGCTACAAGGTTTACGGTATATTGTTGCTCCAAGGAGTTGCAACCTAAACCCGGATAATAAGGGTTCTCGGGGCAATGTTGTAAACAAATTTTTTTATGTGAATATTAAAAAATATTTGATTAAATTTGATTAAATTCCCCTTATCCAAGTAATTGGATTCATTATGGAAGGGTAAATTTGGCAAGTTTTATCTGAGGAAGTTATTTTTAGAGATTCATTGATGCAAGAAAATTGTAGATCCAGTTTTAAAAAACACGAGCTTCATTTTATTTAATTATGTAGAATATTAAAAATGTTCGATGTAGTAGTAAGCGTTATCGTGATTGACTTTAATCAATTTTTGTCTTTAAACTATAGAATTTCGTCTTCTATGGTTTCACAGCTGAATTACAATAAATATCCTAAAGATGTGTGCTATTCCGAAATCGAAATTGCATAAAAGTTTTAGGAGGCATTGATTTTTCTGGAATTTTTATTTATCTCGAAACATGCACCACAAATATCTGAATGCTGTAATACCTAATATCACACTACCAATGATTTTTTTTAATCCAAGGGCAATATACTAAACTTTAGCATGACTTTACGTAGACTACACAAGTTTGTAAAAAGATGGAACGTTCCTGACTAAAACCATTTCTCCAAACAAGTGTACTAAAAGTGATTTGCAAAGTTTTTCCTTGTTATCCTAAGTATCTTCTAACTGACGAACTTTCAACCAAAAGTGAAGAGTGATAATATCTTAACAAGCAAAAGAGATGCGGATAGTCTCATATACCCTGGTTACATGACGCTCGAAATTGATTTGAAACATATTTGAAATACATTTCGATCTTATGTAAACACAGATCGATTTGAAATTGGATTGACTCGATCCGATACAAAAAATTTCTCTGATCGAATTGAAATTGAATCAAGAATGTGCATGTAAACACAAATTGAAATTACATCGAATTTAATTTTGACGTTTTTAGGTTACTTGGTTTTTTTTGTTTGGAAAAGTATTTTGTGTTGTGAAAAGTGCTTTTAATCATGACTAAACGAAATATATGGACAAATGAAGAAACAACACATGGAATGTTTTCTATGGCAATAGTAAGCATGGCTTCAATGCTTTTAAAAAGTTTTAAACTATTAATTTCCAACTTTTTGGATAAATTAAAATAAATTGGATAAATTCTCCTTCTTCTTATTTTCACATGCTGATTATGTATTTTCAAAATTATCATTAAATTATTGAAATAAGCAGAAAAAGCTAGCAAAATTAAATAATTTTCTTCAATGTTTTCCATTATTCCAACTTGGCATTTGTCATCTGTCGGTTTCAATCCTATTTGGATTTAATTTCAAATCAGTAACTCAATCGAGAAGAACCGAAAACACAGATCGTATTTCAAACCACTTTCAAGTCGAGCTTTCGATCGCCTCATGTAACCACGATAATAATAATAGATATATCTTTGCAAATCTTGAATCGGGTTTTCAATCGTAAACCAAAAAAGAAGCGTAAGACTTACAGGAAGTAGGTGGATGAATGTAGAAGATATATTTAAACTTCTTGCAACGAATTGGAGTGAACTAGCAGAGAAGAGACGTTAAAAGGCCCGACTATAGAGTTGTAGGGTCAATTAATGGGAGTGGTTATGGGGAGTGATGTGCAACCTGATGGCGGATCCTTGGAAATGGCGCCTTCCACGTTCCACCTCTCTCACTCGCAATCTCAACTCCCTTGATAAACATGACATTTGCTGTCTATTGCAGCTCGACATCTCAAAAGCTTTTGATAGCGTCAATCACGCACTGCTTCTGCGAAAACTGGCCTCACAAACACATTTTTCTCTTTCTGCTCTTAAACTTTTGCAAAGTTTTTTATCTAACCCCTCTCAAAAAGTTAAACTAGGTGGCTCTAGTTCCTCAAGTGTCCTACTCCATGCTGCCGTCCCCCAAGGCTCCATTCTTGGGCCACTTTTATTCAGTATTTTTATTAACGATCTTCCCTTAGTAGTAAAATATTCTAAAATTCATATGTATGTGGATGATGTGCAGCTTTATCTTCCTGCGCCAAGAGACCACATACATTTGTGTGTAGGTACTTGCGTCATGTATTCGACTGGTCGACATTAAATTTGCTGCAGCTAATTCCTTCAAAGTCCCAGTGTATTTTTTTCTCTTACTCTGCTACTTTTCGTCCTGACTTCTCTGCTATCGCGTTAAACTCGGTTCCTCTTGTTTGCGTTGATAACGCTAGAAATCTTGGGCTAGTACTAAATAGCAGCAAGACCTGCTGCGATCATATTAGTTTTATTGTTGGTAAAACCTACGGACTCCTGTCGAAACTTCGTTATCATTGTGGCTTGCTGAAAAGGGCTGTGTGTATAAATTTGCTAAAAGCCTTACTACTACCTCTTCTAATGCATGGCCTTTCCACCTTCCCCCTTTCGATTCTTCTTGCGGCCATAAATTTGAAGTAGCGTTTAACGATTGTGTACGTTTTGTTTTAAATTTACGGCGTTTGACCACATTATTTCACCTTACTCGAACTTCGTTTTGGGCTGCTCTCTAAGGGCCGTAAACACCATCAAAGAATACCTTTAACCGAGAGTCAAGGGTTACCTTTACCCACAATCTGGGTTATGTTTAAAATGCTTAAACATCAAATTCTGTAAGACATGAGAATTTTTAGACTTGCATGCTTTTCGAATATTTTCGAAAATAATTTTTTGACATTTTCCGTTGTTGTTGTCAATAAATTCACAATGTCACGAACTATTAGTTTAGGGAATCTGAAGTGTTTTTCAAATTCTTCATCATAACTGTCCATGACGGCAATTATATTATAATTTTGTCTTTTCTTTGGTTGTTTTGATAAATTCAATACCATTGATAATATAGTTTCCACTTTATTTTCTGAAGTGGAACGTAAAATTATCCTTTCCTCATCATCAGAAGTAATTATTGAATTATCTTTTTTAATAACGAAAAACACCAAAGAATTTAGAACTTAGAAATCGTTTTATTCACTGTAATTTACATAAAATAATTCCACATTCACGGAAAATTATGTCAGTCTTGCTGTCAGATTTCAGATTCGATTCAGATTTTACACATGGCAAACGAGGTGTAACATCATTATCTTACCCTCAACCCTAGATTTTGTCTGAGGTAATCTCGGTTAATGTTTCTGATACACTGAAAAACCTATTCTGTTAATGTTACTGTAGAAATTTTAGTTAACGTGAAATAGTTGTTCTAACAAATTTTTATATTTCACAATACTAGAAATAAAGTCTCGCCAACAAATAAAAATTATTTGTGATAACTAAAAAGGTTTAAATAAAAATTTTATTAGCTGATACTATGTTTTCATAACAATTGGTTGATGGTTACTTCAACAAAGTATTATTGTGCTACGAAATAAAAACATTTGTTGGTGTAACAAAAAATATTGGGTTGGACATTGTTTGCTACTGCTTTTCTGCTTCACAGCGTATGTTTAACACTAGATTCAGGAAAATCTCATTCTTATGTAACTGTAGGTATCTTTTTGGTTTAATTGTAAGAATTTATATTTGTTTTTGTTTGAAGGGGTAGCTCCCACGGAGTTCGAAGGTAGGCATAAAAAACTGGTAAAATTAGTACACCTTGAATGGATAGAACTATTTTCAAAGACAGCGAACAAATTATTTTATTGTCGCGAGATGTATAAGAGGCGCGTGGATGAATTGGTAAAGGCGTTGATCTAAAACAAAACAAAAGAGGAGTAGATCTAGGGAGGAAGGGTTGCGGGTTCAAACCCCGGACGGCCAGTTCGACTTTTTTCTTTTTCCTCTTCTTTCTAAACCCGTTGTAAAGAGTCACAAACAATTATTTCATCCTTTTTTGCGCATTTGATTTTTCTGTAGTCAGTTTTTAAAAATTTATTGAGTACATCAACTAAAAAATATAGTTATCAGCATATTATTATTTAGTATCTGTAACAATAAAATATTTATGTTCATGTTACTATACCACTATAGTGGAAATATTTGTTACTCCAACAATTTTTTCTGGTCATGAGAAGCATTTCTTTTTTAATAACGACAACTAAATATATTTATTTGATGCCGTATTTAACTAAAATTTTTAGTAAAATTTTGGTTGTGGTAACTAGATATTTCTCTCATTTTATTTTCTTAATTAAGAGTTACTTTCGTTGGTGTATACGGGCCTAAGTGACTATCGTGAGTATAGGCTCCTACGACTGTTTCACGATATCCTACACGAGCGCAAACCTCCATACCTTAAACAGGTTGTGCAGCTTTCGCAATACTAATTTAATAATTCCGCGTTTTCGCACGTTAATTGGTCAGCGCCCTTTCTTTGACTTCGTAGCTCAGCTTTGGAACTCTCTTTCCTATTGATTTACAATACAACGTAACGATGGGCATTTTCAAGAAGCGTCTTTTTGAATTTATTTCTACTAGGCTGATTAGAGCGTGAATATACAACTTCTTATTAAATCCAATTTTTTTATTTTTTTTTATTTATTGTAGGTATTATATTTCTATTATTTTCATTGTATTTACGGGTTCAGGACCGGCTACTGGGGCACCCACCAGTTTGGTGAAGAGGACCTTCGCTGGTTGGACTTGGATGAAAACACAAACTCTAAGATGTTCTTCCTGAGCCATCTCTTAACGAAAAGAAATTGTTGGGGCCCGGTGGAAAGGATATCAGGACACTTGATAGCTTGATTACCGGACACTGCGCCATGAATTACAACCTATGAAGGATAGGAAGGGCGAAGGACTCCACCTTTAAGCTTAGCCTTAAGAAGGATCAGTCTGCCCGTCATGTTCTCTGTGCGTGCTCCGCGATAGTTCGAACAGTCAAGTCTAAGCGACAAGCCACTAGGCAGACTTAGTCCAGTCATTAGAGCGAAAAAATGCCACTTTTGCTATAAAATTGTAGAGCAAACTACTTGCACCTCTACTTCAGGGGTATCCCATAGATTACTAAAATCCAAAACGGAGCCAAATTTTAGCCACGTTGAATTGTTTAAACAATAATTAGCAACAAAAAAGGGTATTTTTTTCGTTTTCTGCGTATACAATAAAAAGTACTGGATGAATCGAGTTACTCTCAACAGGACATTTGTAGAGAATTATTCTGAATGTAGCAGCTCTAGCAAAATTTTACTGCTTTTAGTACAATGACTGTTCCACTGAAATAAATAAACTTCTACCTCCGCTTCAGCGTTTTTCCCGCAACACAAGACAAGCCCGCTCGGCTCACTCTCACAGTCTACAGGGGAGAAATTAAATGTATGGGAAACTCTCTGAGCGGCGGACTCCGCCACGGTCGCCGTGCCATTCTGTTTCTACCTTAAGGGTGTCAGAACTAGAATACTCAATATTAATCAAGAGCATTCTTCACGCCATGAGGTGCGGACGCCACAGTTGGAATTTGCTTTTTATAGATGAAGCTAACTCTTCTACAATAACCAAAACATTTTTCGGGTCAATAAAATCTATGCGCTCTTTTCAAAGCCAAGCAAGAATTGGGACCTTGTAAAAACTAAATTAAAACTCACTTTAAAATCTCTGCCTGAAACACGAAGTGAGAGTAGAATCGGAACAGTAAAAGCAATTTGATGATTTTATCGAAGGCGTTAATGACTTGAAAAATAAAACTGATAATTCCAAAACTCTTAAGTGATCTGAAGCAGTCTTGAAGGAAATATTAACTTTTGAGTTTATTGTTGCAATACACGTGTGGTGCTGGCTGACACATTACATTCATTTTGTAGCTGGATTCAAGAATTTCGTAATACAGGATTTGAAAAAAGCTTTGCAGAAGCAGTAGTTACGATATTGAGTCACAACTTAAAGCAAAAAGAATAGCAAAGAAAAAACGTTATGAACATATTGATGAATCCATACAATGTGGGTATCTAAACTAGTATTCCTTCAGCAGCAGCGAAACCGGGTTTGGAAGTTAATCTAGGTCTACACTGGCACTTTGCCGCCCAGTGCACATCCGCCGATGCCGCCTCCTTTAAGGGCAACCTTTTTTTTCGCTCGCGCCTTTTTTTTGTTCTTTATACGAATTAGTATATAAGAAATTGTTAATTAAATAAATTTTCTTTCTATTTGGCAAAGTCAACAATGTCATTGCTTATTTTAACTCTGTTAAATTAGCGCTGTTAACTTAGCACCGTTTCTAGCATGCCATTTGACAGTTCTCATTTTACAGCTAATAACAAGCAAAAATAACAACATTTCTCATTTTACAAATTATAAAAAGCTAAAAAATGAGTAATAATAATAATATTTTCATGCTGTATTGAAATATTTCTAAATTATTTGCTTACAACAAAACTTTACAAGCAAATGTCAATTCATTTTGACTGTGCTATCTTTTAGCTAAGCCAAAAAGCAGAAATAAGTTAGCTAACAGCGCTAAAAACATTGCTGTTTATGCCGTTGTTAACTTGCCTAGATCAGTTAAATTAACTTGGGTCTAAACGCGCCCATTTATTAGTACAGTTCCTCTCTTACTTCAGAATTGAGAGGGATTGCGTTTTAATGTTGCAATGCAGACGTCACTCTCAACCTTCGCACACAGTAGAATTTTACGCTGCTGTCTGTTGCTGGAGCTCGACCAAAAGTTGCCATGCTCTAGACAGCTACATGGCTGCAACATTTAAATATTTTGCTTGGATCGCTTTCAGCAACATGGAACACTTTTCGCCTATTCGACTAGGCATCTGCATTTTACTTATCTGTGCTTATATCTTTTCATTGGAATGAATTGTAATGCAAAAGGTTGTGGTTATGCTTTCGACCCTAGAACCTCGCAATTAATCGAAGAGATGTTTCGAAAGTATACATTACGCATTCGAAGGATAATGTACGAAATCGACTCTAGAAGTTTTCTATTCCCTACTGGGTTGTTTCTGCGTCGCCTTTCATTCATCGTTTGTTTATAGTGTTGGTAATATATTGAGTGTTGTGCTTGATGTTTGTCTTTTTATACGCTTTATGTTAGCTTCACCTGTATGTATGTGTGTATGTATGTATGAATGTTCTATGTAAACAAATCTTGCAACTTGATTTTGACCCACTTGAACCGATCAACTTCAAATTTTGCACATATGCATAGTTCGCGTGACAATGCAATCTGACCATTTTGTAAGAAAATCAAGATGGCGGTTCCAAGATGGCGGTCGATTTTTGCTATTGTGTTCCCCGACCCCCCGACATGGGTATCAAATGAAACGGCATGACAGGTAGAATACAATTAGCTGTATGGCGTCATTCCAAATTCAAAATGGCGGCAAACAAAATGGCGGACTACCTTTTTCTTTACAACCCACTCGATATGGGTATCAAATGAAAGGTTGTGACAATTAGAATACTTTTCGCTGTGGGGCGTCTTTCCAAATTCAAAATGGCGGCCACCACAAAATGGCGGTTTACCTTTTTCTTTACAACCCACTCGGTATGGGTATCAAATGAAAATGTATGAAAAATGAAGGTAGGTTGTTTTCTTATACTGGCTGGAGCAATAAAAACTTTACATTCAAAATTATTTTTTGCTTTTTAGTTCATTTTAAAATAAAAGCGTATTTTTTAGTTTTTTAAACTATTTTTTTTTGTTTATCGTCGCCGCTCATTTAAATTTTTGCGCTCATCGCCAAAAATGCCTTGTCTTTTGTCGGCTGGCGTCGTTTATAAAATATATTGTAAACATTTTGCCACCCACAATGCCGCCTTTCCCAAGTGCCACCCAGTGCAAATGCACAGTCTGCACATATGGGTTGTCTTTACACGGAGATATGTGCCGATGTTATATTTGCTACCCGCGATTAAGAAATGTAGACGAAGGCGAATTATGTGTTAAGTTTTAACGCCAAAATTTTCTTGTGAACATGTTCCGTTCCTTTTGCGCTTTCTATGCCTCCCTCGTAAATACCCGGTTCTACTGCTGCTGAAGTAATATTAGTTTAGAAAGGGCCAATCTGTTGAAATGCAGTGTAGAGTTAACTTTTTTAACACAACGATAGATGCTATCATAGTTGACACCGAATGTCGATCCAAAGCGTTCTATGAATATTATGAACGATTTGATTTTTTTATGATACCAATTATTTGAAATCTATACCAAAAGAGGGCTTTCTCAAACATTTTAATGATTTAGGTACAATACTTCGAGAAGGTTTCAGCGACATACAACCTTATGAACTGTATGAAAAACTCCAGCTTTCCAAATCCAGTTCTCTAAACTCTGTCAACGATGCAAAACAACTTATCCAATACATTTTTGAAAATAATTTGGTATGTATATCCAAGTGTTTGCATAACAATCAGAAAATTCAGCTTCTGCTGAGAGAAGTTTTGCAAAGTAAAGATTGATTACGACCTACTTGAGAAGCATGGCTCAGAGAGACTATCTCCGTTATCAGTTCTGTCAAGCGGAAGTAGCGGCTGGTGTTAACTATGATAATCTTGAAAATATACAGTAATGTTTGGCATCATTAGAAAAATTCGTTTATTTTAATTTGTAATTGTTTATGTAAGTTTTGTCAACATTTGCTTAGCAATAAAACTCATATACTTATACATCAGTCTCAATCTATTTATCGTTTTCTTTCTGACTGCGAAATGTACGTGCCGACTACCGACGTCTACATTTGGTCTAGCGCCGCCACTGCACCTACGCTTAGACTTTCACATAAATAAAACAAAAAAGAATGAGGAACAAAACAAACGTATGCTTGCCTGTGTAATTTTAGCTAGAGATACGTGAGCACAGGTGCAAGTCAGCTCCAGATAATAATTCTTGCAGGAGCTGGCTTTGATTGGGGCTGGAGAACGATTTGTGCAGTTATCGCTGTCTGATTATATTAATGGCAGGAGTTAGACGGGACTAGACTTCAATAGTGTACCTTATTACGTGAAAAATATGAAAATATAACACTAGAAGATGGTAATTGCCAAGGACTCGCGTAGGATGGTCTACAATTTGGATTAGATTGCTGCCATATATTAATTAAAAACTCTAACCTGTATTTAAATGTTTTAAAATGATGAATGTAGGAATGCTGGTCGATAAATGAGAGTTATTTATAATAAATGAACTGGCCTCATGTCCATTTCAGTAAATTGAAGTGATTTTCTTTCGAATCCTTCCATACACCGCGAATAGGTCAATCTATGTTATTAATGAAGCAGCACCTTCAACTAAAATATAGAACAACCACTGTGGATATTTTACCATCATACTTGACTCCTTCCAAAAACAACGTTCCGAATTCCAAAAAATCCCATTCCCATATTTTTTTTATGTATATTCCTTTCAACCACTCTAAATACAGGCCTGAGCGACATAATTAATAGGTGCGTGTTAAATATAAATATAAAAAGGAACTTTATCAGACGCTCTCTCACCACAAATAAGGTTTCATTGTCGCGCACTCTCCCCCACACAAGTCACAATACAATCGAAATTGGTGGCATATAATAATCAATGGATGAGAAGAACTCCTTTTAATTTCACTGTGTGAACAAGGACACAGTTTATCGAATGAAGATAATTGAGGCTAATAACTTTCGGATATTAAATGCGAGGCTTTTATCAAATCTCCATTAAAGCTTTATTAGGACTAAAAGCTCAGGAACCATAAATATCCGATGTAAATGGTTTAACCAATAATCCCTCTACCGATATCTGTAAATAGTTGGAGAATTGAATACAAAGGGAGCATTTATCAGCCACCAAACATTTATTTCCCTTCGCACGGGGAGAACTGGGGCGGGGGTGGTGGCATTATATTTACGCAAGTTATATTTCTCAAGACAATTTATGTATTGTACTTCCTTCAAATAAATTCCGTTCGTTGCTCCCACGTAGATTGCCCTTATGTAATTGAAAGCCTTTTTAAAGAGTAAATGTCCCATAAAAACCTCGGTCGTGATAGATTGTATCTGTGTGTTAAGAAGGAATCTCCTATCGCGTTGCCTAACTTCTCCTTTAGCCTTAAGCAATGAAACCTTTCGAGTATTTATCCTCTTGAGAAATGTCGTCCATTTCCTAATAGAAAAGCGTGGCAATTTCCTCGGAACATTTCTCTTTAGAAACTGTACAGATTCGCTCCTGGCCGCAGAGAACTTGAAGCTGTGATGTGCCCCTTCAGTCAATCGAATTATTTCCACAAAACAGCCTGAAACTAAACCGGCATTCACCAAATTGTTCATCCGAAAATTTTATTTAACCAAAAGGATATCACACATAAAGGATTCAGATAGGGAAAAGGGACGGTCTATAGAATGGCATCAGCACTGGAAATAAATAAAATTTCATGAGTCTTCGCTACTCTACTAGGACTGATTCTGGGATCCCCGAGAGTAAACCCTATCCGATGGGCAACCCCAAAATACCCAAAACAGGTCCCGGGATGCTAGACTTTATAACTGGCCCAACTTAGCATGAGCTGGCGCCATAAGGATCCGGGGGTGGCTGTGCTCCACATGAAATTTAATTTTACCCATAAATTCGGGGTATGAAAAACACTCGCCGACATTTCAAAGGTTCCAAGTCATAAGTCAATATGTGAGCTGCTTCGCATGTGACGCAGTCAAAAGAGGTCTCAACTCTCGAGGGGATCGAGGAGTCATTCAATATGTGACACGAAATGTTCTCCTGTTCAAGATGAATAACGCCCATAACTCGAAGGTATTCTCCTCAGTAGAATATTAGACGAGACGAAATGGATTTAAATTTCAAATGTTGTTAATCATTTCCGAAATTGACAAAGTCATTTCGTTCATTTCACATTCATCCATCCTCCTTAGCACGAACATTATTTAGTCGATGACTTTAATTGGCAGTGCGATACTTCAGCAGTAATAAAGTGCTGAAGGGGGAAACACTACTAAACAAATCGGAGTTTTTTCTGCCACGCAGGAAAAGAATAGTTTTCCATCACTTCCTGCAGTATTCTGAAAATTCCCGGGATCAACAAAAAAAGGGTTAAAGAATGGAATTTCGGTTTGTTTCAACCAATGTAAAAGCTGTAAAAAAACATTGGTGGGGGGCTTTCAAAGAGAGCCACAAAAAACTGCCAGAGGCTATGAAGGATTCCAACAGGATTAAAGGCCAGGAAATGCTGAATATAGAAAGTTCAGTCTGAATACATCCCGATTTTCACATTGTCTAGACGCAAAATAAAGCACTCGAAACAAAAGAGACGATTTATGAAAATCACGCTCTCAGCGGAATAAAACTGTATGCGGATTAGTTACTTTTAATTGAGTTTTCTTCATGATTTTTTTTCTATGCGTTATAATTGCGGACACTACTTCTCCAGAAAAATTGATTCACTTTTTTTTTGAAACTTGATAAAGTCGATGGGAGGATATTTAAAGTCTTTAAAGTTTTAACACTTTTGTACATGATGGTGCTGTTCCAAAAAGAAAGCACAAAGTCATTCTACAGCACTACTTGTAGAAGAGAGTTGATAAAAAGTCTTGTGGTACGATGAAGGGCAAAAAAACGGGACGATTTTTGAAGGGGTTAAAAGTTTTTCCAGTAGAGTTTTGCAGAATATCCCTATCATTTATGGAAGCGGCACTTTGTGTTCACAAACTTAAACTTATTCCCTATACTTAGTTCGTATCCTTTCATGTAAGCGTGGATCTGCATCGTATGGAAGCAAACTTTTATGTGTTTGGACTATACTTATGTAGAGAATGTTAAATTAAATTGTATTACACATATAGAATGGGTCGCGATATTCGAGCATTGTTGATGGCACCTTGGACAATTTAAAATAATATATTGTTCTTTCCTATTCCACAGTTTCGAGGATTGGAAATTTTGAAATTCTTTTTAACTTGTTATTCAAGAAAAGAAAACTCATATTTCTGACTGTTATGCAAAGGAAAAATTTGTATAGTTTCATGTCTAAAGAACTTGTTATCGCATCAGGCAGTAATAATCTTAAGATTACGAAAACATATCCCTGATCCATTAATAAGATCTACTTGAAAAATATTAAAAATTTGAAAACAACGCCCTTCTTCTTTATGAAATTCTTCTTCAAGGTGTTATCCGTCATTATCATTCTAGGAGTAATCCATAATGGAGAAAACCCAGAAAAGGTTGCAAGAACAATTTTTCTTCGCTTAACTACAAGGGGGAGGTGATAGCATACAGTTAAACTAAGGCCGACTTACTAGCGTTTCTGTTCGCCTCGAATTCTTCTTTGCCCGACAGGGTCTTCTTCAGGACTCGCGAGGTGTACAGTGGTGATGAGCAAAAAATCTTGCAGTCTTGCGGGTCTTGTACAAGACTACAAGACCAAGACTTCAAGACCAAGACTTCAAGACCAAGACTGCAAGACTTTTTTCTCATCACTGCAGGCCTTTTGCTCATTACTATTGTACAGTTGCGTCAAAGAGTTTAATGTCAACAAATCCATTGGACACGACAATTTACTCCTAGTCCTAAAAAATGCCTCTCACCCTCTGACTCCCCTCTCCCAACAACTAGCCCATTGGCAATTACTTCTATTCTCTCAAAAATCATGGAGACGATAATCAATTCTAAACGACATTCAATAGGGTTTTAGACAAAAAATGTCCATCGGCGTCTTTTTATTGTGTAGAACCGAACACCTCAATCAAAATATGCGTCGATTTGATGAGTCTAGTTTGGACTTTCTAGAGACCCTTGATACTAAGTACGCTAAACTCCAAGTTATGGCTTGGCTCTAAAGAACTGGGTTGAGAGTTTTATTTTTGGCCGTTGAATCAAGGTAGAATTGGATGTCGTCAAATTTAAACCCCACCGCTGTCCTTAGGGACATATTTTATCACCAACTGCTTTCTCAGTTCCTTTCAATCCACTTCACAGCTTCAGTGATGACCTACTCTGCGTTACCCATATACGCCTTCGCCTTCGATAATGTAAGAATCGAGTCGAAATCAGTGCATCAATATTAGTCCAGCTCCCAACCGATATCACCTCTACTTTTTTTCGGAGGCGACCGATTTACTTGATATTTTAACAGTAGATAGGGAATGACTCAAAAAGCAATGTCTACCATATGCGAATGTTTTTCTTTGGGGGGGGGGGGATATATTTGTGGTCAAAATAACCCCGTTAATCGATAGAGAGGCTAGTTTTAAGCAAAAAATGTAGTACAAACTCTTTTTGTAAAATTGATATTTTTTTTAGTTATAAGCGTTTGTAAAGTTGCAATTTTCATTATAAACCCCCACGTTTTCGAACAGTTTTTGGTCAATAAGTCCAAAAAAAGCGTTTTATCAAAAGTTTTGTTAGGACTAAAGTAAAGCTTATAAAAATCGAAGAAAATGGGTTTTTAATGAATGCTCTAGGTATAAAACAAAGCGAGTAATGATTGATCGAAGGGGCCTATTTCAAACCAAATACTCAAAACGATGTATTTAACATCAAATAACTGAAAATCGATGCATTTTTCGAGGATAACTTATTTTATATTTTTGAAAGTGCTTGAAAAGACCTTTAAAATGAGTTCTGATAAAAGTCAATTGCATGTAAAATGAATGAGTTATGACAAAAATTATCAATAAAACTTCCACCCAAATTCAAATTTATCATGTTCCATGTAGCATTCACATTATTTTAGTGTTGACTATCGGATATATAAGTATGTATATAGTTTGAGTGATTTCCAGGGTGTATTTTTCGAAATTTACAGATTTCTGCGTATATTTCCAAAAAACTCAAAAACTATTGAAGATACGTAAAAAACTGTTGAGTTACAAAATTTAGATTTTTTTTCAAGAAAAATTTTGGTTTTTTATGTATCGCTGTAGCTTAAAAACGAGATATAGCGGATTAAAGTTTGCTTTATAGTGTAAGTACCACCTTTGCTTAGGCCCTGGACCCTTCGCGTTTTCAAAATTAAGGGTTTTAATATAATACAGTAAAAAACCGAACGACTTTTTTTTAATTTTCGGAGCAAATTATTTTCGGAGCCCACCTCGTGTATACATTGATACTTTTTTGAATTATAAACTTGTGTGCCATTTTGAATTTATAAGTTTTAATCAAACATTCGTTATTTGCAACCTCAAAAAACCCCAGAAATCCCAGATACCGATGTTAGAATCGGAATACAATTGGCAAATTTGTCAGCCATATTGGCGCGGCTATTTTGAATTTATAAGTTCTGATCAAAGATTCGTTATTTGCAACCTCAAAAAACCCCAGATACCGTTTTTCATTGGAATCGGAACACAATTGGAAAATTCGTCAGCCATATTGGCGCGGTCATTTTGAATTTATAAGTTTTGATCACAAATTCGTTACTAACGACCTAAAAACCCCTAGATACCCACTTCCATTGAAATCGGAACACAATTTGCAAATTCATATTTGTGTGGCTATTTTGAATTTCGTTCATTTTTCGGAGGCCATTTTGAATTTCGAAAATCGGGCTTCGAGGTGCATCATGGAAGACCTCCACGGACCTTCTTGCAAAATTTTGAAGCTCTGCGATGACTGGTGGTCCCGCTATAGGCCACACATACATATACATACATACGTACATACATACTTACATACATACACACGTACATACATACATACATACAGAAACTTTCTTTTATTAAATAGAAGATAGATAAAATTTATTGTATTATAAATAAAATGTATTATATTTTAAATCTCATTTTTTGTCTATTTTATTTCACGGGGCATAGGTGAATGTAGTGTTCCGGGGTCGGTACCCCTCCAGTATATATACATCCACGCACACACACACACTAAAAAAATTACTAAAATACTTTCTGACGTTATAACTAAATTTGTGTGTCTCAAAAAAAGCTTTAAAAGTTTTTTTTTCAAAATTGTTATATTTTATTTCTCTAAGGGTATAGTCTACAGTCCCATTTTGGGGGTGGGCGACCGTTCGGTTGGTCCATCAATTTTGCAATAGAAATTTTTTGAGTTCTTTATTTCCTTAACTCTTGATTTAACTAACAAACAAATAGTTACTAATAAACCGACAACTTTAACGCCCACCAAACCAAACCGACACCTTTAACGCCCATGCGTTTGATTAGGAACCACTATCGAGAATTTTCGCAAGAACAAAAGTTGAGCGTCTCGTAAAAGGGAAGCTACTCACGAAATTTCAGCTTGTTACTAATCAATAAAAAAATGGCTCAGGACTGTAGACTAATAGTTTTTAGGGGTTGAAAATTTTCTTAAAAAATTATTTCAATAGTACATAGGTCTAAGAGGTAATATATAAGCCTACTAAGCGTTTTTACTACCCATTTATTGAGTTTTATTAATTTTTTACGGTTAGGGGTAGTTTTCACCCCTAAAAATGAAAAGCGCACCTCAGGACATGGTAGACTTTGAAAACGGTGGTAAGTAGAGCCTAAATCCAAAATTTCATCAAAATCGGTGGCCTCCGAAAAAAGTATAGGTAAAACCCCGTTTTTACGGTTGGGGACTGGACTATATGGATGGCGTAGAACTAATGGCTGACTCACCCTTTAACATCCTAGGCGTGACTTATTGCCTTAAGTGGCCCCTAGACTATCAATAATATGGTGCAGTAATATTGAGAAAAATATTGACGGTTTCCTTCTTTGCCCCAGACAATCTTTCAATATCACCCACCGACCGTCAATAATATTGCGCAAAATCAAAATATTGCACAATATTATTGATAGTCTAGGGGCCCAATTATACGTCAGTGTGCCACTTTTGATGGTCCTCCGTCGCGATCTTGAATTGGCAATCGATGTTGGGTAAAATCGGCAAGGAGTCTGTGACTCTAAACAGAGCCTCATCTTGAAACTCTTTGAGTATACTTAGATGCCCTGTTAGACTTCAGGTACAAATTTATTTTCCGTTTCTAGTCTAAGGTCGCTGCTGGGCTATATTGATTGGGATCATGGTTAGTAGTGCATTATTAGTCATTTTGGATTTTAAGCCCCAATGTGGGGACTTGAGACTTTCACTGCACATTGAAACAGCTATTTAGAGATTCCCTTCAATATCAATATCGACAAGTCTGAAGGATAAAGTACAATCATGAGTTAAATTTAAAAGGGATCGGATACGTCGAAGGAAAACAGGAAGTTTGCATATGCATTATTATAATGGAATAATAATCCAGCGGGAGCCAGAAGTACGGCTAGACCGAGAACCAGATTAAAGCATCCAATTGAAGTTGGTATAAGATCATTAAACGTTAGGAAAAGGAAAGGTAAAGCACGGCCCTTAATGACAAGATAGAAGAAGAAAACAAATTATATTATTATTAAAAAAGTTTCTAAATAGAAAACCCTTATATAGAAATTGTATAACAGAATCTTCCGCGGTCATAACCAGGCTGCACTAAAATGATTCTCAACAATTGAAGTAACAAGTTCTCATCATTTTTAGGTAAATGTTTATGGGCTTATCGACACTTTTGCGATAATTCTTTTTATGGGAAAAAAGTGAAAATAAAGATAGTCTAGTGTTTCCTAATTGCGAGTAGAATAAAAAACTTTTCTAATTTAGAATACGGAGAAATAGCTTTGGTGCATAGGGAAACCCTATAACCAAGTTTCAAATTGATTACAAGACTCCTTTACGTCTTCCCGACCTTCATCGCAGTTTGTGATTACCTCAACTCTTTTAGACTTGTTACTTTCAGTTCAGACCCTTTTCGACTCCAGTCCTCCTTCTCCTCTACAGTGCGCCAATCTACCCAATTTGAAATGAATACAAGACCCTGCAATAGTAATTAGCTTCGTTTTTCACTTTGGCCCACAAAATGTGTTTGGTCTCGATTGTGTCAGTGCTGACTCGGTGCTGTTTAATCTGCGGAAAACATAGAAAGGGCTACGTTGATGGGGAGCAGAAAAAAGAAAGCCAAGCACTTCATTTTCGTGCATGTTGATGCACTCCGATCTCGGTCCATGCAATGCAAATAATTCTTGTAGTTTTTTAATCACTTCCGAGAATTAAATGGACCATCCCTGTTCAAAAGGCGCGGTTATATGTGATTTGAAACATGTGCTGTCATGTGCCTGTTCAACTGGCCACGGTTGATCCATTAGTAGACGATTCCTCGCATGGCAATTTCCTCGGTGATGCTACAGCTAAGAGGATCCGACGGAAAGCACTCATGCTAATGAGCTGCTCGGGGGTGTTAAAGTTTAATGGCGCTAAAGTAGCCCCTCGGAAGAAGTGTGAATTTAAAATTAGCCTGATTGACAATTTCCATTAGACTTTAAGTAAATACTTGAAGAAGAAAAAAAAACAATTTTTTGTATTTTCTCGGATACTACCCCCGGACATAATCGTTGGAATGGGTGGAGGGGGTTGATAAGAACTTTCGCAATCCCCAAAGAAACAGCAGAAAGGTCTGATCATTAGATGATTGCCTGGATGCTTTGTTAAGAGCTCTGCAGCCGCTGGGCTCGTTGACACTGTTAAGCACCTAGAAGCCTACTTTTGCCTGGAATTCTTATAACCGAGGCCTGATTAATTTTAATTAGCGATGGGCTTATGAATGATTAAGTGAAATTGCGACAAACTGGGATTGAGAGAGATAGAGAGAGAGAGAGGGGATCTAATTAACTCTACGCAGTTTAGCGATACTGGAACGTGTACTATCTTAAGATTCCAAAAGCAGTTGAGGCGCAAGGTATTAATCACTACTCAAGTTTTTACTAAAGAAAAGGCTCATCCATGGGCCTCAGACTACTGCTCTCCGGAGAGCCTATTAATGCAAATGGGTCACTAAAGGAGAACGTTAGGCCTTTGTATAATACACTATATAGAATAGTGTTGGCGAACTTTCTGTTGATATAAGATTTTAGCGGTAGTTTATTCAGAGCTGATTTATCTGCTTATGAATATTTTACGGAGATAAATAACACAAACGATAGTTTGGGGTGTTTTCTGGCTTAACTTTTATGTGAAAGACATAATTTTTTTTCCAAGTACCTACTTATCAGTGTTGTACTTCTTTTGAGGTTTTTAGAACGTGAGGCTTTTGAATGATGTCTAGAGGTTAAGAATATTTAGAGGCGTGACTAATTATAAGATTGTTAACACGAAAATGTTTGCTTTTTGTTCAGTTTCATTTTTTTTGTTGGTAATTTTGATTCAAAGGCACCAGGATCTCGTTAAAATAACATTTAATAAATTTCCAAATGAACAAGGATGATTTTTTGTGATCCTATTTCTTGAAAGGTTGTTTCTTTGTGCTTTTAACAAAATTGAATGAGTACAACTGAGGAAATTTTGAATTTTTGGGCAAGCAAATGGGTATTATTTATTTAATGATAACGATCCAAACTCTATTTTCAATTTAATTATACTGAAATTGTATTTTAAATTGTCGGTGTTATTTATTAGGCGAAAATATTACAAATAGTCAACACATATCTTGCAATTTATAGATTTTCCCGGTTAATTTTTCGATTGGATCATAATTGTGTTTTTTTTTATCTAAAAACGATTGCAGTTCTTCTTTTAAAAATGAACAAATAGCACCAAGAAGTTATTCCACCACTTCGTTCGTGGACAATAAAAATAAAAATAAAAAGTTTCATAAAAATTGCATTTATACATTTTTTATGTTTTTATTTAGCAATCATGTTAGGAATTCATTATGATATTGTTATTGATTTCCTTCTATCATTATATATTTAAAAAAAAAATTAATAGGAGGTGGTGCGAATTCTTTGATTTGATTCCTACACTGTAAAAAATTTCTGTGGTAATTTTACAAAAAAAAATACTGGAAGTTTTATTCACAAGCAGTTTTGTAAATTTGCAATATATATTATTAGGAATGTTCCAATTCTACTTTACGTATTTTTACCAACTGTGTAGTAAATATACATTATTTGTGGGATGTAAAAATACAATCAGTATTGGAGCTTTCATATCATAGTTTTGTAAATTTCCCTCTCTCTATACATAAAAATAGCATTTTGCTCACCATGCAAGGACCGATTCGCAATGAAAGATTCAAGCTGCAAGCGTCAAGCTGCAAGCTTCAAACTACCAACTTCATCTGAATTTTGCTTTATTTGAGCACTGCAGCTTGAAGCTGTGAATGTGAATCATAACTTAAGAACAATCGGCTATATATGTTCAGTATTCCATTGTTACTTGTGAATTATATCTATGAGAGGGAAAATTTAAACCTTTCATTCCAATGAACAATTTGTAATTTTACTGAAAATATAAGTTCTAAAATTACGCCTCTTACTATAAAATTACAGTACAAAGTTCAGTACATAACATTGATAAATAATACCAAGAAATATTGTAATTTTCCTACATAAACGATTTAGAAAAATACCCAACATTGTGTAAAATATAGGTCACATTCATGTAATCAACATTTACGTCATGCAGTATTGGAGATTCTCAATATCACAAAATTTATAGTAAAATTACAATAATTGTGTAGTAAATTAGTATTACATATCGCGATTTGTAATTTTACTGTACATTTGCACTGTGAATTTACATATTTTTTTTTACAGTGTACATAAAAACTGTATAAATGCAATTTTTATAAAACTGTTTCTAACTAGTTGTCCGTGGCCATATATTTATATTTTGCAAACCCACCTCGCCTAATTTCAAGTTGGAAATTCTACTAGAAGTAAGAAATTTGTCTCCAGCACAAAACTGTCACCCTCTGAGCAAAAGAGGGCTATATTTATTTACTGTTGCAGCAAAATAGGAATAAAAATATTTCAGAGCAAAAGGGGTTCAACTATTATTCAGAGCAAGAACGGAACGGAAAAAATCTTAGAGCAAAAGCGGGTTAACTTTCTTAACCGTTTTTGCCCTCTAACGAAAACTTAAAAACTTTTGCTCCCATTTTTTATTTATACCGCAGTTGCTTACATTATTACTTGGAAAACTATATTTAGACAACATTTTCTTCACTTTACTAGAGATGACAATGAAACTGAATTTATAATTTTGAATTTTTTGGAATTTCCGCGTTTGTAACATAAATTCTTTGTATGTTTGAAGTGTTTGTAATGTACTTATGATAAGTTTTATGTTTTTGCCATTTTCTCATTTTTGAAGACTTATTTGGGGATTTTTGCATTTCTGACATAAATTTTCGTCATTTTAATCTTTTATCGTAACAGGTAAAATAGGAAAAATAGCGGAAAAACTTAGGTACAGGCTGAAATTTGGCAGAGAGCTTCCTTTTAGGGTTATAAATAAGGGAACCTTCTTTTTAGGGGGTTTTAGACCTCAAAATGTGTATTTTTCGATTTTTCTGTAATTTATTAGTTAAAGGCTAAAAAGGGGCAGAGATCTTCCTTTTAGAGTTCTTAATAAGACGTATTAAAGTCTCACGATTATCCACCTCGGGAAACCCCTTTTCTAGGGAATTTTAGCCCTCAAAATCGGTATTTATCGATTTTTTTTCAGTGTTCTTTTTTTATACCAATGATATTTTTTTATTCAATTTCAATCTTAAATCTTATGAGAAAACGAAGATTTTCTCTTTTTTACGCCTTTTGTTAGAAAAATTGTATCTGCTTGAGTTATTAAATAAATAAATATATAAGATACACATGTGTCGGTACATATAGTTCTCGTTCTTGTTGAGTTTTCATAGGCTCGTAAAATCCATTTCTAGTTCGCAAGCCCATTCGCTTGGATTTTTTTCCATTCCCAAGTCAACATTTTACCTGTTGGTATGCCCTAAATGAGTGAACAATTGCTTTTTCTTTCCGAAGGGACTGTTTAAATGCATTATATCTTCGTTCATTCAATGAATGCTTTCCAGTTTTATAAGAATAAAGTTTCACCAGGCTTTTGTACTTCTTCGTGCTTATTTGGCAGAGCTTAGGTGAAAAAGTACTAAAAAAATACGAAATAGAGCCAATTTTAGCATTAAAATTGCTTATAACTCCAAAAGTAAAGGTCGTAGCATAAAAATTTGCCGACATTATTGATAGGAAATTGTCCAAGATTTCCAATTTTGCAAAAAAAAAATAGGTCAGTCAACTAGGTATTTTATGGAGAAAAGGTGGTTTTAGTTGAAATTTTAGTTAAAAAAACGAAATTTTGCTCTTGATGACTCATTACTCTGGAAGTTGTTAGGGTAGAACCTTGATTTTTACAGTTTTCGATAGGTGGGAGTATGATGCGTACACGGTTACCTTATTCATGAAAATAGGTCATAGGGTTACCAAAATACAGGGTGATATGTAAAACTCCAAAAATAGTTGCGAGACTTTGATCCTATAGAGACTTTTGATCTATATGTTGAGAACTATCAACCTGCAAAATTTCAAGAAAATTCGGTTCGGGGTCCTTTTGTCTGACATTTCCATCATACCTTTTTCTCCATGACTTTCGGCCAAAACCAAAAAACGGAAATCTTCTTGTTTTCATAAGATATCAGATACTTACTTACTATTAAAAAAAACTTACTTAAAATTGAAAAAAAAAGATATTAAGCAATATTGCAAAAATATCGAAAAATATCCATTTTGGGAGCGAAACACAAAAGGTGGGGTTTCCCAGAGTGGAAAATCGGTTAACTTTAGTACCTCTTATTGAGAACCCCTCAAAGGAAAATCTCTGCCCATTTTTATTCTTTTACTAACAAAATTGCCGAAAAATCCAAAAATACCCATTTTGAGGGATAAAACCCCCTTAAAAGTGGGCTATCCTGGGTGGAAAATTAGTAGACTTTATAGCCCCTTATTAAGAACCCTAAAAGGAAGCTCTCTGCGACAGTTCATTTTTTTTCAAAAATTCCGAGTTTTTAACTACATTTCAAAAATTGCAAACATGAAAGTCAAAAACTGCGATATTATTGCCAAAAATGCAAACTTGTTAATATTAAAATGAAAAGGGCAATCATTTTGAAACTGAAAGTGTCAAATCCAAAAATTATAGAAAAATAGCAATTTTTTTTTAGAAATTAAGGCCACAAAAATAGATGACTGAACGGGAAAAATGTAGAATATTTACCCTAAAAATAAAGATAAAATTTCAGAAAGTGGACAAACTAGAACTAGAGACAAACTATAACAATTGTAATATGAAAAACGAAAATTTCGGAAATAACAAAAATGTTTAATGTTGCAAAAATTAACCTCGGAAATGAAAAAAAACCCATCATCGTTACGTTTGTTAGCATATATTTTATCATATAAAAAAGATTTCATTCGGTTACTCGATCGGTGAAGGTCATTGTTTTACGGATCCTGTACGAAAAGTGTGCCCGCAAAGATTTATCCGGGGGTGGGGTTTCCCTGAGATACTATATGGTGGGTTTGCATGGTGCGCGGATGGTTTCATGACAGAGGCAGGCTTGGGAGCTGGGATTTCGGACGATTTAGTGGAGGTGTACGCTAGGAAAGGTAGGTAAGTCAAATTGAATTATTAAAATGTCCGAGCCTCACAATATTTTTCAGTTGACACATAAGTACTACAGTGAACTAAAAAGTCTTTGTAGTATACATTTCGCAGCACTTAGCAGTTGAAAATTACGGAAAAGTGGGATGAAATAAATTTTAATTTCTTGTTACTAGTATGACATAATGTTTTTTTCAGCAGAAGTTTAAAAGAGATAAAATATTGGCGTAGCTATGAACATAATAAGAGAAAACCCAACTTCCGTTCTAATTATACAAAAGAAAAACACTGAATTTAGCCTAGAATTTTTTTAGAAACTCTTCGACTAAATCCATAAAAGTTACTTTGACAATTTCCAAGAATTTATAAAGATAATTGGGAGTCATTGGGGTTCATGGCATTGAATCGACCTTTAGGAATTAACATTGTTGTTGCGTTGTTTTTTTTTCTGGTTTTGTTGCCACCACCAATTGAAGGATACTAATTAAGATTCTGAAGTTTTGTTGTCATCGAAAGTTGTATTTGTTTCTGATTACTCTTTCGCGGTCTTATTTTTTTTTATAAATATTTGCACTCAAACGACCCCAGTGGCATTAATGATGGAACTTCTTGAAATGAAAAACGAGAGCAAATACCAACACGACCAGCAATAACAACAAATGGAGTAAAAAAATGAAAATAATCAACAAGGGTTAAAAGTTTCGCCTGCAGAAAGGTTTAGATAATTTCCAAAAATATGGAGTATAAAACTATAGAAGTAAAATATATAAATTATTCATGAAAACATCCAGAAGACTTTAGTTAGTATACAGCGGTTTATACATACATATACTTTCTGCAATGCACCATTTTCGTACAACTTAAATTTGTGCCGGGGAAGAAAAGTCTTATCTTACTACAGTGACCCTATTTTCCAAGTTTTTCCCTCCTTTTATATATAAAGTTAAACTTGAAAAGTAAAATGGAAGCTGGATATACAATAATTTATTGATTTTAAATGTCCTGCTTAATTCAGGACAAAAGTTCAAATTTCTTTCTTGTTATATTTTTTTTTGTTGTTGTTCGTCTTTGTTTTTATTTTATCTCAAGGACATCAGCTATTAAGGGAAAATATACAACACAACAAAAAAAACTTTATTTTTTTCCTTGATATAAGAAAACAATGAACCGAGCTATGTTTGAGCATGATGTGAAACAAAGCGAGAAAAAGGGTAAAAATGATGCTCTCGGAAAATTTAAGAGAAAAAGAAATAAACGGCGGCATATTAAACCTAAATCCATTTCCGTTGAACCCCCGACCATTAAGACTTTGAGGAAACAAAAGGAATTTTTATATTACCAGAAAAATGAGTTTTGTCCTTTTCATATATAGGGTAGAATCCTTCCACAGCAGACGATCAACTACTTGAGGCAGCGTTGTGCTCTTTTCTAGAGTCACACAGGATAAAAAGGAATCCATAGAAATTTCAACATGACAAAAACAACACAAAAAAAAATTCAAGAAAGAAATCAACCAAACTGCATTAAGGACTCATATCTGTGCACTCAACTGTGTATTTGCTTGTTGGCAAAGGATGAAGAAATCAGTATGACAATTTTCTTTGTTTGTGGGCGGAATTAATGTTAGAAAATAGAAATCATGCCGCTCGTTGGCTGCCAAAAAAGCGCAAAAATTTCGATGATAAATAGTTTCGAACGGGTTAAGCTACTTTATCAATGTCCTAGATCGCATTGAGAGAGCATTAAATTATTTGCTGGGTGACATCAATTCTTATCAGCCTACACACACATAAGTTCATACATATGAATATGTACATTATGGTACATTAGCCTCCAGTAATGGTTGCAGAATGTTCAGAAGCAAAAATTCACAACACTACTGCCGCACAGCGTGGGTGGAAGCTTTGGGTTTTAAGGGAGGGCAAGTAAGTACACACACTATTCGCCAGAAATTCCCATATTAAACTTTCCAAGGATGTAATCACGGGAGAGTGTAGCTTCATTTTCCGGATTTGGCATGCTGCCCAAACGGTTTTGCTTTTGGATTTGAAAAGATTTTCCACCAAAATCGCTCCTGCGCTACAACGGTGCTGCTCCTTGTACGTACAATATATACAACACCTCGATTCATCCAAGCCCCGGGAAGGATTCTCGTAAAATATGTAGATCTCTTGTGGATCCTCCTCATACGCTACACTATAGAGTTTTGTACGAACCTGACTAAGACACCTTTCACCTAAATCGTTTAATTGAGTTTAGACTATATACAACCCAAGCAGCTCCATCTCTAGGCACAAGGATACTTACACATAGGTTTGGGAGGGCATGATGTTGCTTGATATTATTGGGGTACCTCGAGCTAGGTCGGTGTAAGTATGTAAATATCTCCTTCAAAATGTCATTATACAAAACGGATATATTTAGTCCCTAGTAAATCGAATCATTTATCTCTACCGTTGCCTCTCAGAATCCAGTGTTCTTAAAAGCAGGTGCGGATATAAGAATATGGTGACGTCAGCGTGTCTAAAGTGACAGGAGAAAGTTTTATGGGACGAGAGTAAAGGTCCTTTCAGGGATTTTATCAGATATATCTTAAGAGGAAAGCTAAGATATATATTTTAAGTTATTTCTTACCTTTACCAGTACACACTAAAGGCAATAAACTAAAATCTTTTCTTGAAATTTATTTATTTATGTATTTGTTTAGGTTGGTATAGGTTTGATTTTATAGTGTAAATTCGGGGAGACTGAAATTATTAGGGTTGATTAGGGTTTTGCCTAGAAATTTTTTATTTTTTGTTACCTTGTGATAAGTAATTTATGGATTCCATTTTGGAAGCAATCAAGGTGAGGTCTTTGGTAATTTTGTAGTAATAAAAGGATTTTTCATTTCATCTTAAAGGGGGGCAAGGATGTTGCTCGAATAGATATCGATGAATCTTACCTTTGAACTCTACGATGTTGTATGACTTCGGAAATACTGATTACGGAAGATTATTCCACAATAAAATGTTCTATTTATAAACGAACGTTTAGGCCGTACTGTGCGGGAGAAATAGTAGGTACAATATTTTTCTGTACACATACGAGAGCGTTAATTTATTGAAAGAGTCACTATGATACCCGCGAAGAGAAATACAAAGAGCTCACAAAATAAAAAAAGAGACTTCACAGACGGAAAAAGGAGGCCTGGTGGAAAAATCTCGCTTGTGAACTAGAACAGTAGATGAGTTTTTGTACCTCGGCACGATTATAACAAAAGGTAATGATACATCGGCAGAAATCAGAAGACGAATAGCACTGGCTAATAAATGCTACTTTGGTCTACGCAGGCACCTGGCGTCTAGAAACATATCAAGGAATACAAAACTGGCACTTTACACAACCCTTATAACGCCTGTCCTACTACATGGTTCGAAAGTGTGGACATTGAAAAACGCAAACGAAGCATTGGTTGCAGAATTGTTCGTTCGATCTACAAAGGAATACAGGTTGAAGGCATTTGGAGGAGTAGATACAACTAAGAGTTGTATGGAATCAGTAAGATTCCAAACATTGTCAAAGTGATCAAAATAATCAGACTGCGATGGATTGGTCACGTTCAATGAGGGGCGGGACGGAACTCGATAAAGATAGTGCTGGGGAAAGTACCGTCAAGAAAACGGATCGGTCAAAGAAAAGATATATAGATGACGTCGAGGAAGACTTGAGACAGTTCGGAATAAGAAACTGGAAAAGTCGGGCCAGAGATCGAGAATCATGGAGGCGTACGCTGGAGGAAGCCGAGGCCAACAATAGGCTGTGGAGCTCCTGATGATGATGATGAATTAGAACAGTACAGAGAGCTAACACGAATTGGAGGCTCCACCATCCAATGATAATGCTACGTTGCCTCCACCAAGCTTAGAAGAAGTTAGGAGAGCCAACAACCGGCTGAAAAACAACAAGGCCTCGGGTGCAGACGACATCCCCGCAGAGCTGGTTAAATATTGAGAGCCATAACTACACCGATTCATGAATTAATTGTGCAAGTATTGGATTAGGAAGCGATGCCAGAAGACTGTTAAAGTCATCCTTTGGCCGGTACATAAAAAGGGAGATATCACAACGTGCAATAATTATCGAGGTATAACGCTGTTGAGTTAAAATATTCTCTGCTATCCTACAAAAACAGGATGGCCCCATTCGCTAGAAACATCATAGTCTAGGCCAACATCAAAGTGGCTTCAGATTTTTACCCTCGCGCAGGCGATGTAAAAATGTGTAAAATTTCAAAACTTAATCAAACTCCTTTGCATAGATTATAAGGCCGCGCCTGTGATAGCACAGTCAGAGTGGAACTCTGCAAAGCCATGAGAGAATTCAGCATCCCTAATAAGCTGACACAATTTGTAGGTTGACCATGACCAATGTGACAAGCCAAGTGAAGATATGCAGAAGACTCTCCAAACTAGTCAACATCCTCCATTTCACCATGGCGTTGGAGAAAGTGATCTGAGATTCGAGGGTGACAGCAAAGGGACACACTCTTCCATAAGTCGACCCACCCTGTAAACATTTAGATTCGGAAAAGATTCGAGAACGACTTGCCAAAAGCGAAAGCTTGCTTCGAACTCGGATTCGTAAACGAATTCGAAGGCAATAAAAGTGGAGCAAAATATCGAAACCAATCAACTAAGAAAGCTTTTATGGTGCGTTTTGAAACTAGCTGGAACCCGGTGCGCCTGGCTGCCGTGGATCGTTCAGTTGTGGCAAATCAACTTTGCCATTGGAACAGCACATCCCAAGTTCTTCTTTTAGTACAGTCAATCTGTATTTTTGATTTGAAAAAATTACACCGCCGAATTTTTTTTCATACATCGTTAGGGGGTCATGAAAGAAGCTTAAATCCAGATTTGTGACCTCCCACTCTTTGCAGGTTTTTGGAAAACTCAAAAAGTTTTTTTAGAGAGTTTTTCCATGGCAACCAGCAACAACAATAAAGAAACGCAAAAAGGGACCCGCAATAAAACTTTTCCTCCAAACTTCATATCATCAAAACTTATAAATTGGATCAAAAATTTAACTGTGTGCAAGAATAAAGCATTGATTACGATCGTTGTCAAACAAACACAAAATGTAATTGGTACAGTGCACTTTTTTATACACCTGAATCACCTTAACGTAACTGGAAAGAAAAATTTATGAATATTATGATTATTATAATTAATTTTTTTAAATTAATTTATCATTTAATTTCATTGCAATAGGACAATTTGAAATATTATCCAAACATTTCACTGAAAATATCTAATTATTAATTATAAACATCAATTGTTTATTGTAATTTTTTTTTAAAACAAAAGTACAAGTTTAATTGTTAATCAGTAGAAACAAGCTGGTTATATCACTTGTGAGCAACGCACCAAACGTCACCGTACTTAGGGTTTGTACAAAAGTACAATTTTCATACCTTGGTACGTTGTAGCTCGAAAACGGTAAGTCGAAAGAAAAAAATGTTTGAATAAATGTTGTTTGTATTTTAACGAGGAACAACTTTTCCATTTAAATTATAACGGAAAAAAATGTTTTTTGTGTGAAAAAACGAAAAAACACTTTTTTGATACTTTAGCGCCACCTACTTTTTGCATTTCAAGTCGTACGGAATTGTCTCAAGGACATTAATTGTGGACGGCAATGTCTCTACATTTTTTGTTTAAAAACTTTTTCTCTAAAGTGCACTGATTCAGAGAAAAACGCATTCAAAAAACTTTTTGAGTTTTCCAAAAACTTGCGTAGAGTGGAAGGTCACAAATCTGGATTTAAGCTTCTTTCATGACCTCCTAACGATGTATGAAAAAAATTCGGCGGTGTAATTTTTTCCAAAAACAGTCATTTTTCACGACAGATTGACTGCACTATTTTGAAATGTTAAAGCATGACAATATTGGCACAATTTATCCAATAATCATAACATTGGTGGGATGCATGGGGTAATCGTGATCTTTATTGGAATTGAATGCTTCTCATCTTAAAATCGGTTCTCATCCTCAAAGTAGAAGCTCTGGTACTTTTGTCTTGTAAGCGTGCTTCGCGCTGTTCATTTGTCTCACCTGTCTGGTTGACTCACCAATTGAATTTTTCTTTGTTGGCATTGTGGTAAATTTTCACTACTCATTAAGGCTTGGCCACACATATCCGCACCGCGTCCGCACCGCATGACGGCCGTGTGTTGGGCAACACACGGAGAGAAATTAAACAAGTAAAATTTGACGCGGTGCGGACACGGAGACGCGGAAAAGTGGGGACTGACTGGTAAGATTTCACTTGTTTATTTTTTCTCCGTGTGTTGTCCAACACACGGCCGTCATGCGGTGCGGACGCGGTGCGGATATGTGTGGCCCGGCCTTTATACGAAAAATAAGACGATTGAAGAATTAAGGAGTGTCTGTTCAAAAGGGCGTATTTCCGTTTTTTTATTTTAAAATTATTTTGAAAATATGGCATAAAAGTCCATCGAATGAGCCTAAAAACTTATTCAAATGGAGCGTACTTTCCATATAAAAAATTCTAAAAAATTAGGATTCCAATTAAAAAGACGTATTTCTGCATCTTGTGAAGGAAACGGTAATCCGCCATTTTTTTGGTGGCCAAATTGGATCAATTGAGTATACTATATTATATTGTCATCGAAACTGAAGCTGTGTGCAACATTTCAGTATGATCGGATAAGCGGAACCCCCTCAGCAAAAGAAGGTTTACTTCAAAATACGATCTGAATTTTCGTTTCATATAATTGTGATTGGAAGGCCCAGTTATAACATTGCTCAACAGCATGACTGTTGGATGGAATATTTTACATCATTCTAAACTAATTTTTGACTCTGATTTCAAATATATTATCAGTTTTTTTATATCAGCTTTAGTTAATGAATTATAAGGAAGTGTGTTTTTTTAGAAAAAATACTCTCACCGTACTAAAATATTTTATTTAAAAAAACTACAAACTGCACTGCACGCAGAATACTCCCACCTATCTAAAAATGTAAAAGTGAAGATTCTACCCTACCACCTTCCAGAGTAATGAGTCATCAAAGTCAAAATTTTGTTTTTTTAACAAAACTATCAACTTCAACTACCTTTTTCCCCAAACATACGTAGTTAGTCAATTTTTTTTTTTTCATAATTGGAAAGCACGGACAATTTCCTATAAATAACGTCCAACAATTTTTATGCTACGGCCTTTACTTTTGAAGTTATAAGCAATTTTGATGTTAATATTGGGCTTATTTGGTGCTTATTTGGTACTTTTTGATTAAGCTTGGGTCAAAAGTACTAAAGTACAAAAGGCTAATAGTAGGGGAGCTGGCACTTGAAAAAATCGTGTCGCCCCAACCTTCTGCCGTTTGGTATATAAGCTTTTGAAGTACTTTTAAGCATTTTTTATAATATGACATTTTTGCGGGAAGTGGACCCATTTCGAGTTAGGGGTTTTGGGGGGTAAAAAGGGGGTTAAAATTGAAAAAAATTTCTGCCGCTTCGTATGTAGGCTCTTTTAGGGCTAAATAACCGTTAAATACTAGTGGCAGACATTTTTGACCATTTGGACCCTCCCCAAGCCACCCCTAGCTGAAGTTGCCATTTTTCTCCCCACACCCTAGCAAATAGTCAAAAATTTCTGCCACTAGTATTTAACGGTTATTTAGCTATAGTAGAACCTACATACGAAGCGGCAGAAATTTTTTTCAATTTTAACCCCCTTTTTACCCTACAAAACCCTTAACTCGAAATGGGTCCACTTCCCGCAAAAATGTCATATTATAAAAAATGCTTAAAAGTACTTCAAAAGCTTATATACCAAACGGCAGAAGGTTGGGGCGACACGATTTTTTCAAGTGCCAGCTCCCCTACTATAAACCGTTACCGTTAGGTTCTCGTACCCAAGAACCTCTAAATACAAAGTCTCAGCATCATAGAAGGTATGTATATTACTAAGATCTGTATCGAATTTTCAACAAAACTTTATAGCAGCGCCCTAGGGGTGATTTTCGTAAGTAATGCACACCACCAATCGCTTTCTCGTACCCAGAAACCTCTATGTATAAATTTTCACCATCGTAGAACGTATATTGCTATGCTTTTTATCGAATTTTTAACAAAGCTCTCTGTCATAGCGCCCTCTAGGAGTGATTTTTGAAAGTAAGCACCGATGCCAAAACCACCACCTTGCTTGTTGTAAGTAAAATGTGGTTAAATTTTTGTGGCGATCGGTTGAATGGTTTAGGAAGTTATTATAGAGAACATACATACATACATATCCAATTTTAACCCCCATTTCACCTTCTTAGGGGTTTCGTGTTTCGTTATTTATTGTGTGGAGTATTTATACTAAATTTGAAGAAAATGTGACTAAAGAAAAAAAATTCGGCATACAACCTATTTAACCCCCTTAGGGGATGAATTTCGAAAAAATCGCTTCTCAGTGGATGTCCACGGATGCACTGTCAAAATTTTAGGCTTTTAGGTCCAGCGGTTTGGGCTGTGCGTAGTCTGTCGGGCTGTAACAGAACTGTTTTTTCCACCCCCTTAGGGGATGAGTTTCAAAAACTCGCTTCTTAGTGGATGTCCACGTCATTATAGGGATGCACTGTGAAATTTTCAGACCTTTAGGTTTTGGATGTGCGTTGTCTGTCAGTCAGTTACTGTTTTATATATAGAGAAGAATAGATTGGACAGTACTTCGTTTTGAAGGCGTTCAAATCGACGTGATTTTTGCTCAGTTGTGTCCCAGTTGATTGAATTGGAATTGATTTCACGATCAAGCAGACAAGGTCTGACATGTGCTTATCAGACATTATGAGAACCACTACGAGTAATGCAGTGGGTTAGAGAGGGGATTGAGAGCAGATCGATAATAAAGATTAGTAGAAAAGTAAGTGATTGAATTGAATCGTGGGCAGCACCAGACTAGATAGTGTGGCATTTAGGGAAGGCGCCTTCCAACAGTACCTTGTCAAAACGGCCAGAAAGAAAACTCTCAATCCAGAACTAATTCAATACCAATAGCGAAATATCTAGAATAAGCGGACGAGACTCACCAAAATTATGCAAGCTTTGATTCATGAGAAACATAAAATTTAAAATTCTGTAAATGAAAATATCTCAAAAACGGTTCCTCTTACAAAAAAAAGTTATAAAATATTTTTTGTAGGAAATTACCTAAGCTACAAATTTTATTTAAATAATTTTTCTGTAAAAGTGAGCATTATACCTGTGACACATATACCATCATAATGAAAGTAACCTTCATTATCGTGGCAAAAACCCACCATAATGAAAGTCCAAAATGAAAGTATTTTACTTTCATTTGGACTGTAATTTCGGCTAAGTGACATCTGTTGGAAAATTGGAAACTACTTTTTAAAATAAAATAATTTGATTTCACGTTAGTTAAGCAACAATTTGCAAGGATATTTTCTTTACTACTTTAAAAAATATTTTTTTAAATATTCCAAATTAAAACAGCTTAAAATTAAAGCAAAAAACACGCAGGTTTATATCCTCACTTGATATGCCAGATGCAAATGAAAGTAAAGTGTAATGTGTCACCCCATCATTTCCTTGACCATCATAATGAAAGTTACCATCATAATGAAAGTATAGTGTGTCACAGGTATTACTGAGATATTTGTGAAAAATCGCTTTTGGTGACCTTTGACCCCACGTAAAATCGTATCCGAGTCTCCAAATCGATGGGGACTAGTGACATTTTCCTTAGATCAATAATATCAATGTCCATACCAAAATTCAGCTTTCCCGGAATTTTTCCGAAGTTGGGCCTTTTTTTTTGTCTAATTTCCCTGGACTATATTTTGATTGCAGTTGGCCAGTTAAGTTAGAAAAAATTATAGTCAAGCCTAGGATTTCTTAAGAGATGTAAATTCCTCCTTCAACCGGCGAGGAGGGCCGTAATTAATATAGTCATTCATTCGACCTCGCCTTGACTACAACTCTTTTATCTGGGTTGGGCACCTAAAACTAATTTGTCGTGGATAGATAAGGTGCAAAATCGAACTCTCAAACTCATCAGTGATAGCACTTTTTGTTCCCCATTGGGCAAATCAAACCACCGAAGAATTGCTGCAGCCAATACTGGCTGTGCCGTAGACGTTAATTGTCCCTGGCCCGACGGCAATGCTTTTATCCTATAAACTATACTAGCCTACTCGGCTCATTCTCACCGCCTACAGAGGGCATAGGAATTTATATATAAATTCTAAAACTAGACCACTAGAATAACCTTCCACAGTGGCCTTAGGGTTGCCAACCTTTACTAAGGGTCGTAAACATCACCCAGGATTTTCAATATTTAGAATAAAGCATTGTCTTTGTCTGTAATCCGAGATATTTTTAAAATTATAAAACCAGTGTAAAATATGAGAATTTTCAGGTTTGGCAATTGAAATTGGTTTTGAAATAGTTGCATAGTCGCATTCTTCTTCTTCCAACGGTACTACACCGCAACGAGAGTCTGGGTCTCCTCTATTCTTTTTATCCAGCCATCTCGATCTTTGGATGAGGTTCTCTACTTCGATGAATGTAGACTGTTTATTTCGATTGAACAATCGTTATTATATTTGCGATAAAATTTTTTCAGAGCGTGTACACTCTTACAAGGTGGCTCAAAGAGTAAGTCAGAGACCTATGAATTTGACGGCGATTTTTTATACTGCAATGTGTGGTCATTCCCACACAGGCTTTGCTTTTTATCACGCCTCTAGCTGATTAGAAACGGATCGGGAGGTGTTGCAGGTTTTGTTTTAAATAACACAGTTCTTCATTATGGGAGCACTGAATTCGACACGATTATTACGACTCATTCTAGGAATGAATTCAATGTCCTTGTTGATGGAATTGAATTGAGTTGCCGATAAAGACAAGACGCCATCAGCGAATATGTGAATTGAATCGATGAGAGGATTGAAAAGAGATCGTTTCTGAATATATGGAGTGGAAGAGTGCGAGTGATAGAGTTCAGCCTTAGGAGGCACCGTTCTAGCTGAGGTAAGTTTTGGTTTCGACGCATTGACTGCGCGATTAGAAAGACGACACTCGATCCAATTCTTCAAGTCGATACTAATAGCTTGGAGCTCACTTAACAGAGCAAGTTGCCATAATCTGACAATAGCCTTGGATATGCCAAACGCACCAAAGCAATAAATGCACAAGTAGGTCGCTAGCATACCTTTTTGATCTAAATCCGCACTGCTTGTCTCCTTATATGTGATTTGATTATAATTATTCTATAAGATTTTTATTGCGTTCATTATTTTGGAAAGGACAGAAGGGGTAGTTAGAGGGTTTGTTGGATTCACGGTTTTTTGGTATGAGTTGAACGTGATCTAGTTTCCAGGAGCGTAGTTTGAACAGAGGTTTAGCCTAAGGCGGGTTATCATATTTTAGTATGCCGTTGGCAGGTGCAAATGTTGTTGTAAATCCTTCGACGGTTACAGTGTTTTTCTGAAAACCTAACTTTCGACAAGCAGAATTTGATTCAGATTAATTCCATATATAATTAGAAATATTATGACCAACACATACAAGCTTTACGTTCACGTGTCACTTTTTCTTTCTTTTATTTGTGAGTTTCTCTTTAATATTCCAATGAAAGCTATAAACCCACCATTGATCCCATAACAAGAACGGAAATATCTCCTTGTCTTTTTATAACCCTATTGATGTAATAAAAGTCCCAGCAAGTGAACCACCGCATCACTAAGCCAAGTAATCCCAAAGTCAACCCATTCTAAGCCATTATAATTTTAAGTTCCCAACCTGAAAAGATGAAAGTCTAAAAGTGTGTGTAACAAAAATACTAAAAATGTTACATCCTAGAAATAGAAACCGACAAATATAAACTTTTACGAAATTCTAAACCCCAACCCTCTCTCAAACCATAATGAAATCTCACCTTTCGCCGTCTTAAAATTATATTTTGAGTTATATTTTTAAGGAGCCGCCCTCAAGCCATGTTAAATGTCAGTCATAAAAATTTTCCAGATCCTTTCTTGAGGCATCATTTTGACGAAATTAAATTTTTCATCATTCAATGAACGTGAAAGGTTAAAGTCGATAATTTAAGCAAAATTGGTGCAAAGGTGTGGAAAGATTCCTCGAAGTACCACATACAGCGTGGGAGCTGCGAGAACGATAAATTGAGTGGTGAGAAGGAGGCTTGCGTAAAGCCTTTACGTGTCATATTTAAGGGTTGAACGACCGCCTCGCACATGCACATAAGACTTTTTGGATAGGTTACCGCCGCCCGCCGCCGCGTATTCTAGGCATAAAGACAGTACAGTACATACCGTCACACCTGAAGTTCATTATCGAGTAACCCTTGTATCACGTATGTATCTTCAATGGGACCTGGCGGGTAATGGGTGGTAGTATAGACATTTGCTATAGCCATCAGCGACATTCTAGCAACCCCCAGCACAACCCCTATTAGTAGTATGCATGTGTCGAGTTGTTTGAATTGCCCAGATTCCTATCATTGACGCTCTGTATTATGGCTTCGAATTAAAGTTACATGCCAGCTACTGCTGTAAATGTGTCGTAATGATCAGTCGATTATTACGGAGCCATTCTATGGGGACTCCTCGAACGACACAGGTGTGCTTCATGTAATTATTGAAATTTGATATTCTGCCGTTTATTAAGGAATTATGTAATCCTGGGGGCTTATGTCGCAAGCTCTTCGTACTAAGTGATAAAAGCATCATAAACATTTTAGACCACATTTTGATGGGGAATGATGTATTATGTCTCGGGCCTGCTCCTATGCATGTTACTGTAGATGCTTTAATGTACGAGCATACCTACACACGTTTCCTCCTGTATTTTCAGAGATTTTTTTTAAATTTACATACTATAAGAAATATGAATGCTTGTCGGTGATTAATGGAACTTATGTTATGGCTGTCTGGAATTTAATGTGGTTTTGCCATCGGTCATGTTCTTTTCATATTGCACTGAGTGAATGAGCAATGGAATTATTAAAACTAATAACTTAAAGTGCCACCGTCAGGATATCTTTCAGGTTCCAAGCAAAGCTAGACAATCCATGTCCCGATTGGTCATAAATATTGGGGGAACGGTTCTTCGGTGGGGTTTGGGCATCTTCTCTTCGAAAAACATTTCTTGTTCTACAATAGAGAAGTCAGGACTTACAACAAGGTTACCGTATACTACTGACTAATGATTTAAGGTAATAAGATATAAAATTCGTCATATGGAATGTAACGATATTACATAGACGTGGAGCTGGAAGGGACTGAGAGTGGGTCGTTTATGCAGATTAAGAAGAGAACAGGTGGTCAAATTAACCCCTATTGGACAACGGCGGAGATGGTGTGGGGTTTAGATTTGACGGTATCTAATACCACCTTGATTGAACAGCCAGAGAACAAATTTTGTAACTGCATTGCATCAATGCCAATAGTTTCAAGTTTAGCTAATAGACCAGGGTACTCTATCAACGATTTCTGGAGCACCCAGATCAGATTCCCAAATCGATTCATACTTTTGTGCAGGTGTTCTGTCTGAGGGATCTGTCCGGAAACCTGCACCCACTCCGCATTCATCTTTGAACCATCTGTGTAGATTACCGTGTACGTATCTGCTAAAATGTGTCCAATTTTGCACTCCCTGTCTTTATGGAATTTTGACTTGCTCAACTGAAACTTTTTAGTCCGGGGAAATTAGCATTTTAAGGAGACAAAATTCCAAAATGGTTGAAAAGTTGTCCACAGCTTCCTTGGGGAATTGAAATGTTTTTGCCTACAAAAAAGGCCTCGTGCCATTTTTTCCAAAACCTAACCCTTTCGAATTTATTCAAGGTAAAGGTTTCCAAATATCACTTTTCGGCCACAAAATATCTTGAATAATTCGGAAAAGTCAAGGATTTCGAAAAAATTACAAGAGGGGTATCTTGTAGGCAATAATGATTCGTATTGACTGACCAAAAAAAAATTTCGAAAAAAAACAGTTTTTGAGTGATTTTTTGGCCAAAAGTGATATCTCCGGCGGCCATGTTTTTTTTGTGATTCCGAAATTGTTTTCTTAAAAAGTCCCAGGGAAGCTGTGGACCAATTTTCAGCCATTTTAGAATTTTGTCTCCTTTCGTGCGTTTTTTTGCTAATTTCCTCGGAATTCTTGGGGTTACTGTACATAGTCTCTGTTGGTTGTGATCAACTGTGGCTCCTTTTAGTACCCATTTTCTTTCCGTCCGGAATTCTAGGGTAACTGTATTCGTTATATTATTAAAAGCGCCTTCTTTGTCTAGGAAGGTCGCTAATGTGTATTGTTTATAAAATATGGAATGCTCAACAGTTCGGACAACTTCACCGAGCGCAGTTTTCCGTCGATTTGCCTTTGCAGTAGGCATGTTGGGTTTTGCACAATGGTGCCTGCTCGAGGGCTCCCTTTACCTATACTTTCGTGTCATGTCCTCTTTTCTCGGTTTTCGGCATAAAGAGCATCTTCACTTTCCTTCACCCCTGTGTTAATTGTAAATAGCTTCACTATCCAGCGAGTTGAGTCACTCCTCAGAGGAGAATCTCTGGTTCTTTCGATAGACTCGCATTATTCCTGCCAGTTCTTGCTTTTAGCTGCTCGAATAGCTTTGCTATATTCCCGGAGGCGGTTTTTATATAGCTGCTATGAGCCTTGCCTGCAAATTGATTTAATTTCTTAATCTGGTAAGGTTCTCGTCTTGCCAATTGTCTGTGTACACTCTCCTCCGGGCCTGTTCAACCCTGCTAATGCTTTAGAATTTGTCGAATGTCTTGAGCACCTCTCCAGTTTGTATAAAAACATATTGGTTGGGGGTGACTTTAACGTTAAATTATTGAAACAGTCAACTTTACAAAGCTCATTTCGGTACGCCATGCATTCTCTTGGTTTGGAGGTAATTAATGTGCTCCGCACATATATTTAAATTGTAGGATACCCTCTTTGCTTGATGTGCTTCTTACAAGCGACACCAGCTCTATTCTTTTTTAAAACCAAATCTCCCCACCTAGTTATCTGGATCATGATATTATATTCGCCTGCCACAGCTTTAGTGTCGATCCTCCTTCTGTGAAAACAATCACTTATCGTGACTTCTCTAATATTGACCAGGAACTTCTTACGCAAAGATGTGTTTGGCTACCCTGGTCCAATTCACATTGGCTGAGGTAGAAGCCAAAATAGATGAGTTTAATAGGGTATTGCTTGATCTTTACGATGAATTTGTGCCCCTAAGAAGTAAACCTTTATCAGCTAAATCCAAACCTTGGTTCACTGCAGAAATTAAGTCGCTTCTTTATTGAAAACGAGTTCGTTTATCGTTGGTACTTAAAAGTAAAAACTGCCACAGCAAAATGATCTTTTAAACGCCTTTGTAACTTAATTTTTGCAAAAATTAAAGAAGCCAACCGCAATTTTTACTCCCGAAAGCTTGATCCATCTCAATCCTTGAAAACTGTATGGAAAAATCTGTGCATGTTGGTGTCCACTCTAAAAATGAAGCTGCTGCTCACAACTTAAGTCCCGATAGTCTTAACCAGTATTTCATTTCAAACCAAGCAGCTGAGGTGACTACTACCTCTTTTATAGCTTCATCTGATGGCTTCAGCTTTCGTTGCGTCGATTCTCTTAAAGTTATCACTGGTTTAAATTCTATTAAATCTACAGCCACTGGTAGCGATAATATTTCATCACGATTTCTAAAAATGATAACCCCATGTTGGCTGCCTATTATAACTTACATATTTAACTCGTGCCTAACGGTATCTAAGTTCCCCACCTTATGGAAGCATGCATTGATTACTCCCATACCCAAGTGCCCCTCACCTGCTATTTCATCTGATTTTCGGCCCATTAGTATTCTTCCCTTCCTAGCAAAAGTTTTTGCAAAACTGATTGCAACTCAAATACTTGTGTTCTGTGAACGACTTCAATTTATAAATGTATGGCAATCTGGCTTCCGCAAACATCACAGCTGCGAAACTGCACTCCTCAAAGTCACAAATGATATTCGCAATTCTCTTGGTAAACGTCACATTTGTTGTCTGTTGCTACTTGATTTTTCGAAAGCTTTTGATAGTGTCAATCACTCTTTGCTCTTGCAAAAACTCTCCTCCCAAGTCTCTTTTTCCTCAACTGCTTTTAAACTTTTGCATAGTTTTTTAACGAACCGTTCACAAAAAGTTAAACTGGGCGACTCTAGTTCCACCAATTCTTTACTTACCTCTGGAGTTCCTCAAGGTTCTATTCTTGGGCCACTTTTGTTCAGCGTTTTTATTAATGATCTTCCTCTAGTAATAAAGCATTCTAAGATTCATATGTATGCAGATGATGTGCAGCTTTATTTCTCTACGCCAAGAGATCAAATCCATAATTGTGTGGACAAGATTGCAGCTGACATGCACAGTGTCTCAATCTGGTCTACACTGAACTTTCTACAACTAAACCCATCGAAGTCACATTGTATTTTCTTCTCACACTCATCCATCTCTCAAACTGATCTCCCAGTAATTTCTTTAAATGGGGTTCCTCTAGTTCGCCTTTGTAAAGTAAGAAATCTAGAGATTGTGCTGAATAGTAGTATGACCGGCTGCGGCCACATCAATTTCATTATTGGAAAAACATACGGGCTCCTGTCCAAACTCAGATATCACTGTGGTTTGCTTAAAAGGGCTGTCCGTTTGAATTTAGTGAAAGCCTTACTCCTACCTCTTCTATTGCATGGCTTTTCTATTTTCCCCTCTCTCGATTCTTCTTGCGCTCGAAAGCTCGAAGTAGCCTTTAACGACTGTGTTCGTTTTGTTTATAAGTTACGCCGCTTTGACCATATTTCACCCTATTTGAATTCCGTTTTGGGCTGCTCCTTTAATGATTATCGCAAGTTTAGGCTTTTGCGTCTATTTGATGATATTCTGCACCAGCGCAAACCTGCATACCTTAATGAGTTCGTTCAGTTCTCACAATCACTTAGAAATAATAATTTGATTATTCCGCGTTTCCGCACTTTAATTGGACAGCGCTCTTCTTCGCAGCTCTGTTATGGAACTCACTCCCAGTCAATTTACAACGTATTGATTCAATGAACATCTTCAAGAAGCGTCTTTTCGAGTTAATTTTTGATAGAACAGTTTAAGCATGAATATATAACTTTCTTTTTTTTATATAACTTTCTTTTTTATATAACTTTCTTTTTTTTGAAGTGAAAACTTCTATAGGCACGTTGGGCACTTTTTGGCCTGGGGAAAAAACTAAAAACTCGCGTCACGCGCACTTTTTGTGTGCCATCACGCGCACGTACCATCACGTGAGAAAAATGTTTCCTTTGGGGGTTTTAGTTTTAATTATGTAGTATGAATTATATATTATATATTAAATATTATATATTAAATATTATATATGGAATATTATATATTTAATATTATATATTAAGTATTGTGTATTATGGACTATGTAGTGTACTACGTACTATGAGCTATGTACTAATTATTATGTTCTATGTGCTATGTATGATGAATTATGTAGTATGTACTATGTACTATGCACTATGTACTATGCACTATGTATTATGTACTATGTACTACACACTATTTACTATGTACTGTATATTATGCACTATTTACTATGTACTATATACTATGTACTATTTTGTCCTATGTACTATTTACAATGCATTATGTATTATATACTATGTACTATTTACTATGCATTATGTACTGTATATTATGCACTATTTACTATGTATTATGTAATATGTACTATTTTCTATGTACTATGTACAATGCATTATGTATTATATACTATGTACTATTTACTATATTATATACTATGTACTATTTACTATGCACTATGTACTGTATTATGCACTATTTACTATGTACTATATACTATGTATTATGTACTATGTACTATGTATTATGTCCTATGTACTATGTACAATGCATTATGTATTATATACTATGTATTATTTACTATGCACTATGTACTGTATATTATGCACTATTTGCTATGTACTATATACTATGTATTATGTACTATGTACTATGTTCTATGTACTATATACTATGTATTATGTACTATGTACTATGTTCTATATACTATGTACAATGCATTAGGTATTATATACTATGTACTATTTACTATGCACTATGTACTGTATATTATGCTTATTTACTATGTACTATATACTATGTATTATGTACTATGTACTATGTACTATGTACTATGTACTATGTACTATATACTATGTACTATGTACTATGTACTATGTACTATGTACTATGTACTATGTACTATGTACTATGTACTATGTACTATGTACTATGTACTATGTACTATGTACTATGTACTATGTACTATGTACTATGTTCTATGTACTATGTACAATGCATTATGTATTATATACTATGTACTATTTACTATGCACTTATTTACTATGTACTATATACTATGTATTATGTACTATGTACTATGTATTATCTCCTAAGTACTATGTACAATGCATTATGTATTATATACTATGTACAATTTACTATGCACTATGTACTGTATATTATGCACTATTTACTATGTACTATATACTATGTATTATTTACTATGTACTATGTTCTATGTACTATATACTATGTATGTACTATGTACTATGTACAATGCATTATGTATTATATACTATGTACTATTTACTATGCACTATGTACTGTATATTATGCTTATTTACTATGTACTATATACTATGTATTATGTACTATGTACTATGTACTATGTACTATGTACTATGTACTATGTACTATGTACTATGTACTTTGTACTATGTACTATATACTATGTACTATGTACTATGTACTATGTTCTATGTTCTATGTTCTATGTACAATGTATTATGTATTATATACTGTTTACTATGTACTATATACTGAATATTATGCTTATTTACTATGTACTATGTACTATGTATTATATTCTATGTACTATGTATAATGCATTATGTATTATATACTATGTACCATTTACTATGTACTATGTACTATTTACAATGTATGCACTATGTACTATCCACTATGTACTATGGCCATAGAAATCCACACTTTTGAAAATTAGTTTGTGGGTATAAAGTTTAATCGTGCATTTCCGAAGCTTGGTTTAGCCTTCCACGCGACTCATCGGATACCAAAAATGTATGTACATCGTTCATTATATTTATAGGAAGTGAGTAACTACTTTTGACTGCATTAAATTAGTTATCCTAAATTGATGTTAAAATGTCTGTATCCATCAATATATAAACAAAATTTATTGATCCTTATCCTATTGTAATATTAAGATTGATTTGGAAATATAGACTGGCCGGCAATAGAAGTTTTCACTTCCAACGTGTGGTCCTACGCACACTCATATTTTATTATTTCTCTTTTCTTTTTCTTATATTGCACAATTTTATTTTAATTCTTTTCTCTCTCTTTCTTTTTTCTTGTATATATTTCACTTCTTTTTTAGTGTTTCTTATATTTCTATATTTTTTTTATGTATAATTTTGTCACCGTTTCTTGATGTTTCATCATGTTTAATGAATGCACTGAAATATCTTATTCTACCTACCTTTGTAAATGTTTTCGAAATATATAATAATAATATCAATCACGTCTACCCAACCTAGAGAATATTTCTGAGCTCGCGAAAGTTAAAGTGGGTGTACTGTCTATTGAAGAGCGTTAGACTGTTATTTAGTAGAAGTTGCTCACCTCTATTCTATCGTTGAGTGTGTGCCTTGAATTTGCGTCACAGCCTTCAAGCAAGTACCTCTGTCAGCAAACTGGGAAAAACGATTAAGCCCAAGTCAACGGAGTAATGATCCACAATTTGATCTCGATTATTAGTATAGCTGGAAAGTGCTCGGTGTCTTTGCGAGAAATACTAGCGTCGTTTGAGTAACTTAGCCAGTTTTCATCGTAAACATTAAAATAGCCCGTACCAATGATTTCAGATTCCGAATTGAGGATACAAATCCAGAGATCTGTTCGCAAATAACATCAAATGCTGAAGTAGAGACTTCGAGTTTGCCTTATCAAAATATATATTATTAGCCTGGAACTTTATAAAGCCAGATTCTCGTTTTCTAAACATTTCAAGCGTTATTAGACTGTATTACCTAAATCGAAGGAAAAGCAACTCCAAAAATACAATCTAAAGAAAAGTTGAATGAATTTCGTTACAAATCGGTTCTACACTTAGGCAGCGCACTCCAGACCTGGACTCCACCTTTATTAGTATTTATGATTTCGACATTTTTTGTCCTTAAGTAGGTTGATTGTAATCTAAATTTTTTTATGAAAAAATTATTTCCGTCATTTTTTGACTGCATTTTTATGCGATTTATCAATCTCTGCAGTTCATGTAGAATCGGTGTCAGAGGAAAAATTGGAAAACGATAACGTCAACTCTGTAATACAGATACGACAGTTCAACAATCCACCATTAGTCATTGACGGAATTCATCACGCAACAAACAAACCACCGCAGCCAGCATCCAATGCCGAAAGCTACATCTCAACCTGCAATTACACCTTCACTTCTAGTTCAAAGTGAATTGCTCAAACAGTTGTCCTTCCTTTTGAAGCATCTAAGAAAGGCCTTTTGACGCGTTTTGCGAAAAACACCTGAGAAGTGAGATTCTGACACCTTTTTCCTTTAACAGCGCGTTGTCGAGCAAAAACAAGGCTCGAAGCAATAAAAAAATTAATACAAAGCGAAAACCTTCTAAGATTTTCCCTCAGGTATAAAACAATGTGGGAAGGGAGCTGAATGCATTATTTGTGGTGGATTTATTCTAAAAAAAATCTGAATCCAATGTCATACAGCACTTGCGAAATAGTTTTACTACTATGATGCTTCTAGGATTAACAAATGGTTGAGTTGGTCTAATATGGATTTCACTCGACTTGATTTAACCTAGATAACTATTTCATCCTTCCGTTACTCAATTAAGCAGCGTTCCCATTGGCGTGTGCTAGTGGGCTACTGGTTAGTCCCTGGTTAGTAGGTACTGGCAAGGCTGAGGTTAGTTATAAGTGAGTAGATGTTCAGACGCAGTTCAGTGTAGACAGGTTAGTGTACTAGTTGTGGGTATCAATCAAAACAAAATTTGCCTAACCAAAGTTTCCACTGCTGCCTGCCGCTTTTGAGTATTTCTGTAATCTACAGAATCATTGTCCCACAAACACTCAAAGCCCCTATATAATTCTAAAAACTTAATTGTTTCACTTTCTGCCCGCTTCATTTTCAAGTAAAAAAAAAACAAAACAATTTTCAAAAAATCAGAAATCACTTCACAGAAAATCGTAAATTACTTGTCAAATAATCGTTTACTAACCCACGTGTCATTGTTCGCACGAGGCGAGTTAAGTGGTTAGTTTAGAGAAGTGGAGGATAGTGGGCTAGTAAATAGCCCCCTGGGCTATCTACTAGCAAGGGCACTACTCACCAGGTTAGTGAACTAACCAAGACAGTACACTAGCATAAGTGTTCCAACGAGGCGTGTACTGGCATACCAGTCACTGGCAATAACCAGTACCCAACACGTACTAACCCTTTGTACTCGCCAATGTGAACGAGGCTTTAGAATTGTTACTATAGATTGGTTTAATTTACTCAAACTTCCATTAGAGAAATGTATTAGGTCGTGAAATTTAAATTGATGTCCTTCGATTGTTGTTTTAATTTGGCCTTGAATATTGTTATCGGTCGTACAAGAATCTGTTGGAGAACCGTGAGTAGAATGGATTTTCCTCGTGTTATAGAATTAGGAAATTCACTAACATTCGTAAATGTAAATTTGCTGTTTCACATATTTGAGAAAAACAAAAATCTTTCCGTAGAAAACTTGCTGCCTGCCTACAATGACGATAGCAATTACTTCTATTATCTCGCAAAATCATGGAGACAATAATCAATAGAAAGCTGATGGATTATCTAGAACAGAAGTGGTCAACCTTTTTGGAAGCATGGGCGTAATTAAAAATTTTCATGAACGTTGCGGGCGCAACAATATTTAATGACATTATAAATGAATACTCCAATTTCAAAACTGCTTCCTTCCATTTTGAAAAACAAGTGAGGTAGTGGCGGTTTTAGTCTCTAAACAGGCTCCTTTAACGAATCTGTTACCCATTTCATGGCTAAACTTGCTAAATGTATGTCCACCAAGCTGTAAAACTGAAAAAAGTTGACCATATTGGTTAAAGAAATTTGTTTAGAGGTTGAAACCGCAATTGCTTTACTGATTTTTAAAAATGGAAGGAAGCAGTTTTGGAATTGGAGTATTTGATGTAAATTCTCTCATCCATTTTTTACGACAGGAAAAAATCGCCGAACACGCAAAAAACGTCTAACGTTAGCGGCTGCCACAGACAAAATAAACAACGAATACAGCTGAATATTTTATCATACTTCAGGGGCATGTATACCAACATAACAAATTAAAAAAATCGATAATCAAAAATCGAAAATTTACCTTACTTTTTGAAGAGGCATATAGAAGATATAGAAGATTGATCCGCTCAGTTCTATGCTACCGGTCTGTGTCTTGAACATTAATCAAACAAATAGAATATAATCTTAAAAAATTTGGAGAGAAGAATCCTAAGCAGAACATTCTGCAAGGACTTTAGTGCCGATTTCTGACAAATATCAGATAAAAACGCTGAGTCAACCAGCCAATTAGGATCTTCAAATTCGTTATAAACATCTCCTTTTTGCACAAGAAATTCTTTTATTTCAGTAATCAAATTAACCCTGGAATACTATCGCTTTTTTAGCATACGTTGTTATTATCGTGTGTAAAATTTACTATTGCGGAAATGTGACATTGCCATAAAAAGAGCAGTAATGTTTTATAATTATTTATTTATCAAAAAATGAACATTTTTTCAACAATATTTTAATCAAAATTCACGAATAATGTCGAAATTTTTCGCGTAAATTGAATTGGCCGTCGTAATTTTGACGAGCCATAGTATTCTAGGGTTAAAAAACCCGTCTAATAGGGACTTTGGCTTTGCATTATTTTAATGTATCGGGAATTGTGCAGTGGGCGCATAATAAATGGCCCACGGCCGCACTTGTGCCCGCGGACGGGTGATAGTCCACCCCTGATCTACAGTCTAACAAAATTATACATGACAGGAAATACGGCTTTAAACCAAAAACATCTACTGGCGACCTCCTTGTGAGTTTACCGAGCATCTCAACCAAAACATCCATCGCTTCTGTCTGGTTTGGTTTTTTTTAGATATTTCCAAGGCTTTTGACAGAATATGGTATCCTGCTCTGTTGATCAAATTCTAAGCTAGATAGTATTGGTCGGTCAAGCAAGATACTATTGTATTATGGTGTCGAATCCAACCTCCACATGGTTTAGGCCGGTGTTGCTCAGGGGTCAATTCTATCACCCCCACTTGACTGATTAAGCCACCGTAAAGCCTCGGCCACGATACGAGCGGCGAGCGGCGAAAAGTGAGCGGCGAGCGGCACCAGTAAAATTTAATGTCTCGAATTAGCGGCGAGCGGCAGTAGAGCGGCACTTTAGTATTGCCGCTCTACCTCTCAACGCTCACCGCGCGTATCGTGACCGGATTCGAGCGTTTTCCATATAAAACAATACAAAATAAAACTCAGAATCGCCGCTCTGCCGCTCACCGCTAGCCGCACGCCGCTCGCCGCTCGTATCGTGGCCGAGGCTTAAGAAGATAGCAGTCTTGACAAAATTTTCCATTGAAACTATCACCCATTATGTTACTATTATTATGTATATTGAAATTTTTATGTATTTGAATATTAGATATAAAAGTTAGGCGTAAAGGTCCTGCCAATGCCAAGGCACACGTCCTGCATCTGATTGAAAATATCTCATAAATGTATTTCTTACTTCTTTTACTACGTATACATGATGAGTTGAATAGTTGAGTTGAGGTTGAGTTGAATTTCCGACAATCGACAAAATTCGACAAAAATCACAAACAAAACACAGAGATGCTGCTGTCAACTAAATCCAACCACTCAACTACTGAACTTTCGTCTATATACATAATTTAAACTCAACCCAGGTAGCAGAGCTGAGTCGAGTTCAGTCGACCCTATCTCAACTCGACTCGCGTCTACATGCATTTGAACTTGGGTTCAACCTGGGTTCAACTCATCATGTATACCATACGTAGTATTTAACTTCAAAAGTTGACTTTCGGCCTTTATATGGTAAATCCTGCAGACCAGAATCGCCTTGGACAACCAGGAATAGTATTTTAATCTTGATTTTCACTATCTAAAGTTCCTTGAGCACAGTGTAGTGAGCACGTTCTTTTCCTTCTTCTCAAAAAGTTATGAAAAGGAATGCATGTTTTTGCGTCAATTTCAGCGTTTTCCCAACTAAATAAAGACAAGCAACATGCTAGCAACCAAAAACTATTTTCCAATACTCTATGAGCGCGTGAGTCTTTGGCCAGCTTCTTTAAAAATGGCGTTTTTTCAAAATACACCTTCTGTTTCCGTCAAACGCTCCAACACAATGGGGCTAATTCCAGGAAACTTCGAAATCTTCTGCTATCTTTCCCAATAGTCGAGGAAATAAAGCACTGAACCTAGGATTTTTTGAACAGTAAGATGAATCTTAATGCGGTTTTTTGTGTTCGATTCGTGAGAGCGTCTACAAACTTTGTAACCGGTAGTGATGAATTCATTTTGAAAAAATGCATTTCCTGCAATAAAAATATGCATTTTAGAAGTGCATCTCAAAGAGACATTCTATCACTCGGTAAATATTGATGGAAATGAGTCGAATTTTGCTACTGGGGGGTTTTTGGGGTCACTGAGCACGAAAATAATGACGGGAACCGTCTCCGAGGTACCTGGTAGCCGGGGGACTGAAACACCCCTTTTTAAGGGTTTTTCGCGATAAATTCAATAATAATGAAAAATAATCCAATGAAATACACTTTTTTCACTATTTATTTGCCAAGGTGGTTGATTTATACTAAATCAAGCCAAATTTTATGATAAGGGATAATTTTTAAGGGTTGAAACCACCCCTAAATCGACTGAAAATAAAAAAATGTGTAAACATTTTTTTTCAAGTTTATGCTTTAAATTCCATTGTATGCGTATTTGCAGGCAAAAATAAATTTATTTTTAACTCTTGAGGGGTAAAAACTACCCCTACAATTTGAAAAAAAAAATAGCAAAAAAAATTTTTTTTTACTATTTGCTTGAAATTTGGTTCAATAGTTATTATCAGCCAAGAATATATTATTATCAACCCTTGAGGGGGTAAAACTACCCCTAGATTAAAGTTAAATTTGAAAAAAGATTAAATTTATTTTTTTGCATATAATTTTTATTTTTGATGAAATATTATTAAAAAATTTGGGAAATTTATTCTAACCCCTCCAAACCACCCCTAAATCGAAACAGAATAAAAAATACATTAAAGAAAAATTTGTTTTCGTAGATAGAAATAAAATTTAAATGCAAAAAAAATTTCAATCTTTTTTCAAATACAACTTTAATCTAGGGGTAGTTTTACCCCCTCAAGGGTTGATAATAATATATTCTTGGATGATAATACCTATTCAACCAAATTTCAAGCAAATAGTAAAAAAAAATTTTTTTTGCAATTTCTTTTATTTAAAGTTGATTTTTCAAATTGTAGGGGTAGTTTTAACCCCTTAAGGGTATAAATCAACCACCTTCGCAAATAAATATTGAAAAAAGTGTATTTCATTGGATTATTTTTCATTATTATTGAATTTATCGCGAAAAACCCTTAAAAAGGGGTGTTTCAGTCCCCCCTGGGTACCAGGTACCTTGGAGACTGTTGCCGTCGTTATTTTCGTGTTCAGCGACCCCAAAAACCCCCGAGTAGCAAAACTCGACTCATTTCCATCAATATTTACAGAGTGGTACAATGTCTCTTTGAGATGCACTTCTAAAATGCATATTTTTATTGCAGGAAATGCACTTTTTAAAAATGAATTCATCACTACCGGTCACAAAGTTTGTAGACGCTCTCACGAATCGAACACAAAAAACCGTATTAAGATCCATCTTACTGTTCAAAAAATCCTAGGTTTGGCACTTTTTAGTGCTTTATTTCCTCGACTACAAGTCGTCTTCAGAGCGTGGCATTTTCGCGAAAGTTGTATTATATCTTTTTATAGTAGGAGAAAATTTCTCAAGCAAGTACTCGAAATCTTCTTTACTCATTCGTGTAAAATTTCTGGACCATCAACTCATACATAGGCCCCTATTAGTATAGTCACGTCACCCATTGAAAAATGTGACAAACCAATTTTCGTATTCTCGTAGTCACCTGTTGTAGAAAAAGTGACGGTATTTCTATATAAATATCATATATTTCTATTTACATTTCCTGTTCGTTATTTTAATTCTAGGATATAAAAATAATGTTATCATCAAAAATATTAAAATAAAACATATTTCTTACCCTTTGCCACTATCCTTTTTAAAAAAATCGTAGCGTCACCTACAAATTGAACGTGCGAGTGGAAGAACAGTATTATTCCAAAAATTCCAAAAAAAGTTAAGATAGCCATTTTGCAATTTACATGTAGGTCTATTGTTGAGCGAAAAATGAGAAATATTCCCGTCGATCCTGTCCGTTAAATAATGCTTAGGAGTTTGCAATGTGTGGAAGAAAAATAACATTCCAGGAATGTAACTGTTCTTCCACTCAGCCGCTGTGCTCGCGTAGTACTCGCGTCTGCCACAGCGCTGTATCTCACAGTAGGCCGTTATTAATAATTCATTTGAGACATATGATAAGAAAAAATTGCGTTTTATCAAAAAAAGAGGGATTTTTCGAAAAAATTGACGAAAAAATACAAAAAATCACGATTTTCGATTCTATTTTTTCCACCATTTTTCAAGTTTTTAAATTTTTCTTGTTCACCATCTTAAGCTGCTTAGAAATACCTAAATTTGAAATAAAAAGGAGCTTCATTCGAAGTGATGCACAAAAGTTATTGGCCAATCAATGTTCAAAGTTGAGGTCTATTTTTGAGACTTGTATTAGATAATTTGACTTGAAATTTTAACCAGGCATTTTTTACGTATAAAAGTATAACTTCTAAAAATTTCATCAAATTTCACGTAAAACATCCGAAGTAATAACCAAAAGTCCAAAATTTGGCAAACAAAACATGTGTATTAATATCTAAAGATGTGTGTTAATATTTAAACATTGTTATTTTCTCTTTTCTATTTTCATTAAAAATGTTATCTTACAACAAGTAAATAAAAAACAGTTATGTATACTTATTTTTGAGAAAAAACTTTTATTGAGTGTAAGAAAAATAATATTCCATGATACATTATAGTAAATATATACAAAACTAATAATGCGAGTAATTTCCTATTTTGAGATAATATGTAGGACCCATAGATCTACAGATTAACAATAATACGTTTTTTTTTAAACTTCAAGTTTCTTTGATAAACAGTTTTTTTTAATTTCCCGAAAAAGATGTTTTTGGAATATTACTGTTCTTCTTATCACACGTTCAATTGCAAGTGATAAAAAATGATAATTTTCAGTGACATTAGCGACATGACTTCGACAATACCACACCTAGTTTTGTCACATTTTATCTCATTAAATTTTTCCTTGCCACTCGACTGTGAGAATACCACTTCGAAAGTGAGGTGACAAAAAATGTGAGATGAGAAAAAAAGTGAGGTGACTATGGGAATAGGGGCCATAGTTCTCTTCTCCACCTGGCTTCAAATCGTTTCCTAAAGACAGGATGCACTAAACTGAAGTTGTCTGAATGGAATCGTTTTAGACTCATGCTATAGGCACAGACAAAACAAATGCTATCTGCGGTTGGGCGAATGCGATGTGCGGAGACAAATTTTGGATGTCACATTATTGACGTTTGTGACACATCTATAATCAGACAACACTGGGAAACAAGTGTCATACCTCATGGCGCTCAGTGTTGCATCAAAGAAATTTCGCTTTGAGCTTGGGCTTTCCACATTAAATAAAAACAAGGGTTGTCTAACCAATATTAATTTTTGTATTTTTAATAATCATAAACATCATTAAAATCAACACAAATTTAGTCTTCTATAAAAGGAGGAGCCGTATGACAATTGTCTGTATCTCTCTGTTCGGTACATGGTAATTCTTGGACATTATTACCTCTTACAATTGTGTTAGTGTTCCGCAATTTTATTTTAGAAAATCTGTTCGCTGTCCCAAGCTTTTAAATTAATAACAGAGCATTAAGAGACCCAGAATAACCAGTGCAGTCAATGAAAAATAAATTTTTCATAATTTAACCATTAAAATTACAATTTGCCATGGCAATATTACATAAAAAATGGCTTTCTCGATTTAATGAAATACGAAAGGTAAATTTAAATTAAGTTTTAATTAAAATCTCTGATAAAATTTTCTACGAACGTGTTAAAGAGAATCTTTTGACGCATTTGTAATTAAAATATTCTTCAAATGTCCCAAACATTTTCGCTTTTATATAATCTCCGAATTTCCTTTTTAATGGTCATCCCTTTTCACAGAAAAAAAAACCACAACAAATTCGCATCTGATGAAAAAGATAAGTCCAGAAGGCAGGATAGAAGGTTTTGTTTATATGCCAACGGAGGATATAAAAAAAAACGAACGAACGAAATACCAAAGGATCCAAAGAATCCAACCAGTGTGGAAAATTCTTTTATCTTTTACAAGTCGAGCCTGAATAACTTCTGGGATATATAAGATAAAGTAGGAGTTAAAAAAGGGGGGCTGAATATATATACATACCTTTTTCACAGTAAGGTCCTTCATATTCCAAATTCCGGCATTCACATAAGGGTCCCGAATCGGTTGATATACAAATACCCCCATGCTGGCAAGGATCATGCCTTTCACAGGCATCGGTCATGTTACCACCACGTAATCCCTGAAATAAAGAAAGGTAAAATACAGGATTTATGTTAAAAATCGCTTTGTCGCTTTTATTGTTATTTTTATCACAAAGGACTGAATAATATAAGATTACATGTGAATATATTAACTTCTATATAGATTTATGATACAATTAAATTAGTTACTGTGAGGCATTCTTGCCATTTATTTTGCCACAAGAATAATGGCTTTGAATTGTTTTATTTAAAAGAATCCTTTTGAAATGTAGCCCAGCGACGTATATTGTTTCTGAGTATATTTTTTTGTAAGCTACATCGGTTATTTTGTTTATGTGGTTGATGCTCTTTGAAGTCAAATTATCTGTCAACAGCCATAAACTCTTTAATTTTTTCATTCTAGTGGAGGTGTGAACCCTTTCTTTCTTTAAATGAGGTACTGTACTCTTGACAGCCACTGACTGTACCTCAAATTTATAGACCAAACCGCTGGAAAAAAACTCAGCAGTCTTCCAAGATATTTGTCGTCTAAACTTGTTTGTTTGAGCACAAGGTCATGCCAAAAAACGAGACTATACTGCTCGCTAACGTGGGACAGTGTCAGATAACATGAAAGGAATATCCCCCCCCCCTTCGAGGCCTAAGTCTAAAAGCTACGTCATTCGCCTTCCGATTCGTTGCCAAAGGTAGGTAACTGAGGACACAATGTCTGGCAATCAAGCCAACCAGCAGCGTTCCGTTATTCTTTCTGAACTTCTATGAGATATGTAGAGTGGAACAAGCGCGGATCCACCGTTGTGGGCACGATGGGCATGCCCACAACCCTAATAGACTTGTGACGTCACACTTTCACGGTCTATTGAGATTGATAGGCTGATGATATTATATCCTATGAAAAAAATATGAGTGTGCTTAAGACCACACTTTAGAAGTAAAACTTTTTTACCCAACAAATGCCGCAATCAATAAAATATTAACCAGCTAACAATATGCAGTTGATATGGTGGAGGTCTGTTGGATACTTAGTACGCTTTCAGAAAAGTAAGGCCAACGACAGATGCAAGAAGTATAGTGACGAGCCTACCGAGGGACTTGATACAAGTACAATTTCAAAATATCAATATTTACATTAAAACCTAAAAAGCAAAGTAAAGGTTTTATGATGACTTAAATATTTTCGATGGAAACTGGTCTAAAAATCGCGTAAAAACTGCATCAAGTGAGGTACCATATGTCGTGGTACTTTTGTCTATATTGGGTCTGTTTAGACGCCTCACTCCCAAGAACTTTGTGGATGAAATGAGAAATGGGGTGGTACCTCTCATCATCCCCACTTTCCCCTTCATCCACAAAGTTCGGCCTGGTATCTACTGAAAAAATATATTGAAACCTCCACTCAAAATCTTGGGAAGTTCGTTGAAGTTTTGACCTAGTAAAATTGAACCTTCAGAAGTGGAGATTTTCATGTATGAATTACATTATTTTGCGTAAAGTTTTATGCGACGATACATAAATAATTACCATCAAATTCATCTGCCCTTTTTCTACCATAGATTTACTACTAGAAATTGCACCATGACTTGAACGACATGACGGACTAGTAGTACATACAAAGGGTGATTCCTAAGCTTGATTTTACCACATAAAAAAATGCGAATGCCACACGGGTATACACGCTCCCGCTACAGGCATAGCATGCACGGTCCCCCTACATGCATAAACATTTATAAATGCATCCGCATCGGCATAGACGATTCCAAACGCGGGTGTTGTTTTACCAAGGAGTCCCCAACTAAGCACTAACGACGTCCAATGCCGCTTGACCTATGCAATCGCACGAGAACCGGTTTACTGAGTACGATTTGGCACCCTTCCCGTCCTATACAATTTTTAAACCCCAATTTGAAAGGGTGCGAAAAGAAATGCAAAAAAAATCAGCTCTGATCTAGGGGCAGTTTTACTCCCTTAAGGGTTTTTTCTGTTCTTACAAATACTGGCAACTCTCCCGGTCAGCGTAGCTACCGCAGAGAGATCGCTTTCTACTCTTCACCGAGTAAAATGTTAGTTGGTTGCCTCAATGGCACAGGAAAGATTATCCGGGGTAGCTCTCCTAAATATACACAAAGATGTGGACCTGGATATCGACGAAATTATCAACGTTTTCGCGAAAAAGAAACGTAAGCTTGAATTTGTAATTTACCTACATAAAATTATTTAATGTAACATGAATACTAGCAGTTAATTTAATTTGATATCCTTTGAAGTTGTAAAAATTTCATCAAAATCAGTTCAGTAGTTTAGAGATTAAATATGACATTGTGATGTGCAAAAAAACACACATTTACAAACTAACATTTTACAGATTAATAAATTTACCTACTAGTGTTTGCCCCACGTCTTTGCCCACGTTGAACTATACACTACAAAATCTTGGTTAGGACGTCATAAATTTTGTAAGCATCTCCTTTGTAGGAATGCACTATATCGATCATGAGCGAGTTCATACTCCGACTCCCACATGGCCGATTTTCGGGTCGCTGTGACCACAACCTTTTTTGAGGGCTGGAACCGCCTCTAGAGTGGAAACTAATTTGACGCTGTTTATACGGATTTCGCCTTGGCCTTTGATCATGTAACCGCTCTATTTCAATTCCAAACTATTGAAATTTAGAATACCTGATCTTGCACTGGACTGGATAAAATTATATTTTAACGAAGGAAGTTTATACAGCTTTACACAAAAAAATGTGCAGGTGTCTAACAGAACATCTCAAGCACAGCATTCACCATTTCGCTGATTCTGGTCTAGCTACTCTTGATATATCCCACCCCAGACTCTTGATAGAAACTGGCACCCTGCTTTGCATACTAAACTCCAAGCTTTTGGTATCGACTTAGTTCTAAACAACTAGATGGAGAGTTTTTATTCTGGCAGTTCTATTAAGGGCCCCCGAGACGGTCAAACGGTTTGACTCAAACCTTACGTGTTTGTTCGAACTGTTTGAAGTCTCTTTGGATTCCGTCAAACTAGAAGCGCAGTTTTAAAATTCGCATCAAACCAGAAATATCTATTTGCCACCGCCGCGCAAGACTGAAGAGATTTTACTCTCGGTCTTCACGGCATTAAGTTCACCATGCGTAACTTTCTTGTCTTTACAAGGAGATATGAAAGTGTATGTAAATTTCTGAACCAAGAAAGGAGAAGATTAAAAGTAAGGAAGCACATTGTGCATGTGTGTTAGTTTTCACGCCCAAAATTTTTGTTGAAAAAGTTACAACACTTTCCTCTTGCCGTTTTGCCCCTCTCTTCTAAAAACTCTGTTTTACCACAGGTAACGAATCATCGTGTAGATCTGGCCAATAAACGGTCTTCTCTCACTACTCACTGTGGCGAAAAACGCGGCGGCCGGCGTTGTCATCCACACTACAATTTTCTATGGTCGTTCGTCGTTCGTTCGAAGCCCGCTACACTATCGTCGTTTTACTCCGAGTTCGTCGAAGAGTTGTTCCGGCAACGAGATCGAAAATGTCCTTCTTAAATAGCAACGGTTTGGTAAAGGTGATGTACGCACACTTTAGGCGTCATCACGACTATCCCAATTAAATAAAGAAATGAATAAATCAGAACAAAATCAGATGGCAAGGCAATGAGAAAAGACATTCACCACTTGACATTAAAAATAGGTTAAGAAACAGGGCGGATTAGAGAGACTTGTTAGTATAAAGTAATTTTTTTAAAATCTCAAAAGAAAGCAAAAATTAGAACACTTGTTGCGCGCGTTTCAATTGTACTTCGGTACGACAATGAAGCGAAGCGTATTAACGAGACTACTATCAAAAAGAAGTATCCGTCAACTAGAGTCTCAAGAATATATGTACATATGTAGGTTTGGTATGCTTTTTTGAACGTATATTGAAAAATGTTGACTTGTGCGATTTATTAAATTCAGAACCACTGCTGGAAGCAATTCGGAGAGAGAAAGTCGGGTTAAATTTCACATACTATAAGCAAAGAAAACGAAAGGGAATACCACGAATTAGATAGAGAATCAATGTCTTGGAAAAAGAATGAACAAAGGGAAGTGTCAATGTTGTAATTCTCAGGTGCGAAAAAATTATTCTCAGTCCATTTTAATGGTACGATTAATAATACGATTATGTAATTAATTGCAGGCCCAATGAATATGCAGTATATTTTTTAGCAATGAAAGGAAAGTTTTAATTTGTACTCTTACATGGAAATAAATAAAAAATTGCATCAAATCAATTTTTACAATATAGCCTATAGTGGAGTTGAACAACAAGCATCAAATATTAGTGAAAAAGTCTCAAATTTTGTATTTTTGTATTTTTTCGCCAATTTTCCCATTTTTTTGATAAAACTTAATTTTTTTATCAATAATTCATTTGAGACATATGATAAGGAAATATTGAGTTTTATCACAAAAAGTGGGATTTTTCGAAAACATTGGCAAAAAAATACAAAAATTCACGATTTTCGATTCAATATTTTCAACTTTTTTTCAAGTGTAGAATTTTTCCTTGCTTACCATGATAAACTGCATAAAAAAACCTACATTTAAAATAAAAAGGAACATCATTCGAAGTGGTGCACAAAAATCCAATCCAATCCAATCAATTTTCAAATTTGAGGTCCATTTTTGAGACTTGTATTAGATATTTTGACTTGAAATTTTAGCCAGACATTACTCACGTTGCAAAGAATAACTTCTAAAAATTTCATCAAATTTCACTAAAAACATCCGAAGTAATAACCAAAAAACCAAATTTTGGCAGTTTGTTCAGTTTTTATTTTTTTTTGAGGTTATGTGTGCTTATAAAAATTTCATATTGTAACCGCTGAGAGCCAATATTATAACGTATAGCCTAATTTTTTTCGCTTTTTTTGGACCTACACAGCCCGAGAAAAACTCATCCATATTTAGAAAGAACGACCAAAATGGTCTTTTTTCATAAAATGGCCGATTACTTGCGTAGCGGCGGTTGCCAGAGGTAGAAAATGTCCATTTCGTATAGTATTCGATGTAACTAACATGTTTAAAAAAAAATTTTGAGACTGAAAACAATTCCTTATGTTTTGCTTGTCTGATTCCACTACAAGTTATAGTTCGAAGTTATATTGTAGTATCAATACTGTGATTTCATATGTTGATAACTTTATGAATTGTTAAATTTTCGAGCGCGATTAAATTGAAACTATGAATTGAGACTAAGTTGATCCATAATAAAATATCTTTCATGATCTTAAAAACATTGAATTAAATATTTTTCCATACCAAGAAACAGATTCCATCATCCACAACAAAAGAGTTGGACATTTTCAATCACGACTGAAGTACCTGTCGGAGCATAATATATCCTTTTACCTAAGCCATTGAATTCACTAAAGCGACAACTGGCATTTACATAATATCAATTCATGAAAATGTCGAAAACTAAGACCGATGTGTGCCAATTTTATATAGAATCAGCCCGAAAATTTCGAAACACGTAATCTGCATATGGGAAGGCATTTCTCGCGTGTTGGATAGTAAGAACAGGTGGAATAATATCGTGCCTGATGGGTAGTAGATAGTGGCCCTCAACGAAAAAGCCTTGTACCTTATTACTCTATCCTTGTATTTATATTGGTAGTTGTAGATTAGGATAATGATAATCAATAGATCTTATAAGGTCGCAGTATGACCTTTACGCTTAATTTAACCCAGTTTTAAATATTTTTATTGTTTACTTTTTTATTTGTATATGGTTAATGTATTAAGATCATAGTACGAAAATAGGTTTTGTAATAAGCTTTTCGTTGGTAGGAAATCGATTCGACGTCATTCCCTTCATTGCTAATATCAATAAAATTCGATTAAATTAAAAAATTCCATTATCCTAGTTTAATCCAAATCTTTTCATTTTTTTTGTTTCTCTTTCATAAAATGAATTTTCGTTTTTTTTTGTTCTTTTTCTTTTCAATTTGTTTGAAATTTCCGATTCATGCTCAATAAAGAGGAACTGAAGCAACTTTCCAATTATCTGAGAAGTCACGTCCTGCATTGCTCCCCTCCAGCATGCAACTTGGCTCACTTTCACCCTTTCGGTCATAAAAAAGTGAAAGAATCGCCCTTCAAAAAAATACCAGCTTATACTCAAGCTCACGAAACAATTGCAACTGGATATTGTAAAAATGAGATTTCCATCGTGGCAATTTCAGCTCAAGTCCTTTCCACAACGTTGGGAAAATTTGAAATAATTAAATTTCTTTGTTGTAGCTGGCAACCACGAAGACATCATGTAGCTTGAAATAGATCCCATCCCCTCCACTAACAACATGCAATGTGCATTGTGGGAATGTGATGGGAATTTAAAAAAAATAAAATAAATAAAAAAACGGGTCCACAACCAACATCCTTGACTCAAGCTCATGATTGTCCTGAATTTGTGTCAATGTCATGGCAATTTAAATTGAAATGCATTTATTCAACAGAACAGGGATAAAGCGAACGCTGGCGGGGATAGTCGCTAACAGACGCTGCTCCTCTTGTTGTACGATGAAAATGCCTTCGGCATCCATTTGTAGTCTGATATCCTTTTAGTCCTTTGAGAACGGATTAAGATGATTTTCCTTCGGCTATGTTTGACTCTGAACGTTGTGGCATTAAATTCATTCATTAAGATTCCCCACTACCAACTTTTTGCTAACGTCGGAGCTGATTAATCTCCTTAAGGATAATCTCCAAAGAAAGTTAGCGAAGTCCTGTTGATAATCGGAAATGTATGTAAATGGAAATAAAAGCAATTTTGACAGGCGATGGATTGTTTGTTGCTAGGTTAAGGGTTTTGTTAGTGCTTTTTAAGATAACATTGTTGGTTAAGTTTTTTTTGTTTCTTATTTTATTGAAACAATTTTTACAAAAAATAACACAACTAACTTTTAATATAGTGAAAATAATCTTCAACAAACTTACTCCTTTTGTTAAGTGTTAAGAAAAAGATTTACCAATGCCGTGATAGTTAAATTGCGATTAACTATTATTTATGATGAAACTGGGGTATGATAGTGCATTATTAACTTTCCAGCTTATAGGGAAGCTATTGTAATCGGCCCGAAAATCGAAATCGAAATTTTCAACGTATTTTCATGTTTCAAGGTTCCAATAACATTTTGATCAAAAATTTGAGAATAAGTATGTGTGCGTGTGTGCGTACGTATGTGGTCATTTTTCCTGCACGATTTCGCGAGAGCCAAAAAGATATCGACTTCGTTGAGGTGCCGTTCGAAGCGTATTACAGGAAGTACGATTTGAAAAGGTTTTCATAAAATTCGGTCGAGCCTTTTTTTTCGTTTAAACGACTTAAGTGATTTTTGTAACTGCACGCGTTGCGGTGCCGTTCGAAGCGTATTACCGAAGTTACTATCTGAAATGATTTTCATAAAATTCGGTCGAGCGGTTTCTTTGTTTAGACGACGTAAGTGATTTTTGTACCTGCACGATTTCGCGTGAACAAAAAAAGATATCGACTTCGTTGAGCTGCCGTTCGAAGCGTATTAAAGGAAATATGATCCGAAAAGATTTTCATTTTTGTCGAGCCGTTTTTTTGTTTGAACGAAGTTCGTGATTTTTGTACCTGCACGATACCGTGCGGTGGACGAAAAATGATATAGACTTCGTTTAGGTGCGATCGAAGCACATTAACGAAAACATTTTCTGTAAAAAATTTCATAGCATTCGGTCAAGCGGTTTTTTTGTTTAAATGAAAAGGAAAGGGTCAAACCTACAACCCAACTAGTTTGGTGAAATTATTATTAAGAATGTTATATCTTTATCAAGCGTCTGTTTAAGGGAATTTTTACATATTTTTTACTGACTCATCGTTTTTAATTAATGCAAAAGTATGTGTAGAATGTTTTTTTTATTTTAAATAATTTATTTCGCTATGCGTCTTAGCTACGGGCGCCGTACACGCTAGTACGTGCCTGCTGCATGCTAGCTGCGGGCGAGTTTTATTTTTACTCGGGATCGAACAAATCGGAATTTCTCAGTGATTTTTTATGACAATGTAGACATTTGTACAGGTGGCATAGGCAGGAAAGTTAAGGCTGGACAGGTATGTAAATAAGCCGTTAACGGGAGGGGAAGAATATAATTCCATTTACAGGCGAAGGACTAGCAAACCTTCTTTGGCATTTTATCAGTTGGTATGAAACGAACAAATGGGTTGAGGAGAAGAAGATAATTCTAGAAATCCAGTGCAGATTCCGAGCGTGGCAGGAGACCATTCATGCCGCGTCCAAACTGGTATCAGATATACACTGGTACTTTATGAAAGACTAGTGTACTGGAGCATGCCCAGTCGACTTTGAGAAAGCTTTCGATACAGTGTGGATTGAGGACCCCTCTACAAACTTGTCAGATATGGCATGATCGGACATCATCAATATATCATTTCAAATATGATTTTAAAGAAGAAGTTCGTCGTCATAAGTGGGAACTTCACATGAAGTAGCGCCTTTGATATTAAAAACTGCCTGTAACGAGGCGCGGTAAACTCGCCCTGCTTCTTTAGTATCTTTAGGAGTGATCTAATAAGCTCACTCAGCTTCCCATTAGCGTTTGCCGATGACCTAATTGTGAACAGAGCAGGGCCGATCCAGACGGAAAGTGACTTCGAAGAAATCGAAGGCTATAGCGATGATTGAAAGTTGAAGATCAATTTTAGTAAATGCGAAACGATCCTTTTCCGGACCCCTCTAAACAAAGGTTCTCGCGATGTGGGGAGGAACTGGGAAACCCTTCTTCTTTCGAATAATGCTGGACAAGCATTAGGAAAAAAATTGAAGTGACCTTGAGCTCTAGTTGCACCAATACTTCTATTTCAATAGAAATGTAAGTGCTGCTCTTTCCAAGGCAAACAAGACGTTTCACATGACAAAAAGGCTTTTTTATAGTAAACACCTAAGCCCAAGGGTCAAGGTGATCTGCTATCAAGCCTTGGTCAAGCCAGTTTTAACTTAGAAAAAGCTTCGGATTTTTGAAAGACAATGCTTAAGGGCGGGCTTATATCAAACACCCGAATCTGATTTCACTAAGATTCACGCCAGCAATGTTCTCTACGGACACTATTTGTTAATAGGATCGACAACTTTATAATCAAGTTTATTCGGGGAGTGTTATACCCGAACTCTGAATACCACAAAGCAGCTTGATAGAGAGCAATGGGTGAAACTGGTTTAACAACATGTAACGAGAATACTCGTGTAGATACCTTCAATGGGCGCGTTTAGGCCGAAGTTAATTTAACTGAGCTAGGCAAGTTAACAACGACATAAACAGCAATTTTTTTTAGCGCTGTTAGCTAACTTATTTCTACTTTTTGGCTTAGCTAAAATTTAGCACAGCCAAAATGAATTGACGTTTCCTTGTAATTTTTTGTTGTAAGCAAATAATTTAGAAATATTTCAATACAGAATGAAGATTTTATTATTATTATTCATTTTTTAGCTTTTTATTATTTGTAAAATGGGAAATGTAATTATTTTTGCCTATTATTAGCTGTAAAATGAGAACTGTCAAATGGCATGCAGTTAACAGCGCTAATTTAACAGAGTTGAAATAACTCGGGCCTAAACGCGCCCAATGACAGCAAAAACTTTCTTGGGCAAGAATCTTTGGGAGGTGGTTACAATGAGAGTAAGAAACTCTCGTGAGCATTCAGCTTTCTGCGGAACTTTTTACAGTCAAAAGTGTTCCAATTCTTTCTGTACACATCCCGTCTTCTCAGGGAATTTAACGAGGATCAAACAAAAATGCCACAGCAAGAAACAAGAGTAATTGGGCCCTCCTTTCACTTACAGTCACAATTATATGAAAAGAAAATTCAGATTGTATTTCGACGTAAACCTCCTTTGGCTTAGGGGGTTCCGGTTATCCGATCATGCTGGAATTTTGCAAACAGCTTCAGTTTCGAGGACAATATAATATAATATACTCAATAGATCCAATATGGCCACCAAAAAAATGGCAGATTACAGTTTCCTTCACAAGATGCAGAAATATGTCTTTTAGATTGGAATCCTAATTTTTTGGAATTTTTTATATGGAAAGTACGCTCCATTTGAATAAGTTTTTGGCTCATTCGATGGACTTTTTTGCCATATTTTCAAAATAATTTTAAAATAAAAAAAGTTGAAAACGGAAATACGCCCTTTTGAACAGATGCCCCTCATATTAAGTGCAATAAATATAAGAAACAAACAAACCTAAATTAATAACGCTGCAACCTCACATGAGCAATTTCTTCAAGAACAATACCCTTAGGAAAAAAATATTTTCTGTTTGTCGTGACATCGAGTCGTGGAGCTAATATTGGCAATGACCATCATCTGTTCTTAAGATGATTTTTTTCTGGGTTATGTTAAGCGAACATGAATATATTTGCATTTTAATTTACAGAAACTCATTAGATGCGATAATATCAACTGTTTGGATGCCAAGGATAATAACCCAAATAGACATCGAAACTGGAGTTATGCCAAGGAAGCTTTTTTTGTATATTATAAACAATTTGTGAGGAAGCAAAATGATGGTACATTGGATAAAAGGGAAAAATTTATTTATCAGACGCCGGATAGTCTAAGATTATAGCTTTGGCGGTTATACCATCTTTTATGCCTGTCGTTTGTTCTGGATGAATATTTTAGTGAAAAGTAATTGTCTCATTGATAATGCATTTACATTATAGCCAATTACCATATAAATAAGTGGTATTTAATTCGTTGCACTACTTTGAACAACAATGGTGAGGAGGTTTGAGCGAGCTGGGAGGCCATGTTCCGGAAGGATTCGGGGTAATATTCAGCATATAGAGTGTTGAGAAAGAGTCTGTTAAAAAAGCTGAGCTGATGATTTCCTTTGCACCTTCATTATGAAGGCTCACTTTCATGTCAAATTTTCTCGGTAACCACCGCAGTGTTCCGTGGTTCGAATCTACTCCGCTGCATGATCCTTTTTTTCCATTTATCCCACCTAGATCACTTGCCTTTTTCTTGTCTGCCCTCTTTACAAAAAATTACCTGCCATCGCCTGTAAGTATAATTAGCGTGATGAGGGTCGGTGGAATCAAACCGTTGGCATTGGAAGTTCTTTCACTTTTCCATCTAATATCTTAACGGCTAGAGCTTGTTGTCCGACCGATGGAACAGTCGACAGTACAAAATTGTACCATAGTATTCGATCCAGCGTGAAATGCAGCCCGTGATTGTTGCAAGTGCAGAAAAGGCTTTTAGCGCTTGACCAGCTGCCATACTAGTTATCACAGAAGAGATTTATCAAAGGAGAGGATTGCATGCACAATTTCTAAAACTTTTGCAGACAATTTCAATCACTATCAAACAACAGTATTTTGATGCTATAGCAGAGGTATGAGATTCAGAATCACAGCTTAACTTCGATCACTGTAAGAAACTGCATCTAGAGGTGAGATCAAATTCAATCAGGATTCGAGTGGTGGGACCTGGAATGCGAGAAACCAGGTTGTCAACAGTATAGAGACTCACATTAATTAATCCAGTAAATTGGCCGATTCTGAAGAATCTCGGTTAATATTCGGCGGAGCTGTGGCCGGAAGACTTATAACTCAAAAACCTCAAGCCAAACGGTCTGCAGAATTAGCAGCAAGACAAGGACAAGCTAAAGGAAGTATAAAGGCGTAAATATTCTGGGGCTTAGAGGACCTCGTCTTTCGGTAACATCACATCATCTAAGAGCAGCAGATCAGCGATCGTGAATAGGTTTGTGAATAGGCCACAGATGTTTCAAAGAAGATGTTGATTCTTAGAGTACGTGCCATGAACAGAAACAGAGTAGGGATGCATGGAAGAAGTCAGTTTGATAAAAGAGCAATAACATTATTTTTTATCGCACAATTGCGTGTTGAAACCAGAAAGCACCACTACCACGAAATTACAAGTCGTGTGCGGACATCTGCACGGACAATGTTCACAAATCATTGACTCAACTATAGAATACCAGATCTGAAATGTTGAATTAAATGTTTCATATCAGACCTACTATCTTTTCAAGCTACCATGATTTATTTGTACTGCCGACATTGCGAAAATGTATCGACAGATACTAGTTGAATGTATTAATAGTAATAGAGTTTATCCTTGTAGCTCAGAAGGTACACTTCTCAGCTGGGCTGAGAAACGGGCCACGCCTATGTGCAGGGACCGAACCAGCCGAAAGCACCAAAAAAGGTATAAGAAGAGAAAACACCACATAACGAGCATGCGATCGAAAATGCAGGCTCCTTCTCGACCCTCCCCGGCACTCCGGTACCAAGCCGGTCCGGTCCCTGCACACAAACGCGGTCACATTTACCACTGCACAGTGGCTCAGCTAAGACATGCAAACAAAAAAATGTTAAAAACATATAACTTAAAGCAGTAAGAAATGCAATACACAAAGAAGCGTGCAAGAAAAGTCAGTCAAGTGAGATTGAAAAGGCTCCTTTTAAGGACGTCCTTACTAATGCTCACGCTAAAAACATCAATATTTTTATTCACATTAATGAACATGCGATTAACAGGCTCGAATCTGCCGTAATTCGTGTTAGAGGAGTTGGTGTGTAAGAGAGGTGGTCCTCTCAAATTGTATCCACTCTCTCTAAACGATGTACGGCGACTCAGAAAACCTGAGTCGACCTTTCCATTAAGGAGCTGATGAACAAATACAACATCGGCTACCTCACGACGCCTGCAAAGAGTGCTTAAGTTGAGTAACTTAAGCCGAGATTCATATGGTGGAAGAACTATTGGGTTATCCCAAGGAAGATGATTCAGTGCGAATCGAACGAACCTCCTTTGAACTGACTCAATTCTTCCAACGTGCGAAGAGTAGTGAGGAGACCAAACCTGGGACCCATACTCGAGTAATGGTCTGACAAGAGAGATATAAAGGTGTTTAGTAATCAAGGGGTTATTGAACTCTTTAGACCACCTTTTTATAAAACCCAGGACTAAACTACCTTTGGAAGCAATATAGTTAATGTGGGCAACAAAATCGAGTTTACTATCAAATCTAATCCCGAGATCTTTTACAAAATTAACACGAGGGACACACTCGTTAGAAAAGGTGTAGTTAAAAATTATAGGAATACGACTTCTCCCAAAAGTCATGGTTTCACATTTACTAATATTGAGAACCAGGTTGTTGTTCACACACCAAGAGTAAAAGGTGTCAAGGTCAGCTTGCAAAAGTTTGCAATCCTCGATACTCTTTATGTGACGATACAATTTGATGTCATCAGCGTAAATCAAGATTCTACAGTGTCTTAGCAAGGGAACAATGTCATCAATTGATAGGATAAAGAGCAGGGGACCAAGATGACTTCCTTGAGGAACACCGGATGACGCTTCAATGGTTGCCGATTTGGATCCACGAAAAAGAACTTGGTAGGTCCTGTCAGCTAAGTAAGACTGGAACCATGCTAGAAGGGCTCGTGGAAAGCCTAACATCCTTAATTTAAGAAGTATAATGGAGTGGGAGAGCTTGTCAAATGCCTTACTAAAATCAGTGTAAACACAATCAGTCTGGCAACCGGAAACGAAGCCCCCGACAGCATGAGAAGTGAACTCAAGAAGATTGGTGGTAGTGGAACGAGCCGCAAGAAAGCCGTGTTGGTTTGTTGATACCAACCTCTTGCAGATAGGCGCGATTGCAGAATAGATAATCGATTCAAAGAGTTTCGGAATGACAGACAACTTTGCAACTGGTCTATAATTCGATATTTCGTTCTTGCTACCACTCTTGTGAATAGGGATTATGAACGAATTCTTCCAAAGAGTAGGGAAGTACCCTTTGTCAAGGGATTTTTGAAATAGGATTTTCAGAGGAGACTGGAGAACCTCTGCACAGGACTTAAGGACAGCAAGAGGAATACCGTCGGGGCCAGAGGTGAAGTCAAATGGGAGTTCGTTTATATGTTTGACGATATCAGCACTGGTAATTGAGAGAGGTAAAATATTAGCCTCGCGGTTAGTAAATATGTGACGGAAATTATTGTCATTAGGCTGAAAGTCAGAAGGTGAGAAAGATTGACGAAAGAATGACGCAAACATGTTGCAAATCGCAGGCGACTCACTACTAGACGAGTTCGTGTGCTGCATGGTATTAGGGTAGTTATCAACCTTTTTCTTAGAGTTGACGAATTTAAAGAAATTTCTCGGATCGGTAAACACTTTATCGCTCATACAGCTAAGATATTCACGATACAGAGCATAAGAGAGTGAGCGAAATCGGTTGTAGCAATTTATAAATGAATCGAGACTCGGAGTATCCTTTCTCTTTAAATAGGTTTTCCAGAGTCGGTTCTTCTGATTTTTCAAATGCTTGAGCTCATTATTGAACCAAGGTAGAGATGAACTGGGTAATTTTTGAGGCTCATAAGGTACACAAGAAACCAGGGCTTCGTATAGTACGCCATAAAATCGTGCCACGTCGTCATCCAACTCATTTGCAGAAAGTAAACTGTTGAAATTAATCAAGGCAAGTTTAGATGACAGCTCATTAAAATTAGCCTTTTTGAAGTTAAAGGCATGGGATACCTCCTCCGGACAAGAATTATTCTCAGAATTGAAGCAATAATTGAGCAAGAGAGGAGGATGGTAATTGTCAACAGACAACATGACTATTGGACTGGGTTCAATAGTCATGTTGACCGAGTCCGTAAAAAATACGAGATCCAACTGCCTCCCCAACGCATTAGTCACCCCACTCATTTGGTTCAAGCCGAGTGAGAATAGGGAATTGAGAAAACAGGACCCTTTAAGATTAAGGTTCCCTTCAGGGAGGTAGTTTTCGTCATCTTCGACATATACCCACTGAATGTTGGGTAAGTTGAAATCGCCTAGAAGCAGTAGCTCATCGCCGGTGTTCATCATACACTGGAAATGATCAACACAAGAGATGAGAATATCATAAAGGTTTTTACCTCCATCGTCAAGTGTGCTTATCATATCTGGTGGGATATAGCAGCACAGCAGGAAGAGATTCGATTTAGAAAAGGAAATTTTGAGAGCGACAAGCTCAACGTCAAGGTGGTTGGAGAAACTAGGAAGCGAGATTGGGTTACAAATTAGATGGCTACTGCAAGCAAGAAGTACGCCACCCCCGCGAGCTTCCGAGTCAGTGAAACGATCCCTCCGAAACACTTGGTACGAGGAATCAAAGAGTTCAGCATTAAGAATGCCTTCATGGAGCCAGGTTTCAGTGAATGCTATTGATAGGGAGTACCAGGTCATCTTGTGGCGAGAGAATGAAAATGAGCGTTTCCAATGCTACAAAGTCGCAACAGTGCTATCTATATGGAGTAACAGCAACACCATATCGATCGATAAAGTGTTCACGAGGACGGTTTGGAATTCTCGCGAATATGCCACTACTTTTCCACTCATATGATGTACCAACTGCGTACAGAGCAACTTACAGTGTCTTCCAAAGATTTGTGTAGAGTCACGTATATCGATTTACTGCCGCTATAGCATTCGCCGAAGACGTCGAGGTCTCAATTGTAACTCGACGCTTCGACCAAGTGAAAATACACACCAACGAAGCGATTTGGAAAGATAAAATCGAGGCTGAAAATTTCTGGCCTAATAGGCCTACCCTAACTGGGTAGTGAAGTGAAGTAAAGCTAGGTACCATTGCATATGAATGTATAAGAGTGACCAAAATGGAAGTGAAGTGGAAGTTTAATTTCGAAAAATATCGAAAAGTCATTTAGAGAAGTAACCGTGTGGTGAGCAGGCGCGGATCTAGAATTTTGTTTTTGGGGGGGTCACGAAATTAAAGGTGACGGAAAAAAAAATTCTACTCCTAAAAAAACAAAAAAAAAACACCCACGGAAATTTTAAAAAATGGTGGGAGAAGTTATGCCATGTCCTTCGTAGTCTCATCGTTAAACTATGAAGAAGCAGCAAGTTGCCAGAAGAATGGTTTTTAGGCAAAATAGTGCCACTCCATAAAAAAGGTGAATTGATGAGCTGCAAAAACTACAGACCAATATCTTTGTTGAACACAGCTTACAAAGTGCTTTCACATATTTTATTTAATAGGCTGAAACCACATTTGGAAGATAAAGTAGGCGACTACCAAGCAGAGACAACAGGCAGATTTTCATAATAAGACAAATACTTGAAAAATGCTGGGAAGAAAGCATTGACATACATCTTCTTTTTGTTGACTATAGAAATGCTTACAACTTGCTGAATAAAAAAGAGTTGTGGAACAAGATGAGTGAAATGGGTTTCCAGAATGACGACCAAAGATTGTAAAACACAAGAAAGAATACGAGGGTGTAACTCGATCAACTTCCCTCAAGAATCAGGCCTGCGACAAGGAGATGCGATCTCACCAATACTTTTTAACATTGCTCTGGAAGGAATAATGAGGGAAACACAGCTTTATGGAGGAAATAGGATCTTCACAAGGAACATTCAGATACTAGCCTTCGCAGATGACATAATCATAATTGGACGCAAAGCGCAAGATGTAAAGGAACCCTTTTCGAAAATTGTAAAAAGTTCAGCAAAGTTCAATCTACGAGTAAATGACACAAAAACCAAGTATATAATCGTATCAAAACGATGACAACGATTAGGGCGAAGTATCAGCCTTGACGATCATAGCGTGGAAATGGTAGAACATTTTATCTATTTAGGGACAATGCTTACTGCAGAAAATAAGATAAAGGACGATATCCATAGACGCATCGTAGCCGCAAATAAAACCTATTTTGCACTAGTCCCGGTCCTAAAAAACAAAGAAATTTCAAGGCAATGCAAAGTCAGACTATATGAAACATTAATCCGCCCAGTCCTTGGACATTGACTCAACAAACAGAAGATCTTAAGAAGAATATTTGGTCCCGTAAGGGTTAAGCAAAACTAATGGCGCATTAGAACAAACGAAGAAATACATTAGACTGAATAGACTGCGATGGCTCGGACACGTTGTACGAGCTCCAGAAGATAGAATGCTAGCCAGGATTTTTAATGGTAGACTATCAGGAAGGAGAAGAGTAGTACCACCAAGAAATAGGTGGATGGTTGACGTGCTGGCAGATATACGGAAACTTCCTATAACCTATTGGAGAGAGCTAGCAAGGCGTAGAGACGACTGGAAGAGGAGACTTCGAGAGGCCCGAGTCCTGCAAGGACTGTAGCGCTCTTTAAGAAGAAGAAGAAGAAAACAAAAATAAAATTAACAAAACGAACAAAACTAACCTATTTGTCTGGTGGATTAAAAACAAACTTGCTCTACGAAAACGTGCCCTTATGAGTTTTTGATGAAGACCCGCCCTTTCTTGTGAGTGCAGCTAACCTCAAAACATAAAGAAAGAGTAGCTGTAGATCAATCTGTTATGGACCTTGAAGGCTGTTTTTTTAATTTGCAAAAAAGTTGACGGTTTTCGTCGTTTGGTCATTTTTTGTTTTTGTTTTTTTTAGTTGGGACAATTTTGTTTTTTGAACAGCGAGCGCTTTTGCGGGGTCATGACCCCCGTGACGCCCCCTTGAATCCGCGCCTGGTGGTGAGAACCGCACAAGAAATAAGCAAAAGTTAAGACGGTAAGGCTGTTCACTTGCTACACTTCTTATGAACTTTTTATTTTGGTTTATATATCAATTTTGAAAGAAATTACGTCTACTTCACTTCTGCGTTACTTTTCATTTAGGGTAGGCCTAATGCTGGCGGACCATAAAATAAAAATGTTGTTGACCAGCAAACGAACAAAGGAGATGTCGAAGAATGGAGTGTTAAAGTTGGGGAATTCGTCCACTTGCGCACAGCTTTCGGGCAGTCAACTTGGGAGTGATGATTCGCTTTAAAATATACTTGAAGGGCACAGGGGATAAAGCGTTCACCATCAAAGGTATGAAGTATGGTCTGATGAACAGGACGTCACCTCAACGTTGAAAAGGTAGTTAGCTTGGCTTTGGTTTACGCGGCATACCGGTTCCGGAACGACACTGTGGCAGTGCTCTGAAATATAACACAGTATACAGGGCAGTGCTATTGACGCCATATTTTACTTGTATGAACCGGTGTGACGTAACTGGTAATCATAAAAATATAAGAGATTGGAAGCTGAAAGAGTTTCAAGTTGTAACATTTTCATGTATGCTGCTGTTAACGCTTGAATTTACCCTTTCTAACTGGGTAGTACATATATTGGTTGATATTACGGAACACGGCCTGTATAGGGAGATTAACAGGCGAGAAAGGAGAGCTGGGTACCAGCAAAGTCTTCTCTGTATATGCAGCGCACATCGAGCCATGTCCGTCGAAGTAGTATATGTGATAGCGTGGATAATATACCCTTTCTAAGCTATATTAATGGGAAACCAAACACCACACCAGCGATAACACGATGTCAAGTCAATTCACGGAATGGAAAAAGAGGTGAGGCGAAATATGAAAGGATCGATGACTCACAGAATCGTAACGAGCGTGGAAGATGGATCAAAAAGTGAGGTAGACTATGAAGCTATGCAGCTTCTGAATCGACATGAGCATAACTTTATTATTTAGGACACGATAATTGGAGATGTCTGAATGCAGTGAAGGAGACGAATTGGGTCATCTTACAATGCTAAATTTTTGCCATGTATAGGGCAGAACTGGAAGCATCGGCTGAGGTGTGACTTACGCGTAACGAAGTATAAAAGAAAGTGGATAGGACAATTAACATAATTTTCTGGAGGCTCGTTTAAGGAGTATCCACACACATCAGGGACGTGGCCGGGACGTTATATTTTTTCTCCGGCCCGGACACGGACATGTGTGAACGAGTACATATAAAATGTACGCACCAATATTTTTTGAACCCCTGACGGAACACTAATAAGTGTGGATACTCCTTTACTCATTCACACATGTCCGTGTCCGGGCAGGGGCTCGTTCACACATGACAGAACACGGCCCTGTGACGTCCCGGGCCCGGCCCTGATGTGTGTGGATACTCCTTTAAGTGGATAAGAGTCCATTATATTCGACAGGCGGAAGGTAGTTTTTGAAGCTTTCCACATTCCAACGTTGAAAAAATTACGTAATAGCTCGCGCAACAAAACCACTTTCATCAGCAAAACACAGAATCTAAAAATGAGTTTTAATTTGTCAACCTAAATGAGTGGAAAACATTTTTTAATCTCATGTTCTTGCATTTCAAAAAAAAACCATTCCTTCATATCGCACGAAAACAGAGCTGCCATCACTAGAGAACGAATGAAAAATTCTCTGTCAGACATGGGCGAAAAATTTAAAGTTTTGCAAAAATTAAATCTCCAAAAATATGCTGAGGCATCACCTTTAAAGGCTTTTGCAGCACTCGTGACACACTTTCACGGTGAAAATCTCATCAAAATTAAATGCTGAGAAAATGTGGAAGACTTCCCAAGTGTCTTATTAAATATTCTCCCTTAGCGGAACGACCTTGTCCTCGGTTATATACAGGTGTAAGTGTTAAGTGCATCCTTTCATTCCCATGTGGGTGCTGCTTTGAAAGAAAAAAATTTCAGGACGTAAATTATAATTCTTGAGAATAGGCTTGAAGAAATATGAAGAATCAAAATTTGAAAGGGGAAAAAATCATGGGTGTTTCGGTGAAAGAGCTTGAATAATAATCGAAGGTAAAAAGGATTTATAAATTTATCTGTCAATACATTGTCACAAAATAAAGCAATCTAACCCCAGCAAAAAGATCGAAAAGTCGCAAGTTCAAAGGCTAAAGGGACTACATGAAAAGAAGCTTAATCTGTCTATTAAGCAGACTTTCCAAACTGTCTTCGAATGCGGTTTTTTAACCCATACCGAACTCAAAGGGACTTCAATCGAACAAAATGAACTGACACCGACCGCACTGGAAAGCCAAGGGAATCTTCGGGTTTTAAGGGCTTCTTAAAAGTCCACAACCGTCTGTCATAAAGCCCCACAATCTGACGTGGGCAAAATTCATGAAAGCCAATAGGGAGCCGAAAATTTTAGCTAAAACATAGCAACGAGGGCGGATTTTAACCGAATGAAATATACAGGGTTTATCCAATTTTTGGATTCTCGAAAACGGAGAGGTCAGATATAAAAAAAATTATTTATACATATTTTATCGATTGGAATTCATTTAGAAATGGTAGATGTATTTATTTATCTGGTGTGGGTGGACATTTTTGAGCCTATTATTTACATTTGTCTGGGGGTAACAACAACAAAAAAAAAGAAGGAAAAATAAAACCGATCGAAAGAAAGAAGGCGTAAAATGGAAGACGAACGATTTACAGCATTTCAAAGTAGAATTCAAATCTTATATTAGATTATCTTTCCTTAAGCGATGAACAAGGAGGAATATAGCGCTGTGTTGGGGAAAAAGGTTTCATTTGTAATTTCTAAAGGTCCGTTGGATTGGTAAATATATTTTTATAATACATTTTGGGATCAAAAAAAAAACAAAAAACAAATGGAATTAATATAAATTCGGATTTAGGGATTAAATTCCCCAAGCAGTATTTTATTCATTTACTTCAGAGCCGGGATATACTTGACTTTTATTTATACCTCTCTCTCTCTCTCTCTCGAACTCAAACCTTTTGCCTCCCTCTGCTGCCCTTCTATACCTCTTTCACTCTATTCACTCACTGCTATTGTCCGGCGCTGGTTTACTTGCAAGATTCGTTAATTTAAAACGTATAAGTTTTAGGATTTAGGATTGACATCATTACTTCATTGATTTCAATGTTCATAATGTAAATTGACTAAATTTAGGAAATTACCACCAGTATTTCTGGCAAAGACCTCGAGCTCTTTGCGGACATCAATAATCTACATCAAATTGAAAAAGTTCCTACGATAGTCCCTGACGTTGCAGGTCGTTGACGGCTAGCCGAAAGGGGTGTTCCGTCGATGCAGATTCATCTCTTGGCAACTTTCATAGCTGCATAGTAAGTGCTAATTTCCTATATCTAGGGATACGGAATCGGTACTCGATTCTTGACTCATACGAGTATTTGGCTTTCGATTCTACTCATATCAGTATTGGATACTTTTGACCGAGTACTTTTACTCATAGCATTACTTAAAGGGTGGAATCGAGTACTGAGTACAATTTACATTCAAGGCCGAATTCAAGCAACTGCAGTTTTCTCAGTGGTGAATAATTTCTATATATTGTATTTTTCTGCCTCAATTAAGGAGAGTTTATAGTTAGAGAGACGGCGACAAAAAAGGCTCATAACTACAAAATGGACGTTGAGCATATTTTTCTATAGTTCGAGTCCCCCTCTCAAAATCCGTCTTGTCGAGTAGGGGTCTGGCGCGGTGCGGTGAGCGACTACGGCGTTTTTTCCAGATTTGCCCTAGCGATTTCAAAAAATGTCTACCATTTGGGTGAAAATGACTGGAGGGCATCTGGGACACCCCCAGATTACGGGAAAAATATTTTCCTCCAAATTGCTCGGTGCCTTCACCCGCGGTTCAATAAATCCGCCCGAAACTCCGAAATTTCAAAAAATTTCAGCCACATACAAAAAACCGGTGTCAAATGATTCGTTACAATGTATTTTATCCAAAAATAAAGTTTTCCTCCAAAATGCGTCTTGCTAAAATATGTTAAATAACAAAAAACCCCGTTATTGCATTGGCGCTTGATCCCAGAGTTCTCCCGCTTTTTTGACAAGAGAATTACATAGTTGCAAGTTTTATGAACTTCTTGGTCTCTATTTTAAAAATTAAAAAAAAACAATATTTATTCTTAATTGATGTAAAAATGGACTGAAGTGGTCCCGAACCCATGGAAAAATTTTATGAATCTCTGTCGATTTTTAGATACAGAATGGTGACGTATTTCAATACCAGCGATCGGATTGAAGGGTGTTGCGCTCAGCGCCTTCCACTGCTGCCAAAGGCAGAGTTGTCGCTTTACAGGCAACAAATCGAAGGAGAAACTGCTTTTCAACATTAAAAATAATAATCTCAACTTCGCTTGCAATGACACTTTCCACTTTCCAGATAAAACCCGCTGATCCGAAACTTTTCAACGTTCGTGACCATTCTGAGGATTTTTTGGATGATTGCGCTCTGGCAGTAAGAAATTTGGAGGAAAATAATTTTTCCACATTCTATAGGTAGTAAAGAACCCACAGGCAAATTTTCATCCATTTTGTAATTATTTTTTGAATTTTTGAAAATTTAAAATTTGAAAATTTTTTATATGGCAATGCTGACACATGGAGCAAAAATTTTTTTTTCTGTATTCTTTGCAACAAACTTGATCCCCCCTATTGGGTTTCAACTTCAAATTTTCAAATTTTTTTAATTTTTTTATTTTAATTTTTTTCGCCATTTTTTGGAGCTTCTGGAAGGGGTCTTTGCACCGAGCAATTTGGAGGAAAATATTTTTCCCGTAATCTGGGGGTGTCCCAGATGCCCTCCAGTCATTTTCACCCAAATGGTAGAAATTTTTTGAAATCGCTAGGGCAAATCTGGAAAAAACGCCGTAGTCGCTCACCGCACCGCGCCAGACCCCTACTCGACAAGACGGATTTTGAGAGGGGGACTCGAACTATAGAAAAATATGCTCAACGTCCATTTTGTAGTTATGAGCCTTTTTTGTCGCCGTCTCTCTAACTATTAGATTCTACATCCCAAACGTATAGTGGAAACGCACAGAAATTTGTATGCTTTCCTCTCTGTTGCACAAACGTGGATTGCAGACAGAGCGAAATACATACAAATTTATATGTCATAAAAGAGCTCCAATTTGCATTTTGGGATGTAAACGGGTTTTAAAGGTTTGAATTTATATTCCATCCCGAATAAAAATTAGACTCGCCCGTTCTTAGCATGAAACAGGAACGCACAACGTCAAAACGCCTGCATGGCATACTACGCCTGAGAACAAATTCTACTTTTCAAAATGCAGCCCGCTACAGGCACCAAACGAAGCACGGTTTGCTCACAGTTTTTTAAACTAAAGAGGGTAAACTTGGGGCTTTAAAAATTGAATAGGACGATGAAAACGGGCAATTATGTTGGTGACCATAAAGGGTGTCATTAGCGTACTAAGTAGATCGGCTATCGTTCGGTTGCGAAGGCCAAGCAGCATTGGATGTGGTTAGTGCGAAGGTCAAGCAGCAGTATCTCTACTTGTTTTGCGCTAACTTACATAGTTCTTCAAAGAACCTGGCAATTTCGGAAAGCAAACTGCCTGGGGCTTATTCGCTTCATTCCCAGCCATTGACTGGGACTTGTGTTTCCGCAATGCCAACGCCAACTCTGTCGCTCTCTGTATCACGAAAGTAAATACGTTTAATTATTGCTCACTCTACCAAATCTACGATGCATAAACCGCATAGAAGGTTTAATGGCGAATTTTTCAATGTAATTGAAGATAAAGAACCCGACTCGTAAATTAAGCCCCGTATATTGAGAAACTCCTGTAATTCATTCTTCAGGAAATTTAAATCATTATTTGATGATAGGTTGAGAAGTAAGATTTTCAAAACAACGACAAGGGGGCCTCGGTAATCTAGGGAGTAAGGCGCCTGGCTACTATCCCAGAGGTCCCGGGTTCGAATCCCGGCAGAGCCCCACGGTCCTTCGCCTTTCCCACCTTCTTTCTTCTTCCCTCCTTACATTCTTCATTCCCCCTGTCATAGCTTTCCGCTAGCATTGCCCCGCTCCCCCAAGCGGATGTCATCGGTTGGTTGATGGGATTCAACTTGTTTCAGGAGGCATAACACTCCAGCGAGTTGTTTCTCATTGCCACGATGCCAGAGTCGCGATAGAAATGTTTGGGGTTAGGTGGTTGTGGCAGTTCCTTCCTACTTCTCTCTTCCCTTTCACTATCTATCGACTAGAGCTGCTGTTTGACATTGCACTCTATACGAAATAAATAGATTGTCGACAGTACAAAGGGCTTTCCCTGAGCTCTAGTCTTCCACATAAAAAAAACAGTCAATGGCGGTTTCAGAATTTTCGTTCGCTTATTTATTTTTATTCTTTAAAATTACCAATATTTAAAACAAACAAGTTAAGTTATGGTGAATCTAGTCGGCGATCTATGACGGTGAATTTTTCCACAACTGCTGGAGAGTCGTGGAAAGGACTAATATGTGGAAGGGACTAGCGTGCCATGGCTGATTCCACACGAGCGTACACACGACACGACAAGGTAGGTAGGTGAAGGGCTGCTTTTGTTTGCTTCAGAACGTGCTTATTCGATAGGAAATTCGATTTTCTACAAAAAATCTTATTAGGTTTTTTTTTTATAAAAATGCATAGTTTTTGAGTTATTGTTGAAAAACTAAACAATGGACCAATCTTCTCCGTTCTCAAAAGTCCAAGCCTAGATTTAATAGCACTTTTGGATTTATATTTTTTAATGTACAATTGAACATATAAAACAATAAAATACCTTTAACGAATTAGTTCCTTTTACCCCTGTTTTTTTCGACACAGTCAATAGCCTATTTCAGTGAATTTGCCTTTTTGATAGGTATGTTGGTTTATATGGAGAAGTCGTATATAAAAGTCGATTGTTTTTTACATAGTCTTAAGGAGGAAGGAGGTGATATTGCTGGATCTAAATCATTGAGGCAAAAAGGTTGGTTATTTTTTTAGCCTTCGGATAAACAACACATTGACTTTCCTCCTTTATCCTAGAGATAAAGTAGCTTTGAAGATGCTTGTGGTAGCAACACTGCTGATGTAATAGAGCGAAGAAGATACCATTACTCCCAGGTCTTTTAAATGGCTTGAAAGTATTACTAGCGTACTTGATCGGTGTGATCATAAATCGTTTTCGTTGACATGATCGTCCCTGTGTAATTCTGTCCCTGAGGCTTGTTCTATTCGTACGGCATTATCCTGTTTTACAAGTAAGGTTATTAGACTCGAACGCCAACCTTACTTGGAAGTGACTAGCCCGTTCATATTCGCCTCAATACCTCAGTAACCAGTGGAAACCACTTGGAATTTAAGTAGTCTAAAAATTGTGAGCGGGGAATATTTTTTAATTGCTGCAAATATATTTATGGATAATACCATTACAAATAAACTTAAATCAATAACTGTTCGTTAGCTGTATTTATTATCCCAGTATATAGTAAAAGATCGTCCTACATCGAAAACAAGTAAATAAAAAATTAGAGATTGTTGTTATTTTTGAAAATCATAATTTAATTTCTTAATCTTCCAAAATCTGATATCGCATCTTTTTTTATATATGAAATACTCCACCTCCTCCCACCCTCCGACTTAACTTCAAAAATTATTAATAACTTTTAATATTTTTCTTCTTCCCTTTAGAATCTCCATTTATGCATGAATTCCCTCAGGGTTTCGTGCAAACAAAGGATGACTAGAATGACTATGACTCATTTAACCAGAATTCTATCGCCTCCACCAAGAACGAACGAGGGGAACCTGAGGTTGAAGCACCCAGTCGTTATGTCGGTATTTAACAAACTAAGTACAAGCGGGCTGTGAGCTATAAGCAATTTATTTTAATAGAACCACAGAGTGTAAATACCGACAGTGGAGAAGATGGCTCTATCATAGCTATATGCCAGGATTCTACCAGGAGACTCGTGTCATATCATTTAATCGCAAACTTTTTTTTAAGAATTCGTCGTGCGACGAACAGGACTGAATCAGGATTTTATGGGTGGAGGCTATCAGACAAGTACTGCTTCACTAATGCACGTGAGAGAAAAAAAACTAAGCGACAGCGAAGTACTAGGACTCGTTGTAGTAGTGCAGGTAAATAACGATTTTAATTAGAGCGCGTTCCTATTTATCATATTCAGCTGGGTTCGGTGCTGTGACACAGCCCACATCCACCGAAGCGTTCATTGTGCTTCAGTATAGTCCAGTCAAATGAGACATTCGCTGAACATTTTATGTAAACAGCAATTTTTTTTTTTGAATGTGTAGGGGGGTTGGTTGGGAGTATAAAACCGAGTTTTCGGGATCCGGAGGCGTGACGTTCGGCCGCCATCTTGTTTTGAGTGGTGAAAAATGGTTTTGCTTATTGCTCGGAAACCGTGAGTCCTACAGAATTTTTGTAAAGATGTTTTTTTTAGATAATCAAATTATCTACAACTTTCGTAAATAACGTTTTGCCGTAATATTAATAATAAAAAAGATATGGACGGAAAATGACTAAAATTTTGGGCGTGGTGAATTTTAAAGCGCCATAACTTTTTTATTATTGATTCTACATAAAAAATGCCTTAGATATTATTTGTAGAGAATTTTCTTGCGAATAATTTGATGTGGTCATTTATTGAATTCGGGTTGTTCTTGTTGATTTTATAGCAATTCAAACGAAGAAATTATAACAAAAGTTCTGCATTATGCTTCCATTTTATAATATAATACTTTATATTATTGTAGGATGTTTTATCAAATTATTTTAAATTGAACTCATTTCCACACCACCCGCGAGGTAGAGTTGTTGGCGCGTTTTTTTTAAAGTGGTTCCCCTATAGGCCTAATCCACCGATAGATTATCATTTGTTATTTTTTGAAGGGCCAGGTTGTGGGTCATATATTGAAGCGTTCTCATCTTCTATAATAATTACACAGGTATCATCCGTGGGAGTTTCAGTGTCCTCGTCGAGAAAAGTACTGTCAACTTCTTCGGGCAACATTGACGGGCATTCATAGTTGAATTCATCTTCGTCTAATAACTTTGAAACTTCTACCACGTTCTCACATGTTTCACCATTGCAATTATGACAAATCGCAGAGCATTTTAAACCAGTCTTCCGGCACCCGCAGGCTGCACCACACTTGGTTTTGCACCTGCAAAAAATTAATTTTAACAGCTCTGGAGGCGCCGGCGCCATCGTTCACTTAATTGGTACAAACATTCGCGACATTTTTTTCCAGCCCCAGCATTCCGGATCTTTATATCGTCCTAGCCACGTTTGTACCTGGTGATATACTCTAAATATATGCATACGAGCTGCATCTTGTGTAGGAGGGAGCGTAGCGAGATTAAATTTGCTTTTAACTACACATTTTGTGAATCGCCTATACCGTAGTATATTTAGTGATGTTTCTTGCTTTTCACCACTATATAAGGCAATAAAGAAACGTTCTCCGATACTACTCAGTACAGCGGGGTCAGCTTTATCATTTTGGAAAACCTGAACTTGGGAATATAACTCGGGGTTTTTCTCAAGGGCGTGAATAAATTTCATTTTCCCATGACTGAAAGCTGCCGATGTTGTGTCGCATCCAGAGAAAGCATGAATAAATAATATATTTTTAGCTACTACATCTCCGTGTAGGAGACTTGATTGGGAATACCTTTTTTCTGGTAAACGTCCTTTTGCGGGTTTTAAGAAAAAAACATTCGGGTGATCGCGCCCTAGAGCGGTGAGCAAAACAAGGACATCAATATCCTCGGCTACTATAGTCACGGAATCAAAAAGGGGTGATTCTTGAAGGGCAGAATTTACGATTAGTGTGTCTGCATCTCCTTGTGCTTGATCAATATGATAACACGTTTCTAATAATTCTATCTTCAAAAAGTCGATAAAAGCTTTTTTGTTGTTTTGGTTACTAAGAAATTTTTCCTGCGAAATTGTCGGAACATTACTGCGATTAAAAATGATATCAGTAGATATGTGTTTTTTAGAACGCCTAAGGCGCTCCCATGACTTAGTACCAGCGATGTCTGGATCATCCGAGTAACCGTCAAATATAATTGTCACCTTAGAACCGTAATGACTTTGAACGTATTTAACGTATTTGTCTAAAATTATTTGAAATGATACATTTCGGTCCCATACAACAGCGTGCAGAAGATATCCACCATCGATTACAAAAAGTTTATTTGGCCCAAGGTCAACGGGATAATCGAGCGGTGAAAAGGCGTTAAACAACGTGGATTTAGTGCCCTTTCGCATACCCTCCTCAGAAAACAAAGACAACGGGAAAGGCGCAAGTTCATACTTAAAATATTGTTTTATTTGACCAATAGACTCCTTCGACACACACATTCGTTGAAAGAGAAGCAAGGGATTTATAACGACGGGAGTTTTCTCCACCTCAATCGAACTCGAGAGGGCACTCAAAGGAAGCACTTTGTTCTTTCTCTTGTGTGATATGTCTTGAAAATTTGCTCCAATATTTTGAGACATTACAGCATCTCCAACCTCGACCGCGCGGTAACAATTAATGCGATCATGAGCAACGACACCAGTAAAAATTGAAATTAATTCCGATCTCTCCAAAAATGGTTCATGCGATGCAAGCCAAAAGTCTAATTTTTCTACGTCCTCATTGTCTCGAAGTACTCGAGAATCTCTATGATCGACATGTTGATCTGAGGTTTGCATAGAAATATCACAGAAATCTTCTACTTGCTCGCAGACATCCTGCAAAGAAATCATTCCCAGAGTCCACGAAGCAAGTGTACTTCCAGAAATCCCACGACCGCGGGTTAGTCCACCTGACGTTTTCATCATTCTCATAAGTGTCTGCTCAATGGTTTGATCAGACATTATTCCGCTCCAAAATTTATTACTTCGCCTAATAGTAAAACGACCACCATTTGTAAAATCCTCAAGTTCTTGTGGAGGCATTTTTTGGTGCAATTCCCGCATATCTTGAAGATAAAGGTGAGCAGACTTCGCGTACAAAAAGTGCCCACTGGAATGAAAGAAAGGGAGCATTCTTTGGATCGTATCTAAATGAAGCGACCAATTACCTGATCTTTCAGCCTCAATAAAATGCTTTAAAAGCGTTACAGTTTTAAAATATTGGATCCAGAGTTTTGAAGTTGGACTCTTCTTCTCTAACATGTCAATAGCTTTCTCGAACTTATTTGCTACTGTTTTTAGGGTCTCCGTTTCCGCGGATTCCATAACTATTGTTCGATCCACATCCGTCACGATTTTATCCATAGCATCTCTTTCTTCATCGGTGAATTCTATGTAATCCATTATTTTTTTTGCCAAGGATAAGTGTACTAAGGTGTGAGCTCGTACAGCTCTTGCGTACGCATGACCAGATATTATATTGTTTACGCAATTATCGGCGTATATTAATTTTAGCAGTTCTTCTAGTCCACTGCCAGACATGAGATATCCGATCGAACCTATAAAGGACATTAGTAAATGGAACCCTCCAAGTCGAACGACGACTTTTGCAAGATCAGATTCTGGATCAACAGCCCCAGTGATGTCGCGAGCTTTCCAATACAAAGGCTGGTCAAAAGTAACTATACAGGTACTTTGATTGGCAGCTTTACATTTGTCAATAGCGCAGCGAAGCGCCGTTAAAACCGTATCGTAATCAGTTGGTGGGGCGTTAATAAATGGAAGACATAGAATTCTACTTTTATTATATTTCTTATTAGCGGTAGCCTCAGTCATGAAACCGTTCCACCCACCAATGCCATGAGTGTAAGACCATTTACCGTACAGCCACATTAAATCGCCAGCTGTCGGAACAATATGTTGCGCCAACGGTCTAATGTTCTTAATATCTAAGACTTTAATAGCGGTCAGTCCAGATCCTTTCCGCTTGCAGTACGATGCAATGGGTATCATACCAATATTTCCTCTTACGGAAGCTGGTAGTTTTTTTAAACGACGGACAAATCTAATGTCTTTCGTAATACCGCTCTGGGGAGTGACACACTGAATCCCGCCCATAGCGTGGAATGTATTTCGCCCATCGATTGTATTCACATTAAAATCGGCATTGTCGAATACAAACTGACAAAATGCATGTGGCAAAATATTTCGTGCAGGACGAATTACACAAGAATTTTCAAATTGTGAGACAGAAGCGTACGAGGCAGAAAAACCTAACGAAGATAGCACATATATGAGATTTTTTGAACCGAACTTTTTATAAAGGTAAGTACCTATCCCAATCAGTAAAGGAGAAATAAATGAGGAAGGTCGCGTAGCCGCGATAACTGCATGAGCTATAGATGTACACTTTTTTTGGCAATTTTCAGATAATCTTCGTTTCGATTTACAGATTATGCCGGTAAGCAGTGTTGTTAAAGTTTCAGGTATTCCGGTTTCAATATTTTCGAGAAAATCGTCACACGGTGGATAATGCTCCGTGTCATACACCTCAGAACGTATATCCTCGAGAATAATTGCAGCAGCTTCACGAACTATTCTCAGCCTTTCTTCACGAAGATCGGACTTCTTGCTTTGGTACCAAGATTTCGATAAAACCTCGTAACCTGTACCACGAAAACAGACCATTGTCTCCCGTCTTGGTTGGTCAATAATTAAAATGTCACTGCCATATTTCTGGAATAATCGGTCTTTCATTGTTCTTTTGTCTGGAACATAATCTCCTTCAATTGCCTTTATCAAGTCTGATAACTTAAATTGACATTCGTCTGAATTTTCGTGCAGATATGAGAATATGCATTCCATAGCTCTATCAATTTTATTGAATCTGTCACTAGTTACGTCTTCAATTCTTTTTTCTTTTACATATAGGTGACTAAAGCAATGGCGGTGATACTTCGCACCAGCCACAATCAAATCTGGAACATCCTTTATACGATTAGAAATTTGTATCGCAGTATCATCGGAGCGATTACTTAACAAATTCAAAACTGTATTTTTGAAACTGGAGTTTGATACCCTCGATAACTGCTTTTTTTGTTTTTTTGACAAATTTATTAAATCTGAACAAATAAAACAACCCTTTTCAAAATCAAAATCGGGTAACGTTATTTCGTGCAAAGATGACGATGTAGCGATATCCATGGTACTCCGACGACGAGTTACACCGTCATTTCTAATATCAGAATAATATTTATAACAATATAGGTGAATTTGTGTTTCACGTACCTTTCGCAAATATTCCTCATGCTCCTTTTGTCCTTTTGCAATACTCCTATGAAGCAATGACTCTACTCCTTTCGTCTTCACTTTAATAGAGGTGCCCTCACTAAGGGATTTTTTACAAATAAAACACTCACTCATTCTCACAATTACAAAATTAGTAGGAGTGTACGCAATAAAATGAAAACAAAAAACCAAAAAACCAAGAAAAAAAACCAAAAAGTTAAATAACAAATTTTCACATTCACAAAAACTAGTAGCAGTCTACTGTTGCTGAAAAACACAATAACATAAAGAAATCAAAACACCAAGAAACAAACAAAAAAAAAACAAAAAAACCCAAAACACCAAGAAACAAACAAAAAACCCAAAACAAAATTTTCACAATCGCAAAAACTGTACACTCTTGTAAACTCTTCGAATGACTTCGAAAAACTGAACATGTCTCTAAAAAAAATTATGAATGGGGGACCTACGATACAGTTTGTTTTACAAAATTAGTCATTTATTGATGACTTACATGTAAAAAGACCAACTCATTCACCTTCATATTTTACAAATGAGTAAAAATATGTACTCCAATACGCTATGCAGAAAAAAGCCATAAAATACCGTCATAAAATATTGTCGAAACATATACCTCTTTTTTATACCTGTGCCACCCCACGTATCTTCGACTTACCTGCGTTTGCACTACAATAAAATCAACAAGAACAACCCGAATTCAATAAATGACCACATCAAATTATTCGCAAGGAAATGCTCTACAAATAATCTCTAAGGCATTTTTTATGTAGAATCAATAATAAAAAAGTTATAGCGCTTTAAAGTTCACCACGCCCAAAATTTTAGTCATTTTTCGTCCATATCTTTTTTATTATTAATATTACGGCAAAACGTTATTTACGAAAGTTGTAGATAATTTGATTATCTAAAAAAAACATCTTTACAAAAATTCTGTAGGACTTACGGTTTTCGAGCAATAAGCAAAACCATTTTTCACACTCAAAACAAGATGGCGGCCGAAGGACACGCCTCCTTATCCCGAAAACTCGGTTTTATACTCCCAACCAACCCCCCTACACATTGCAAAAAAAAAATTGCTGTTTACATAAAATGTTCAGATGGCCCTTTTTTTTGCACCATTTTACTGGACTAGTAGTCTAGTGTTCGGATTAGACCTTATACGACAGCAAAATGAGAGCAAAGGACACTCCTCGTCATAGTACATGACCTGGGGGTAAGAAAGGATTCGAATGTTGAAATGAAGTGAAATCTGATCAGAGATGCAGGTACGTTTATGATGTAGAAAAAGCTAACTCCTAAAACGGCTCTTAATTCAACATTCGAAATCCAGAAGCGTCTTCTATCTGAGAAAGCGACTGGAACACGTCCATGAGATATAGCCTGAAGGCTGCCATTGAGGGATTCAAATAAATGCCATTCACTTGAAATATGTGAGACATTTTTAGATCCACTTCAAGATAAAAAATTCAACCCTTTCATTCAGTCATTCGGTTGAACATTTTTTTTGTATGTGCTGGAGAGCCCCTCCTCAATAAGCTGAAAGGCACAGAGCCATGTGGTTTATATAATTTCGAAAAGCTTCATAATGTAGCATATTCCTTAATTGAGTGCATGAAGTTAGACAAATCAAGCCAACGATCAAAGGACTCTGGGCAACAATGGCAAACCCTTTCCAAAAAATGCAGATGGTCGCCAGTCACAAAAGGATTTAAGTTGCTCCATTTAACACACGAAATTCTAAAAGGAATCCTGTTTTAAAAAAAACCAAGGGAAAACCACATCGGGCGAATAAATAAATTTTCTAATAGAGATGGAATAATTCCCTGTCTCCAGTTTTTACTCTCGCATATATTAATCGTGGCAATGTGGTCGTGCACATCTCTCTACTACAAGAAACAAACGTAAGCCCCAAAACAAGGTATGGGGCTCTAAATTAAAGCCTAGGATTATTTCCAGGTACACGTGGGATGAAAAGTTCAGATTTTGGATATGTGGGACGAACCCCATTTATTATAAATAGAAAGTTTCTGAAGTTTATGAAACCATTTCTGAATGACTGGAAATTGGAAAATATATATATGTGCATATTATGAACAGTACATATATATATACTTTTTTTTACATGAATACATAAAAGTCTGTTTTAATAAATTTCTGTCCTGGAAATAGCTAGGCACCCCCCACAGTGCTCCATGGCATTTTCTGTGCCAAGGTTATCACTTTCAATACGTTATACATACGATATTCGAAAAAAAAACGAATGGAAAGATTGTAATGGATTTATGGCAGCCATTATAGATTCTTCCGTATGAGCTAATAAAAGTTTTTTACACTCTGGGGGTTTTCTAGTGTTAGTTTTATTATTAAAACTATAAAATATATCTAAATTGCTTTTTCGTGTTGGAATGTGTGCGCGAGTATTAATAGATTTTTTTTGTTAACATTGTTTGGTAATCCTACGGAATTCATTATAGGAAAGCTCTTAAATTACTACAAAATTTGTGCATTAAAAATCGGAAAGGATTCTTATAAACAATAAAATTTTATTCAATTCGAATGGAACTGTTTACTTTCGGGTGGCAACGGCGGACATGGCAGTGCGCTTTGTAGCACAAGCGTTTTTTACCTAAAAGTTCAAGCTCACGAGTCATCCTCTGTAGCGGCATGTTTAGTGACAGTCTCTTCAAATATTGAGATTCGCTACAACAAAAATCTTCATTGCTCCCAAGGGGAGGGGGAACTAGGAGAGAAAGGGATCAAGATCCGATAAGTTATAGTTGGAGCCTTTACTGCCTGAGAATTAAAGGCGTTAAAGACTCGGCAAAACTCCACAACACAATCATGAAAGGCACGTCGGTAAATCTCGGATCTGTTAAGAGGACGGACGAGTCCTTGATAGTAACACTACCAGATCGGAAACCTCTATGGTATTACAACAAGCACTATTCACAGACAGAACCATCATTTTATATGGCAGGCCCTACGGCAACTTGGACTACCTGACAAAATAATAGAATTGATAAAGCTCTATATAACAATTACAAATGCAAAGTTCTCCATAATGGAAAATTATCCGACAGCGTTGAGATGAGCTCATGAGAGTGGGTAGGTAGGTATTGTGATATTTGGGACTGGGCAGTTTTTTTCAAGGCCATGACCTTGAAACTAGGCTACGACCTTGAAACTAGATTAAAGTCAAGCACTACCTGTCAGCTAATCAGTAAATGTCACTATTATATGTGTCTATTTCAAGCAAGACGAGTTTCGTGGACAAGATTGCCATGCAGATTGTCTGCGAGGCTGCAAAAATGAAAGTGGGAATGCCTTTAGGTAATCGGAGTATTCACTTCTGCCATCTCCCCGCAACCGTGTACATGGATTTAGAGCTGAAATTTGCTCGACTCAAAGTAAAAGAAAAGACAGCAACTCGAGCAACGGAAGAGATGCTCGGCACACGGAAGAAAAATTACCCAAGCGCAGGTAAAGATGCCCAGAGCTGCAATTCGCAATCAGCAAATTAGTAAAGGCGCTCGGGCTAGGCGTCTTATAAGAGTGTACCTGGATCCATGTAGTTTTCCGCTGGCGTTGGGCCCTTAACGGATCTTGCACATTTACATTCCTCCATACTACAGAACTATTTTTCAAGCAAAATTGCCAACTTTTTCCAGCACGGATAAGGCCATTTACTGTCGTTCTGTAGTAAGGCGGAAATAAGGCCTAGTTTCAGAGTAATGGTTTTGATTGATGAGCTGACAGGTGACAGGTGACTTTGATCTAGTTTTAAAGGCGTGGCCTAGTTTCAAGGTCAAGACTTGGAAAAAAATTCCCAGGACCAAGTCTCCCAATACCTACTCAGGAGTTTGACAAGGATGCCTACTTGCATTACTCTTTGTTATAGTAATAAACGACATCCGTGTCAGCGTTCTAGATAGTAGAACACCATACAATGGGGATTGCTAGACCGTTTTCTTAAATACGCGGATGACTTCAAAAAATACGTTAATCAATTTGGCAACAGTAGTTCGGCACGCTTAATGATAAATCGGATTGAAACTAAAGAAATGCGGATAAATGCAAACACCATTGAACGCAAAACACTGAGTAATTGTGACGTGGAATTTGTAGATAAATACTGTTACTTCGGCGACATTATTACCGAAAATTGCCGGACAGAACGTGTTAATTCCATAAAAAAATAAAGCAAGAAGTGCATACTCATGCCTGTCTCGCATATGGAGATCAACAGATACCCAGGTCTCCTTGTGTATTTTCTTGTGACAAAAGTAAAACCAGGATCCCCATGCATCCGCTCCGTTCCGATCCGTTCCATAGCATTCCGAAAAAGTTGAAAGTTATTCAACTTTTCCGCTCCGAACTGCCATATAAGCCCTAAGCAAACTTCGAATTTTAACTTTGACAGCTTAGCGGATCGGAACGGACCAGATGCATTGGCATCCCGGCTTAAGTTCCACATTACCATGAACTGGTTGGAACTACAGAGTCAAAGAAAAGCTCACCAGTGCTTTTAGTAACTTGGCTTAGGCCGATCTGCGTGTTTAAGTTCCCCAACAAAACAATCATGTCTCACGTATCATAGTGCTTCTTAGTCTGGTACGCAGACGTACAGTAATAATCCTTTCAGCAATTGTCTTCCTTGGTGAGTATTACGTTAACGCCACTTCTACGGTTTTCTGTTTGTTCCTGACAGAATATAGGACACCGTTTGGGCAAATATGTTCCACCGCATCGTGCCATCTCACAATGGTCGGAATTCCAAAAAAGCTGGACAAAAGTATAAATTTCAAAGACGTCGGAATAAGTTGATACTACGGAATAACCTTCAGGGGGAGTCACTGCGTAGTTTTAGAAAGGGGCAAAGAGCTGGTTCACATGTATCGACTACACCTGCAGCCAAAAGTACCTATGCCATATCACAGTAGTTTATGCCATCTGCCACAGACCGCTAAAAGAACACTATATTGAAAGTGCGTGGAAATTTTTACACAAGTACAAATCGTTGTGTGCAATATGGAAGGTGCTCCTGGAGGTATGTTGAATATAATTACTCATCAACCAACTTATTTTTCAACAGTTGCAGGTTTTTAACATGGAGATAAAAAAACCCTGTAATTTTTATTGATTTCTAATCACATAAATTGTACATTATGAAAATAGTTATGATCCCAAGAGATCCCGTCCTGTGTGAAGTTGCAAAATTAGTAGAGTAGTGTCAAGTTTCAATATCAAAAAAGAAAACCGTCGGATTTTTTCAGCGGCTCTGAGTCATTTCTTCTGCCTCATAATAAGTAATTTTATTTTTCAGGAACTCTGAAGTAGGCATCCTTTTACAAAGAAAAGATATTTTCTTTCTCGTAAAGAACAATTTAAAAGATAAATTTAGTATTATTGAGGATCAGCGCCCTCGACAACCCCCATATAACGAGTTTCATGAAATTTGGCTTATTATTAAGCAAAACCGTCCGCCATTTTGTTTTTTGGAAAATTGATAGCGGATTCTTAATCATCGCCCTCGAAAGCCCCCCTATAATGAGTTTCATGAAATTTGGCTGATTATTAAGCAAAACCGTCCGCCATTTTGTTTTTTGGAAAATTGATAGCGGATCCTTAATCAGCGCCCTTTAAAACCCCCAAGTACGAAATTTCATATAAAAAAACTACTTTTAGATGCTAAAAAAACTTTTGTCCAGCTTTTTTGGAATTCCGACCACTGCGCAACTGGCTTTGCTGAGTGCCAATGATTTTGATATCATTTCGGTTCATCTCGTTGACGACTTTATCCCGCCGTCCATCAGAAAGCAGCGTTCTTACATTCCATGATCCGATTCGGGTCCTGGTTCGAAACGGAAAGGTCCTCGTGTTATCTATCCGGCTCCGAAGCATTGTTTGCGATTCGTAGCAAGTGTTTTTTGGGAGTGGGTTGCTAACGCTCAGACTAAGGCGAGAAACACAATTGGAGCTTTTCTGCCAGCTTGAGCTTTTGGCATATAGAAAACCATGCATCTGGTCACAATAACAGCTTCAGATTTTCGGTCAGCCGAAATGCCGATTTTCGGTCAGCTCGAGCTTTAAAATTTTTTAATTTTTTAGCTGGCTGCTGTCATTACCTTTTGTTGATCTGTGCTTCACTGAACGGGCGAAAATGTCGTCCACTTTTGTCTGAAAATTTTATTTTATTTACAACCCAGCCGAAAAGCTGGCAGAAAAGCTCCAATTGTGTTTCTCGCTTAACCGACTTAAAACTCTGTTTTATGGCGTAGAGGACTCGTCATTGGACCGTCTCCCTTTAGCTCCTTCCGCAGAAATACCCCAGCGGCACCAAGGGGAGGGCGAATTAGGAGTTGCGAGACCTGCAGTGACCCTTCTCGGGTTTTGATAGAAGTGATAAATCGGGTGCCACCACTATTTACAATGCATTAAGTGAATACCTAGGTTTCCGAATAAAAGAATTTTAAAACTAAAATAGAATATGAAATATGATTAGTCATTGAAAAGTATTCCACTTTTTACACAGAGATATTTTCATAACTGATTAATTTTTGTTCGCCGATATTTTCCTTGAATTGAACGATTTTATAAATGAAGACAGCCACCGGCAGACTCCGTGGTATCACTGTGGCAACGGTTGTTAAAAAAACGGATTCTGATGGTAAATTTCGTCCATTCTTAATATGGAAACATCTGTTCACTTGGGTTTGTGCAATTGATTGTGCAATAGTTTGAACACATAATATGTGTGAAGTAACATAAACTCTGAAATTGAGGTTGCCGCTTCACGAGTTTGTAAATGTAAACTTTGTTTACATCATCAATTTTCAGGAATTGTGTGCTAGCTTGGAGGCGTCCATTTCCTAGTTAGTATGCAACGATTAAACAGACATCAATTGGAGAGATTTTCAGAACTGAATTATGTATGCATAATACTCGTTGCTTCAACATTGTACTACTCCAAGTCCATCTCAACTACAGGCCATGAAGTTGCCGGGCCTACTAACACTAGCATAGCTGAAGCCCCGGTCCTAAAATGTTGACAGGTGTATTGCAATAACATAGCCGCAAATAGTTTTTAACTTTATTTTTGCAGTAAAAAGTGATAAAATATTGTATTTTATCACTTTTTACTGCACATGGATTACCAGTGATTAGTGCTTTAGTGATTTAAATAAAAAAATGAAAAAAAGATGAGCGATTTAGTGTGTTAATTGTTAAAGTGACCAATTTTTTTTACATTCGCGGTGGTTTTTTCGTGTTTATTTAGGGAAAAAATGTTGAATTTGTGTGGTAATCGAATTAAAAGTTATTTTAAAGTGATTTAAGATTATTATGGAATATTTCTTAAACATATAAGTGCAGAAAAATGTGTAGAAAAAAGTGCAAAAGTTATTGGTATTCATGTTGGGTGGTGGAACTTGCACTCACGGTGGCGGGTTTAGTCCTGGACCACCAGACTATAGCGGCATAGGTTTAACGATCGTGTTGTATATCCATTACATAATTTCTGGTGTAAGACCCCATGTCTTACCTCCCAACCCTTTACAGGCCCATATAGCGTGGCTTTACTAATGGCGTAGCCCAGATGAACGTTCCAGTTCAGTCTCTCGTCTAGCATTACTCCCAGATATTTGACTGAGTCTGAGATAGGGTAACAAAATGTCGAACCCTGGATCCAATTAGGACCTAGGTCTAACAAAGGTCCTAGGCAAGATCATCTGCATAGCCGATGACATCGAAACCAGATTCGTGTAGTTTGGTCAAAAGTTCATCCACAACCGAGCTAAGCTTCCTATGACGTGAAAGACATGCCGTACTGGTAGAGTAAAAACCATAAAAGAAGACAACAAGCTTTCCATTAGCTCTAGTTGTTTGAGTGAAAAAGCTTCGCTTTCAAATAACCAGAGCGAATGGAGCACTCATTGTGTTCTTTCATGGTTTTTACTCTAGTAAAAGGGATCACTGCTGAGCTTAGACTTTCGCATGAAAAACTCACTGAACTTTAAACATTGTTTATAGTAAGAGTCGTCTGAAGTTGTATATTGTTCTAAGCTCAACTAGGATATCAGGTGGTTTGTTTTGTTTTTATTGATCTCTGTTGAATATATATCCACCCACAGCACCACACCTTACTTTAAAATACGTGTATTTATGTCTGTTGCATGTATCCAATTTCCACCTGATTATACATAAAAAATCTTGCTATTCCCCTTCCTACAAAAAACCAGAGTTATAACAAAATTTCTCATTCGTGTCGCGAAAAAAACATCGACCTTACAAAACAATAATTTTTCCTTAAATCAGTTTTAATCCGCCATAAAGCCATCCCAGAATGTGGAAATATGTCGTCCTTTTATTATTTCCATATCGTTTGCACGTTCAGCGCTTATAGAATGAACGATAAATACGAGGAACGAAAATTCCGTAAGATAATCCGCATATGTGACTACGGATATGCTCCTGCAATGACGCTAAAGGATAAACAAATCTGGATGTCGTTACAAGGACGAAAATTTCTGCGGAGAATCTAAATTTTATGTTTTCTTTCGCAATCACCCTGTATTATTCAGCTACTGTGGCTGATGGCTTCTTCCGGCAATCTTGGTCCCGGAAATGTATTCTGAATTCATTCAAACATCCTCTCAGCCATGTTGATGTTGGGGCTATGCCTATCCAGGACACAAATCCGAACAAGAGACTAAAATATTGATAGATTTTCACGCTCACTCGCATGCTAGTGTATTGAATTCCCTTTTTTCATCCTTATGCCCCCCTCATCAACCAGATACAACACACGTGCAGTCAGCAGAAGTAGTTTTCTTCAATTTCCCTAAGCTCTCCTTGAAGCCGCCTGTGGCTGGCTTCTTTATACCATCCTGGGGTGTTTTTGAATAGCGAACAAGGGAGAGATTCATGTGGAATGGGGTCCTTTCATGCAATCAAAGGAAGCTGTATAAGGCGGTGCTGGGGTGGAATCTTAAGGAATTTTTGCGAAGAATATTCAAATGATAAGAAATTCCGGTTCTAATTGAAATTGAAGTAGGATGATTAATGATAATGGCCGTTGGTTTGGTTCGCTCTAGAGGCGGGTGCTCCTTATCGAAAATTAAAAATCAGCTCACCAACGACAGCAGACCTGTTTAATTAACTGGAGTCGCCCCCGACTTTTAGCTACAGATAATATACACCCGCAGCCTGTTGTCCTCTTGCTGGACGTGAAGGAGCTGCCGGATTCACCAGGTGATAATCTGCCTCTAGGGTACTGGACTATACCGGATTTAGGTTTTTTTCTGTATTTATGACCTCCTTAGCACTTTTGAGTTAATAAATTTCTCTGTAGCATAGCTATGGTTATAGAAAACAGCGGCATATTGAGGTAAAGTCGATCTTTTTTAAATACGATGTTTACATCTTATCTTTTTTTGAGGGATGAAAAATTTGTCGAGATATGGATACCGATGGTTGTTAATTAACACGACCTAACCTTGCTGTTCTATCACTTAAATCGCTTTCGATAATTATGTAAAAATCGGTATAGGCACGTTTTGGCTCAATATCTCAGTTTTATTAATTATGGAACGTGACATCACGTTTCAGATTTAGACTCTCATATCTCAAGAATTAAAGCGTAGGTTTGTCAAAATGTTTTTCTGAATACTTTAAAATATAATAGAGCTTCACAAAATGAAACTCTTTTTTATGTGATAGTCTAAGTCTAAGGTCAGGCCTCTCTTTATATTATCAGTCACCCATAGTGCGGTTATGGTGTAATGTCTAGAAGTAAGCTTAGCTCAGGATAGGATAGAATAGGCTAAGAGGAGCCTGAGGAATGAACCCTTTGTTAGATCTCTTGAGTCTTGGATGTTGGATGAATTCGGGAATACTGACTGTGGAAGGTTGTTCCACAGTCGAGCAGTTCTAGGTATAAACGAATTCCTGGACCGAAATGCGCCCGAAACTAAGGCCTGCAGGATATGCAAGTGAGCTGGTCGTCCTAGGCTTGTATTGCAGAAAAAACATAGCGGTAGAGACAGAATGTTGTTTATTTCGTTGGACCAATCGCTATTGTAATAGCGCGGAAATTTTACCAGAAGTGATATATCTCTGCGGGGATTAAATAAGTCTCTGGAGGTTCAAAAAGTCCCACCGTCTCTGCCATAAATAAGTTGTATTTGATACAGGGCCGAAAGTAGGACTTGTAAATTACAGCGATATGCCGGTGGCTGGAGGATGAAGCTGCAACTATTAAGAAATCCTTGATATTGAAATGCCTGTTTGACGTTTTTGATTTGCAGATTCTTAGTTAAAGTTATGCCTAGGATGTCATCAGATGAGACATATGAAAGTTTGGTGCAGGCTATGTTAGAGATGAGACAGTACTGAGTTTTCAAAGCGTGGAATTCGACACGGTTCTCGCGGCCACATTTTAGAATGCAATGTGTCTGTTGATTGAGTCAGACATATGTGATCAAAAATTAGTAAGACTCGAATATCGTGGTACAGCATACCCCGATATGAATTCTTTCGACCGAGCTGCTGAGCGTTGTGCGTCGTTTGTGTAAAGCTATTGGCCAGAAACGACCACAATTATGTGAAGAAAGCTTTAGGTTTTTGCATAATGATAATGTACCTTCTCACACTTCACTGGTTATTAAAACATTAATTGGCCATAAAATTCGATTCATATCGATCTTGTGCACTGCCTAAACGGCAACGGGCAGCGATTCTCTGGGGAGACCGGCCGAGACAAGGGGAGTCGCAAGGACTATCATACCGGGATAAGTTGACCGGGATCACCATTGGAGTGGTCCCGGACAACTTCCTGCAGGCAAATTGACGGTGGTGTAATCTTGCTCAATTGGTGACTTCATCCAGTCTTGAAGGCGATTGATAGTTTTTCGGTGATATGTGACTGGGGGTTAATTAAAATCACTTGTGCCAACAAACCCACTACTCAATGACTGACGGATGCTGCCGGAACGCTACTAGTTTTGGGGAACTGCAACCTCAAAATAATCGAGGCAAAGGACCCTCCCAAATTCAATCGGTTTTGAGTGACCTTTTGGCATGTGATGAGTAGGAAGGTGAACCAGAACCCTTGCCCTAAGCATTGACGATGAGGACGGCTTCGGAGGAATCAAGGTCAAAAAAATTTGCATGAAAAAGGAAACTCTTGCTGGCTCACAGCAGAAGGTAGAATCCGACGATACGTAGCACAGTAGGGCTGCCTCAGCGATCTTTTGCCAGGTGCTGGCAAGCCAAGCTGTTGACGTGGTCTTGTATAGGAGCCCCGTTTAAGTAACGGTACTATGCGTGTAGTAAAAGGATGTCCTCAGAGACGAGTTTTATCTCCACTTCTGTAATGGTGCTTTATTGTAGATGAACTCCTAGAGCTACTCAATGGCCAAAACTTTTTCTCCCAAAGTTACGCAGACGATGTCATCGTAGTAACAGGTGAAACAAAAAGAACCATGCCAGGGTGCCTGCACAGAACTCCGCTTAAAAGTATCATAACTAATTTAAGCAAACTCAAATAATGTTTCCTATAGGGGCCATACGCACTACTTCGAAGGCAGCGCTGCAGGCTTTACTCAATCTAGTACGGCTGCAGATTGAAGTAGAGTGGTGTGCCATAAACGCGGCGTTGCATCTGAAAGCGAATTTCTACCTTGGCGCATTCTACTATAAAAATAACATTATAGGAGAGATTCTGGGCAGAGAAGCTATCAGACTGCATGCCCTTTAGATCTTTCTCAAAATTTGAGCCACCTTCCTATGTGCACGAAGACAAGCTAACCTGGACTTTTCCTAAAGTGCCCAAGGTGGACTAGTATCAGGCGCGGATTCAAGGGTGGGTCACGGGCGTCATGATCCCCCAAAAGCGCTCGCTGTTTAAAAAACTAAATTGACCCAACTAAAAAAACAAAAATAAAAACAAAAAATAACCAAACGACCAAAAACGACCCAACCTTTTTGCAAATTTAACAAACGACCTTAAAAAAATTACCTTCAAAGTCAACAACAAATTTATTGATTTATGCTCTTTCTATATGTTTTGATTTGCAAACTCTGTAGTTAGCTGCACACTTCATCAAAAACACATATAGTCCAGGAGGGATAGCGAAAAAATTGAAATAAATCTACCTTGCGATTTTTTGACGCTATAATTAAGAGAAAGGCTACGTTCAGACGGTGATTTTTTGCCCGTACACCTTTTACGGAATTTTATCGAATAGAACACTGGCAATGATAATTACATAAGCATGTTCCCACTATGCCCATGCGGGAAAATCCCGTATTCGTGAAATTTGTTTTCCCGCATGCCGTACGAACTTGCCACTAAGATTCGATAAATCTCGAATGTATTTTATCGAATACGTGATGAAGTAGCCTTTAGTTTTATATTGCGTCGTTCACATGAACGAAATTTTCGCGAATCTCGAGCGTTTTTGTTCTAGACTGTTTTTCGATTTTGTGCCACGAATTTTAATTTAATAAAAAAATTATTATTGAACGAGTACATTAGAAACACAATGTTCGAAAGGTGTAAAGAACTATTTTCAAAAAATACTATCGAGTTTCTTCATGAATCTTTTCCGGCTTTTGTGCATTATTCAGCGCTAATTATCATGTTTTTAGGTGCTAGAAGCCCCTAATAACACTAATCATTATTTTTATTTAATTTTCAGCCAAGGCGACTATCTTCTTAAAATCTTATTAGTTCTTAAAATCAAACCAGATTTACGTGAAAAAATCGAATCGAACAGTCCCGTGTGAAGAGCCGTCCCGTATTCGATAAAACCGTACATATACATACTCGTGAAAAACTCGAGTCGAATAGTCGCCGTCTGAACGTAGCCAAAGGGGTTCAATGATTATTTTGTTTTGGATAAAATCGGTTCAGACGAACAGGTGGAAAAAAGTTAATAATAGTATGGAAAACAGGTTTTTCAACTTTTAGGCGCGAAAATATTTTGGTTTTGGAAAACAAAAAAATAGTACGTAATAGCGCTTAAAAAGACGAAAAATATGACTTTTGGACGATTGAAATCGGTCAACCGGTTTTTGCAAAAAAAATAAAACCGTTTTTAGTCCACTAGAAAATTCGGTTAGTTTTGTTCGTTTTGTTAATTTTGTTTTTGTTTTTTAGGAGTAGACATTTTTTTCCGCCACTTTTAATTCCGTGACCCCCCCCCCCCCCAAAAACAAAATCCTAGATCCGCGCCTGACTAGTATGGTACACGGATGGCTTCAAAACAGAGATAGGTGGGGGGGTTGGAATCAGGAGTGAAAGCACCAGATTCATTAGAGCGATACTCCTACGAACCCTAGCAGAGTTGTACGCTGTCCTTCTCGATCGTTAACAATCGAAATACTTCTGTTTTGGGTGCGGTTAATCGGGGATTCAAAGGCAATGAAAAAGCAAATACCCTATGGCTTTGACATTGTATTCATTGGTCTGGAACCGAGTATTGGGGCACTCACCAACTTGCTAAAAGGGCCCTTGCCGAATGGACTTTGATGAACAAATCAGGGAACTTGTTAGTTAGATTACCAGACGGTACGCCCTATATTGCCACACTTAAGGAGAATAGGAAGGACCCGCCTGCAGGCTTTGTTTGGAGGAGGATGAGTCTGCCCTTCATATTCTCTGTAAATGCCCCGCGATATCGAGAAGCAGGGTATTGTTGTTTGATGAAACTCTGCTCGAACAGTAAACACTAAGTGATAAGCCACTAGGCAGACTGCTGAACCTGTTCAAGGGGTCTGGCCTACAAATATGAGGTATAGGGGTGTAGTACAATAGTACAACAGGGGCTGTTTTTATTATCACCTCCTCCTTCCGCATGAAGGAAGTTGTAGTGAATATAGTAAAATTCTTTTTAATGGACGTGATCAAGCACCAGAAATTGTTGTTGCCAGCTTCTGCGTTGAAGAGTTGATTTTCTTGGTGGCAGATTTACAAGAATTTCTTAGTTTCATTTACTCTGGACAAAGCGATTCACTCGCGGTACTCTTGTACATTCTGAAGGCGCTTTGTTTAGTTTTCATTGCATTCATATATTCCCGATTAAACTATCTGTTCGGCCTAGGGTTCACAGAATAAGTAGAATTGGGAATAGCGTTAGACATGCATTATTGAACTGACAACTGCGATTGCACTTGGCAATTTGAGTTTTATTTCCAATATCAAAGATAGTTTTCCGCAAGATCCTTTCTGGCCATTGTTGAATAGCTTCTTCAGGACCTATACTTACAGGCGGCAGCAGCGATAGTCAAAATGGGCTTTCGATTAAAGTTAACTATTTTTTGCATCAGTTTTTTTTTTTGAGGATGTAAAATAAAATTGTGTTAGATTAGAACTAGCAACGCCCAATATGATTTTATATTCAAAAATTGTTCTCTTATTCAAATACCAAGCACTAATCTATAACTAACGCATGATATGTAGATTATTGATATTTCGAACTCTTTTCTACATGGTCCTAAACATGAAACCAAGCTCGTGATTGATGTTGTGCGTCATCATTGCTAAATATGTTGAGCATAAATGTCACATGCCTTGATATTAATTTAATTTTATATAATTCCAGGTCCATTTCTAGTTACAAAACATACACCATAAACAATTTTTAAATTACTAATAACCGCTTTATTACGACAATAAAATGAATTACAACAGCATTAATTCTAGTTAATTTATTCACAGATACTTTATTAAGATTCCCTATCCAAGGAGTTCAAGTAAAATAATAACCCATAAATCTTTAATTTTATAACTTTCGCATTGTTTAACCACTAAAAAAGTTTCCATGTTAGGAAATCATAAACTAACTTTGAGGGCAACTCTTTCCTAATATTAAGTACTAAAAAGTGGCGAATAATCTTTCATTACTGCCATTGAAATTAGGCTTTTAGCCTCTTTTATGGTGTTATAAATAGGCATTACCATGCCCCGAAAAAAAATCGCCCATTTTATTTTCACGAACACTTAAAGGCGTTTTTCGTTTTTCCTAAAGATTTCCACCCATGCATGGAGAGCGAATTTTATTGATTACGCGAAAGCAAGTTGGAAAGCACTTAAGGCACAAAAATGCTCTTATCATCTTGTCTTTTAATCTCATCGCATAAAGATTTTTATTGCGCGTTGTGTATGAGAGTTCATCAAAAATTCAAAAATTATGAGCAGAGATATGATAAAAAATTTTATTCACGAATAATGGAAAATATGTTCTATGAGGGATTTTCAAATAAAGACAGATTTCGGTACATGGCCCCCATTTGTTGACAGTTGAAGGCTCTGATAATATGTTGTAGGAGTATATCCATGGTTTTCGTGCGGGGGGGATGTAAGGGCACAGCCGTGTTTTGTAATTAGGTGAAACATAAGCAATTTTACATATTTCACTTCAAAATAAAATGAAATTGCATTCTTCTATGTAATTGCATGTTTACTAAGGAGTGGTATTCATGTTTAAATAAGCCAGAGGTTATGAAAAAATCAGAAAAGTCTCAAAATGATAATTTTAGATACTAAAAAAACAAACCAAATTTACGAAAAATATTGGTAAGGATACATCGATTTGCATATGGTTTATACTCTCTTGTAAGTTTCCGTAACCAAATTGAACATGTTCTAGTTAATAATGGATATGGCAGTATTATAAAAGATGGAAGCGAGGAGTGAATGTGGACACTAATCACTACTTAGTTGATTGCAAATGCCCGACTAAAAATATTTTGTTTGGGCCCCATGGGTTTCCCTAAATTCCACACTCGCCAGAGTCGCGATAGAAGTGGTTGGGGTTAGGTGGTTGGGACAGTTCCTTCCTACTTCTCTCTTCCCTTCACTATCTATCGACTAGAGCTTGCTGTTCGACATTGCACTCTATACGAAGAAAATAGATTGTCGACAGTACAAAGGGCTTTCCCTGAGCTCTAGTCTTCCACATAAAAAAAAAAAACTAGGGTCATATGCGGAATCCGCGTTGGGGCCAAATATAAAATGTAACGTTTTGCCTAACTTGGGCCCAATTAGGATTTCCAAGTTTGGCCCACGTTGGGTTAACCGCAGTACTCTCTAAAAACGAATTAGTAACTATTCACTGTTTTCCATTTTACCAGTCAACCAATGAGAAACAGCGAAATTTTGCTGGTTGTATCAGTGAAATTCACGTAAAAAGTGGAAGAAAAATTAACGCGAGTGACGTTTTCCCAACCAGCCCACAACTAAGTACTAACCACGTCCAATGCTGCTTGACCTTTGTGTTCAAACGAAAGCCGGTCATCATTATAATTGGACGCAAAGCGCAGTGGTAGCCGTAAGCGGCAAATAATCCATAATAAATTTCGTACTAGTCCCAATTTCAAAGAACCAAAAATATTAAGGCAATGCAAAATTAGAATATTTAAAACATAAATTCGCCCTGTTCTGTGCTACCAGCCTGAGGCTTGACGAATTAGAACAAAAGCTAGCTTGAAGAAATTTCGGGCAAAAAAATATCGTCGTGAGTATATTATTTCGAGAAACTCCTGTAATTCCATGATCAGCAGAGTTAAATAATCATTTATCCGAGTAAAAAGGCAACTCGTTCGAAGCTAGCATGCAGCAGGTAGGTACGTACTAGCCTGCACGGCGCCCGCAACTAGCACGCACGCTTGAGAAAAAATAAGGCTCGCCCGCACTTAGCATGCAGCTGGCACGCACGCAGAGTGTCAACCCGAGTAAAAATAAAACTCTCCCGCAGCTAGCATGCATCAGGTACGCGCTAGCCTGCACGGCGCCCATAGCTAGCTCGCATAACAAACAAATGCGCATGGCACATTTTTACTATGGTAATGACAGGTTGGGAAGTAAGATATTTAATGCTACAGCAGGCAGTAAACATTTCTGGTCCTTGATAAGTTTTATCAAGAATACCACAAAAATCCACTACTCCTTGTTTTATTTACAAGAGAAAGCAAATCCAAGGCCGATTCACTAACATCTCTCTTCGTCTTGAACTCTTCTTTACCTGACACTACTCTGTTACCCCTATCTCAAAGTGTACCGCTAAAACAATGCATGGAGCTTGACTTAAAAAAGCCTTAAGGAGCTTGACTTCAATAAATCCAGTTGCGCTGAAAATATACCCCTCGACCTCGATATTTTTAAAAATGTCCCTCATCTTTGGCTGAACCTCTGCGCAAACCCTTTGACTAGGTCATACTTTTCCGGAGTTTCTGGAGCCCTTGTTCATCAGCCCATACCTAAAAAGTGACAATTACTCTCCAAAGTTATGGAGACAAAAAATCAAAAAAATCTTAGGTAATATTTTAAATATGTATAACCAAATTCTACAGGACAAGCAAAACGCGTTGTGTGTCTGACGACAGAACATCTCAATCAAAGCAATCATCGCCTTGGTGAGCTTAGCCTGGTTACTCTAGATATGTACATATATCCAAAGTTTTCACAAAATATGACACCCTGCTCTGTTGACTAAACTTCAAGCTATTGGTATCGATCCAGTTCTAAAGAAGTAGGTTGGGAGTTTTCTTTCCGGCCCATCACTTGACATCCTAAGCATAACTTTAATCGCGGACCTACTTCTTCTTTGGCGTAGCTCGATAAGGCGCCAAACTGCGTGGTCACACTTATCGGTTTTAGCTTCTCTTGGGCTTTCAGACTCTTTGAGCCACTGTAGGAGTGTAGCAGCCCTTTTAGAATTTTAGCGCTATTACCATAACGACTGTTGTACTAAAATTAAGCACTTCATCTTTGTTGAATTTAGTTTTCAAATAGAACATGCATTGGTTGCTCCACTAATCCCTCATGATTTTTCTAGGTTGATTCCATCAAACTTAGAAAAGTTAGCAAAGACTTAGCTAACAAAGTTAGCGCTTTCGTCCAAATTTAACGGACGTGGCGTCACGAAAACTTAGGCTAAAAATTAATGAAAGCACATAATGCCCCCCTCCAGGCAATCTAAAATTCTTCGTCCACTTAATACTACAGCGGCGTAGTCAGATTTTTTGTTTCGGGGACGGGTTTATTATAAAATTCTTTGGAGAGATGGATATTCAGCCGGTATCTTTCTTCATTATCTTCTTCGTCAATGTCAATGCTGTCTTGCTGTCGGGAGCTCGAAGCTGTCACACAACCCTTCGAACCATTTGCAGATCGGGGAGCCATGGTTCGTACATCCACAATTGCTTTGGCAGTCTTTTTTACATTTACAAGAAATATGCCGGAGTATCGAGTCTAGTGCAGGGTTCAAAGTGGCTGGCACTTGCACGAGACCACTGCTTCTTGTTCCCAAGCCCACTCGTCCGGTCTATTTCTTGCGTGCTCGTCAGCAGATTGATACCTACTAATGTCACATATAAAACCCTCCCGTCGATGACATATTCTGTATTGTTCATATTGGGTTGTTCAGTCGGTGTAAAAGCCCTGTACAAGGTCGATTTTGTTCCTTTATTCATCGCCAACGCAAAAAATTCTCGCAACTCTTCTCGCGACTGCCATTCTTTGTAAAAGTATGATTGGGTGCCGTAACTATCTAGGGCGGGTGGAAGTACGATCATTACTTCCTCGTGGTGGCCACTGGACGCTGTCCTGAAAGGGATGGGTTAATAAGATCAGGCCTACCAGGCCAAGTTAAAAGTTATCGTGTCGAGGGCTGCATGACCGTGGGTAGTTTTTGTACGTAGTTTTTCTCGTTTAACAATCTTCTCTTCGCATCGGCAGCACCAAGTTGAATAATGCCTTATTCTGGTATGCTCTGTCAGGGGCCGTGTTTGGTTTCTCGAGTCGATGGATCGACTCCACAAAAAAGACGAAATAAGCGCTGCCATACAAAACCATCAAACTGTGTGATATTACTCCAAGTGCAGTGAGCCGCGTATATTTATCTCTATCGACACGTAAAGAGACGGTAACGCCGATATCGTGTTGCCAAATGCCAATTTTGATTTATTGACAGAAGTCGATATCGACTCAAGATACCAAATACGGCCCCAGGATGGACTTTCCCCTTCATACCATACTCAAGAGACTTCTGTGGACCAATTAAGCCAGAAGGGCCAAGGCAAGCAGAGCCGGAGTGAAATTGGGGAGCCTCACGGCGGATACACGAGTTCTGCTTTCGCGAACTCATTCCCTACCGACCAAAGGCAGGAGGGCGGCCAGGAACCCGGGAAGCCAAATAACAGACATAGACAGCCGCCGCTTTGTCCAAAGTTCTGGACCCGCCAGAAACTTGGCAGTGCCTACTTCCATATAATCAATGGTGAAAATCCCCATTATCCAGGGAAGCAGAGTCCCCAGAAGAAGAGCAAAAAGGGTGGAGTTGCAATTACCTAGTCTTTTTCTATTTTCGAGCCAAGCTTACTACTAGACATTGTAGCATGGCGTGAACGACATGACGGACTGGTAGTATAAAGGGTGACACATAGACTTCTACACTGATAAAAAAATTGTCTTGATTCCAGCAATTCGATAATCTTCGTTTCGTTGTCTTGAGTAGAAAATTTTTTCAGTCTTAACATGAGAATGCTGTCTCAGAGTAAGACACTGGAAATTCTTGAGCCAAGCAATCGTATTCTTCGCTCAAAACTTATTTTTTTCGACCAAGATATGTCTTCTCGAAATAAGATTGTTTAATTTTTTACTCATGAAACTAAATTTTTAATTCATCAGTATGATAAGTTACCGGACTTTCAAGTTCTAAAAATATATCACAACTATTAAGACCGATTTTAGAACTTGAATTGTTTTCAATTATGATTTTTTTTATCAGTGTAAGGAGGGCCGAAATTAAATGGCGGAGGCCACGGAGAACACTGGCAGGGGCGGCGCTTTCATAGGTGCAAATAGTGCACTTGCACCGGGCGCAATTTCAGAAATTAAAATTAAAAAAAAAGTTCAAGACTTTGAAAAAAATAATTGTTAAGGTATTCCAGTGACTTTATTTTCATCTATTAAAGGAATTCATTTTTATTACCACAATTTATTTTGCCAGTTTTTCGATAAAATATTCTGTACGTCTATCCCCGAACTCATGTGGATCCCGCGCGCGTAAGAATTAACACGATATAGTTTTATCGGAGCACTTACGTTGGATATCTAATAGGGCAACCTAAAATAAATATTTAAGTGTTTGTGCCTTTGTCCATTTTCCTTCAGCGCGACAAAAAAATGAGGAGCTGATGGGGCGCAATATGGTATACTGCACCGAGCGCACCTCTTACGCTAGTAGAGGACCACAATCATACATTCTTGGTAATGCAGTGAGCTGGAAAAACAGAAGACGGATAGTAGAAGGCCCTCAAATTGGATAATGACGGGCGACAATTCATTTTCCTGGGAGAACTACAAAGCCAGAAAAAAAAACATAAATAAAGAAAACTCTACGACTATCGAAGGAGAGTGCCTTGGCCGAGGAAATTATCTTAGAGCATAGAGAACATATCGGAAAGTCTCAAAGTTCATGAATCAATGCGGAGGATGGTAGAAAAGCTGGAGGAAAGTAGTAAAATGATGATGGGAGCCCACTCTCCAGGAAGCTACTTCTCGGGTAGGTCTTGCGATTACTCGAAATCAAATGGAAACGAGGCTGAACCGAGATTGAGTTGACAGGATCGTGACAGAAGAGGGATTTAAATGTGCCATAGGTGCTGTTAATGGTGTGGCCACACTACGCGGTCTTGGGTCGTACGCGCTTTTGCCTTTTTTTTCATATAGAGTTTTATGACTTTTTTACGACTTTTTTACGACTTTGTCCATGGTAAAGGCCGTGCGGCCAAACAACGCGGACAAAAGGCTGTGGTTAAAAAGGTACATTGTGCGTCCACACACTATGAGCTTTTCAAAAGCGCGTACGCCGTTTCAAATGAGAATTGATTTTTTCTCAAGGCCCGTCCTCACTACGCGGACTTAGAATCCACGCGCTTTTGGTCGTACGGCCAGCCAAAAGCGCGCGTGATCTTTTAATTTTCTGAATCATGAGTGAGAAAAAATCAATTCTCATTTGAAACGGCGTACGCGCTTTTGAAAAGCTCATAGTGTGTGGACGCACAATGTACCTTTTTAAGCACAGCCTTTTGTCCGCGTTGTTGTGCCGCACGACCTTTACCATGGACAAAGTCGAAAAAAAGTCATAAAACTCTATATGAAAAAAAGGCAAAAGCGCGTACGACCCAAGACCGCGTAGTGTGGTCCCACCATTAGAAACAAAAAACGTCCAAAAGATGAGATTTTTTACGCCCCTGGCATACCTACTGAGCCTGACACTTCGCTCTACGTCTTGACATTTTTGTAGTAATATTTTCAGTCTCGACACAATTGTCTTAACTTTTCTTTCATGCGGACATACTACTGAATCCAAACAGTGACTTAGATTCAATTAACCGACGGCCCTACATTCGCACAACTTTGTTCTCACCCGCCAATATTTCCATATAAGCAAACGGCCCGTACTTTTTGAATGTGCCTTGTATATTTCGTCCTTACTGACGTGTTTCAATACTTCTGCAAAAGTGTGAAAAAATCAAATCATTCGACAATGGACTCAGTTATTAAATGATGACTTAATCTGGCGATTACATAGCGATTATAAAGCGTTGTTGCCTAAAAATAAGTAACAATTAAAAAAATCTTAATTTTGTTATTAATTATCCTTAAAAAGGAGTGTCCCTTAGCTTTGGGGATTAAATCTAAGTATTGACGATTGACCCAATTCCGGGAATTAGGGGATATTTCAGGCGAACTTTTGTTAAGGATTAAAAAGGTCCTTGTACAATTATTTCCCTAAATTACAAGGATGGCAGTTACATTTAACGAGATAAAGAAAGGTTTACGTTTAGTACCTAATAGCATAAAACTGTGTTAAGTGAAAGCAATCCCAGCTGTAAATTACAATTAAAGTTAGGCAACTCTAGCGAATTAGGTTCACTTTAGTAATACTTCGTTAATCTGTCTCCAACCAACAACAAGAAAAAATGTTAAGAAAAACTAAATAATTTGTACGTAATTTTTTTCTTTATATTTTTTAATAAATTTTCCTTTTTTTTGTTAATTGGAACAGCCTTAATGTAGCAAGTTATCCACACTTGTTTTTATAACATTTTCGTTGTGTATCCAAAATTAAAGCTTAATTAACAAAAATTAAATTTACAAAATTTTCTTATTAGTATCCACAAGGATCCTGTTGTCCTCAAAACAGGATAAATCCAACATAATATAGTTTAAAAAAGGAATTCATGTACATACCCGTGGCACTTTCTCCTTGGGGAGCTCGGAATGGTCGCAGGGTCCATCGCCGCACTGAAAAAAAGGACGAAAAAAAAACTCGTATAGTATAAATGAAGACAAAGCACTCTTATTTCTCAGTGTGTCGTCCTTTTGGATTTCGGGGCCGGGTTGGGTAGGGGGGATTTTTTTTGTTGGGAGGAAATGGCGGAAAATTTAGTGGGCGGGACATTAACAATTATTAGGACAGATGAAAGTTTTCCAAGGTTATATCCTTAAGGAATTGTCAGTGTGGCACATTCAGTCCTGGACTTTAACAAAAGAGGATGAGTTCTAAATTGGGAGATCAATTGTGTTAGGGAAAAGAAATGACAGGGACTAGAGGTGTTATTAATGATTCAAAGATGTCTGCTCTATGCTTTTTCAGGGTTAGACGTTCTTATACTTGTTGGGGATGAAAATTATCTTTACACTATTTATCAAAAAACTAAACTGTTTTGATTTGGGTCAAATCCTGTTTATGGGAAATCATGCAGTTAATGTAAAAAGGGGTTTTAAGGCTTTATGATGACAGCTTGGTTAGAGTAAATTTGAGTTTCATAGAGTGATGTAATTGATTACATTTTTTTCTTCACAAATCTGTTAAGGAATATACAACAGCACCGAGGTCAAACGCAAAGGGAACAAATTTTGTAAACCTTTTTCTACCTTATTTCTTTCTAAAACAAGTTTAATTATAGGTATTAAATCAGTAATGGCTGCATATGCTCCAATTACAAAACTATTGGTTCGATAATTGTGCCAAATAATTTTCAATGAACAAGAGAGAAGTTGTTGTGGTATTCCATTCGTTTGTGGGCATGTAACAATCTTAGAGTCCTTTGTAATTAATGACGACATTAGACATGAATAATTCTATTATTGAAGTAGAATTAATTAAAGTGAAAAAGATTGTTTATTGTCAATCAAATGATGTTGATCAAAGTAACAAATTCAAAATTGCAATTTTCGAGATTTCTTTGCTGCCATAATCTCGAGAACCTCATTCAGATAAACACCTAAGTCGCCATGGATTGACAGTACGGCGAGTGCACTGAGTCTCTCATTGCCCGTTGAGTTTCGTATGTTTTAATTCTCTTCAGTGGCGAAAATGACGTATCCACACTTGCCGTTGTGACCCGAAGAGTCGTCAAAACTGTTAAAAGTTATTTGATTGTTGGAAATCTGCGCGGGTCACAAAAATCCAAAACTTTTTTCTCGAGTTCTGATAATTTTTCATACCACATTTTATATTCAGTTCTTATAGCGGATTCTGATACTCGGTCATGGAAGTATGGAACAAGATGATCCAACTAATCTACGTTTTCAGTTGCGGAAAATCCAAGGAAAAGTATCTGTAAGCTTGAAAGGATATCCCACACCTAAAATGACCTTAGCCGTAGTGCAAATATCAACTTTTTTAAACCTTCATAACTTTTTTCCATTACTACTGAGCAATGTGCACCTTTTAATTTTGTTTATATAAGATCTGTACTATTTAATGACATAGATTTCATATATGTAAATTCTGGGGTACAAGCACAAACAATTTTTGTCCATCTCCTTTGTCTGACAAATTCTGAATCAGCGTATCGACCCAAGGAATAAAAATAGCAGAACGAAAGTAAGCTTCAAGTCCCGATGCCAAATCACGTGATTTTTCTTGCAGTCGAACTGACAAAGCAAGCGTGAAACTGAAAAGACTGACGATGAACTCGCTTTTCTGAACTGCTGCAAGTGAGCAGACCGCTGTTTTTGAGATGATCCAAAATTTCCCAGAAAGGACACCGCACTTTTCTTATGGAAAATGGCTTTCGGCTAATTTTCTTGAAATATTGCAGGTTGATAGTTCAAAAAATGAAGATCAAGAGTCTCAATGGGCACAAGAACCCATGACCCCAAAAACCATCCCCAAGGGGCTGGAGCAGAATTCAAAAATTTATTCTTGTAGTCCATCAAACGGCTACCCCAAACAACCACCCCTTTAACCCTTCAATCACCAACCATCTAACCCCTCCTCTCCCCCGTCCCCTCACGGCCGACTCTCAGTAGAGTCAAAATGAAGTATACTGACCTTTCAACTTATTCGTTCTTGATTTTTTGTTGGCCTTGTGCGCGTTTCATTTCGGTTCGTAAACAATTACAATCAAAAATTGGTTTGGGGTTCTCGGGTTTTGGCGATTAAAATGTGAAAAGTATAGATTTTCGGAAATTTCGAATTTGAAAATTTTGAATTTGAAGTTGTGATTGGAAATTTTTAAAAATTAGGGAAACGGGAAAATTTCGAAAATCCAAATTTAGGAAATTGGAAAATTCTGCGAATTTTCAATTCGAAATTGGAAAATCAAAATTTACCGCACTCTTTGAGATTCAAAATTCTAAAAATTCAAAATTTACAGTATTGTTTCTCAGAATTTCGGGGGGCCCTATAGCTGGCTACGGCCCTGGTTTCGACATACCTTAACCATAAAAATATGTTGTAACATTTGCATTTTTTTTTCTTTGTTTATTTTAATGAGGAATAAAGCCCACCACTTGAACAAATCTTTGTTTCAATTTCTTCGTTTCAACAGGTTTAACAGTCCGCTCAAAGTGTTGTTATTCAGACATATCTGTTCTAGCCAAGTTGCGTTAAACAACGAGTCTGTCACCGAGAATGTGAAGGGCAATCTACAGGTTTGCTGCTCCGGCGCCCCAATTTTCAAAATCTGGTAAGTTATGGCCCAATGTCCGGTAATCAAACCAACCAGTTTCTTCTTATGGTTCCTTTTGGGCTCTAAGAATTTGCTGGCAGCGTTGCTAGGCGACCCACGAATATAGTCGTAGTTGCCCTGGTGGACCTCCGGTATACATAGCTGTATGTAGTCCCTGTCGTAGAGATGGTAGCTAGACTATCCAGCTGAATGCTCTGTCACACCTAGGGATTACGGCCCTAATTCAAACATCCACAGCTGCCGCTGTCTCCACCCTGCAATAATTTAGGGAAAGCCTAGGATAGTATTCCCGTTTCTGTAACCTCTTCCATTTTTGCAATTTTGCTTTATTTGGTTACAAAGCTATTAAGGCTCGTTCTATGTCACCATACTAAGGTCCCTTTTACTACCATGGGCCTTATGATGGCGGTGTACACTCAATACATACATAGCTAGAACACCAATAACTGGAAGAATTATGCAATCTCTAAAAACTATAAACTGTAATTGCGACCCGTAAAATGTGCAAGTGGGATTTCAATTCAACTATCCCATCGAAATTAGCTATTTTCCCTATTAACCCAGAAAAACATGAAACCGCTACACATATTATGTAAAAAAGCAAAAAAATCTCTCTTGATGAGATATGCACTACACACATTATAAGGAAAATGTTACCGCAAAAAAACTGGTGGCAGCGGTCAGATAAGGAAGGTCTTCAAAAGTGATTCTTCTTTCTAAATCCATTCTGATTGCATTAATGTTGTAAAGAATTACAAACAATTATTTCATCTTTTTTTATGCATCACGGGATGGGTTTTATTCTGAAGTCGGTTTTTACAATTTTATTTTATTCTTTGTTTCTCTCTTATCTTCTCTTCACACTCTTTTCTCTTTTATTAATTACTAGCAAAAAACCCGCGTGCGTCGCAAGTGCTTTAAATAAAAAAAGTTTATGTGTGCACTGTCCGCGGAAGGAAAAAGTGAAAGAAACAACAAATCTTGAAAAAATGATTTTGGAAACCTTTTATATGGTTAATTTCTATTGACAGCTTTTTTGACAGCTGACATTAGCCAAAACCGATGTTTGACATGATATTCGTATTAAGCGGTATCGGAAACCTAAGGATACCAAGTTTCGCCTTGAACCGATGGAAATCAAGTGCTCAACGTTTGGTTGAACCTAAAGAAACGAAAACCCATGTTAAATCCCATTTAAAATTCAACTTGCGTGGGGACGGTTTATGATTTTGTTTTTCGATTTTTTGTTGCGTCATAATTATTTTTTCGGCCTCTACTTTTGATTTAGGGGGAGCACTCAAAAAAATCGGGACTTTTCCAAAATAAGGACCACCCTAATGTATTCAAGTAGATGTCCCTGAACATGAAACTTCCCCGTGAATTGGAATTTTAACTTTCTATTTTCTGTTAGCCGTTACACTGCCTCCTTCTTACTTAGTGTTCGTCCCGAACACAGCCTCCGTCCCGTTCTTACCGATCGAACTTTTTGGATGCGATAGATGGCCAGTGGCGTAGTGAGCTTAACTCGCGCCCGGGGCACAATATCTTTTTAGCGCCCCCCCATTCGAAAACTATATAATATTATATGTAAAATATACTCGCAAAATAATAAATAAATAAAGTAAAATAAAGTCATAGGCTCAAGCTAGGCTTTAAATTTGAGACAAAAAATGTAGTTGAGAAAACAAGACTAGATTTTGAAATGTATATGTAGTAAGTAATCTTATTTGTTTTATTACTTACCAAGAATGCTTTAAACTTGAAAGGTAGTAACACAGTGAAATATACACTATAATTTATGCTAACAGTAAACTTATAACATATAACATTTAATATTTAATAACATTTCATTTTCAGGACGCAAAACTGAAAAATACACGCACAAAATAACTTAAACTTTAATATTTCGGGTATTTCCCTAATTTGTTGCGGACTTCCACAACCTGTCGCAAGTGTCACGGATATGTACAGTCACGGAAAAAAGTATACGGAAAATAACAACTAAAGGATAATTTATTTTTTAATATAGATACTTCTCAGACACCAACTTTGTACACTGCAAATATCTACCACTGTGCCACTTTCAACATTTTTCCAAGAAATCGAACGAGCATTTTTTTCAGAAGAGAATTTTTTTATTTTCTGTTATTTTGTGTGATCGGAAGAGAATTTTTTACAAAAGAGAATTTCATTTTGTTTTTGATTTTTTTGCTATTTTACGTTTTGTGTTTAAACAGGGGCCCCACTAGTTTATTATAACACTAGAATATTATAATAGATATTATTTTATCAGACAAATCAAGAAAGGAATTTTTTGTTTTGCGGACCATTTGGCGCCCCTTTGTGAGTAGCGCCCGGGGCATGATGCCCCCCCTTGCCCCCCCCTCGCTACGCCACTGTAGATGGCATCATTTACCCTCTTGATTGCAGTGGAGGGCCCTTCGCTTTTCTTTGTGATTGTGGCGATTTATCTTTTATTCGCCGAGGATTTTATAAGCACACTCGATCGCGTGGCAAACTTCAAAACAATAGGGGAAATGACCAAGATACACTATGTTCAACGTTCTTCCATTTTTGAGCTAGGATGTGATGACTTTCAGATTTCCCAACTCTTGAACAACCTACATACAGCTGACAGGGAAATAACACTTATTTGGTAAAATTCGTCAGCCATATTGGCCCTAAAACTTTAAATTTATAAGTTTTAAATTCGTTATTTGCTACCTCAAAAACCCCAGATACCGATTTTCATGGAAATCGGAACACAATTGGCAAATTTGGGTGGCCATTTTCAATTTCGGTCATATTTCGGCGGCTATTTTGAATTTATAAGTACTGATTATAAATTCGTTATTTACTACCTCAAAAAACCCCAGATACCGATTTTCATTGGAATCGGAACACAATTGACAAATTCGTCGGCGATATTGGCGCGGCCATTTTGAATTATAAATTTTGACCACATATTCCTGATTAGCGACCTTAAAAACCCCTAGATACCCACTTTCATTGAAAGCGGAACACAATTTGCGAATTCATATTTCGGTGGCCATTTTGAATTTCGAGCATCGGGCTTCGATGTGTTTCATGGGACACCCCCACGGACCTTCGTGCAAAATTTCAGAGCTCTGCGATGACTGGTGCGCCCGCTATAGCGCACACATACATACAGATGTACATACATACGTACATACATCCATACGTACATACATACATACATACGGAGACTTTCTGTTATTAATATATGTAGATTAAAATATTTTATTTTTCCTCTGCTTTTATGTACAGTTAAAATCTTTAATCTAAATAATTATTATTATTATTAAAATTATTACAAAAAAATGAAAGGGTTTGACCCGATTATCATATCATAACATACACATTAATGTAATAGAAAGGATATTACATACATATTACATATGTATGTATTGTAAAGGCGGAGTTCAGACTGGATAAATTATAGAAGAATTGAATGCTTTTAACTGTTTTAATTGGTGGTATTCGACCATGCCATAACAATTATGTAATAATAGCCAAATCACGTGGGAAATTCAATTGTAACAAGAACACGCTTGTAAATTGTAATGCTTTTAAATTGTATACAAAAATCGACCGTTTGTGTTTGACAAATGAACGTGCATGTAATTTTTCAAAGCTAATGTTGACATAAAATATGATAAAATCCAATCTCTAAACATTCATTTACCAGGTAAAATTACTAAACCAATACCTGGCTGTAATGATTAAATTTTCAATAGCTTCTCTACAAGCCTGTTTGATCGCATGAATAAAAAAGGACATGCGGCTGTAGTAAACTGCCATTACCATCAGCAATAAACAATAATTATCGACATGTAATTTGACAATATGCCATGCATAGCCATCATGAACATGGCCTAAGCTCCATAACTCAGGCATAATTTTTCATTAAATAACCGGCTTACGACATCCATTAATTAAGCGTCAAATTTTAGATGAATTCGTAAGTAATTTGGAAGCAATAAATCAATCATAGAAAAGGAGAAGGCAATTTACATCTGTCACCGAAGTCGTCAATAGCGACAAAATGTGAAAACAAAAGCGATCTCCTATCACGCGTGTGGCATTCGAGCACTTGTATTGTATTTTTTGTCTGGCTTGCCCCTTTTTTTGGTGAAACGTGTGCGTAATTTAAACGAGCAGAGCCATATTAAATAACAGGCTTCGGTATCTCAAGTAATGGCTCCTATAAATCTAATTAAGTCATATATCAATGTAATTACCCAAGAAAGAGGATCGATTTATCCCCTCCGGTTTTTTGGCAGAAAACAAACACAGCCGATACCTGGTAGTGAGTCCTGTTCCGGTATCATTGGAGCTCGCTGAAATGATGGTAGCTGAGGCAGGCGGAGGGGGATTTAAGGATTATCTTTCAAGATTAGGATTTCGTTTTGTACTAATAACGTCTACGTGGATCTGTGACTGGGCTGATTCTCGTTCACTCTCTAGGCTAGACACACTAAACAGAATGTATTTTGCTGGCTAAAATAAGAACGACCTTGAGGCGGTCTAATCCCTCTTAAGTGAAATATAACGAGCGACAATTTCTGTTCACTTTCAGTCACGACATTTTCCCAGCTCCAGGTTTCGTGTCACAATTTCCCGCTGATTTCTAAACAAATTTCCTTTTCTGTAGCAACTGTCCCACATTTCATCAGGAGCTAATCCTTCAAAAAATATTATTCTGACCTTTTTGCCAGCTCGATGTCCCCATCGCACACGATTATCCCCATTCAGGTTTGTCCGCATATCGTGTATCCTTGTTATCGATTTTTTTCCCTAGTTTTTTTTTCGTTTATCGTTGTTGTTGTTGTTGCTGGTGTTGTTGTTTTTGTTGTTGTTGCTGGTGTAAGGATATCAGAGCGTGGACAAATATATTCCCTTGCCATGGTAGTTGGTGACATTGAAATCCAGCTCAGACCTTACCGCCACTCCTTCGGAAAAGTGGGTGGCAGCAAACACAGAAAGCTTTGCCGAATACAATTTTCCTGATGCTAGCAAAACGAAATCAATTCGCGTTTCATTCAGAGGAGTCCTTTCTAAAAGGAGAAAAGGAGCCGACGAAACACGCGATCTCCAGGGACAGCCGTGAGCAGCTCTAGAGCACGCGGCGAAAAACTTTTTTGCGTGCCTAAAGCAATCTAATTTTTACTAAGCCCTGAGAGTTTTGGGGGCGCCCGTCTGCATGTATGTATATGTGTGGTGTGCACATAGACATTGGTATCTGTATATGCCAGAAAAGGAATGGGGATGGGCCCGATGATTGTCTTCTTGCGTATTTTCGAAAGGACCTCTTTGCCCTTCAACCTCTCTGCACTTACCATGAAAAAGTGTTACCGGCAGAACCCTCACAGCCTTGCTGGCCCCCATTCAAGGTGAGATCTTTCGGGGCGCATAATAGTTGGGACAGTGTCTTACGTAACCGCTACTCGTGCCCCGGAGCAAGGACTCTCTAAGCTTTTGTATACCTGCATACATTTTGAAAAGCTTTTTCCACCCGAGTGGGGGTAGTTTCCTTTCCCTTTGTTGCCCGAATCCGTTTTTTTGTTGCCTTTTTTTCTTATACCCTAAGTCCATCTATTCAAAATACAGGGAAAAAAATTGAGGTTGGTTCAGATTGATTGCCCCTCAGATGCGGGTTCGTAACAGCGATAAGGGCTTACCCCGTTCGCATTCACACACGAGTTAAGGGGTTATAAAAATATTGGAAATAAATGGGAAAAAGGTTCGAATGAAGAAATACTCTCGCTTTGCATCACATGATCAGCATTCGAGGAGCAGAATCAAGCGTGATTCTGACAAACTTCGAGATCGACTTTTCAATGTTTTTTTTTTCACTAAACTTTGTTTTTAAATTGGAGAAACTTTACGCAAGCATTTTTTTTGTTTTTTTTTGTTTTTTGATAAACAGGAAGTTTTTTTTTATCTGGCTTTATGAAATATTTGTGCGACGAAGAGGTTGATGTCAAGGTGCGCGGAGAGGAATTTTATAAAATATTGTTTGCATGTTCAACAGAAATGGAGCTTATCTCGCTGTCAAATCAGGTCAATCTCTCTCTGTGATAAAAAAAGTGGAGTTATTTCGTACATTTGTTTGTTCCGCAATACATCATCAAAAATCCAAGATGTAAATGACTTGCAGGCATTACTTTCAGTATTAAAGGATTTCGGGGCATATTATGAACGAGGTAAATATTTGTATAACGTGAAAACTAAACGGAATTTGGGTTAGAGGTGGGAGAGGTTAAATACCTTAAGAATGGTGGGTTTGTTATCATTACTGCATATACGATTGGGAGATAGAGGATATTCATTAGGTCACTCAAGTTCCTTTTTTATAAATTTTCACACAAACCACAGATACAGGGTTAATAAACTAATATTATAGCTTTTATCTATCCACAAAAGGAATTATTAAGACTCTGTACTACGAAGGTCATTCAATAAGTGCTTTGAAAATTAAAGAGATGGCGCTCGCGCTATCCTAAAAGGTTTACTTTTGGTAAACATCATTTGCCAAAGTTTCAGCTATATCCATTATGTGGTTTCATTTTCAACAATTGAAACAACTTTTGTTTATTTAGAAAAGTGGGAAAATAAGTATAGAGTGGTGATTAAACACTTCTACTTAAAGGGATTAGCACAGAATCAGATCAAAGCCGAGTTGGTTGAAGCTCAGAGCACATCCTGTTCCTGTGCTTTTATAATTTCTTAAAATGAGTTTAAACGTGGCTGTAAATACATAAATGAAGAATATCGTTCGGGACATTCACTGGAAGTGACTTCTCCCGAAATTATTGGCAAAATCCATGGCATAATAGAGAATAAACGAGATCGTTTGGTTCCATCTGGTTCCACGTCTGGTTTGGCGCTTTTCTTCGATTACTTGGAAAAAGGGCGCGACAAATGGACAGTAGTCTCAGGATCCTTATAGCATCGGTTGAACATTTTCTATAGCCATTTAAAGTTTCAATTATTATAACATTCACACTTGGCCCCCAGTGCCTTTTTATTTCCAAATTTTTAAAGGAGGAGTTCATCGCCCAAGGGGAACCTTCCGAATTCCTACCTTTTGAACGGCTTAAAAAGGGATGAGGAGAAACGCTGAGTAAAATGTATCAACCTAAAGGGAAGTCATGTTGAAAAATTGAAAAAAAACTACCCTAAAGTATTTGTATATTTGGCCGACTCGTACATATAACAATATTTCCTTTATACGTATGATTAGTTAGTACGTCTAAGAAGTAAAAGTTTGTCAAATTAATCCAATCCTTCTTTGAGTAATTAATTCGCTAATTATTGAAAGGGACTTACTATTCCATTGGTTCTTAAAATCTGCCTCCAGCATGTAGTTGTCGCTAAAATTGAGGAAGCCAAGTCAGTATTGAGTTGTTTTACTCTATTAATTTTTATGAGGGTATCGAATGCACATGGCACAAAGGCTCTCAAAACAGACTATGGCCTATACTGCACAATATTCAACTTACTGATCGGTGCAGAAATGTTCACTGTTGTATGAGGACCAGATAATCTAGGAGATAGCTTACCCATACTCTAAAGCACCATAATTTGATGGACAGTGGCAGGAGGAGTCATACAATCAAGTGACAAACCTTTTCCATGCGGAATTCGTTTTCAGGAACGATGCAATTGAGAAATTTTGTCGAAAATGGGCGCTTCATTGTTAGGTTACCATTTTAAGTAAATGCAACCTAACTTGGCGAGCCATAAGACATCGCCTTTCAGAGATATCTAACGGTAGAATGCATAATAGTTTATTGAGGAGTACAAACATCTCGGTAGCAGGAAGAAGATTAACTTTAAAACAAAAGAGATGATCTGGTGAAAAATCCAACGTGATCAACGATAGGCCTATCCAGTCATTTGTATCAACTATAGGCCAATTTTTATCCAACGCTTGGAGAAAATAGTCTTACTACAGGTGACCTTTGCCTTCAAAAATATTATTGTTACTAGGCAGTTCAGTTTTTCTGTTGGTTGATTCACAGCCATCAATCTGAAATCCTGCTAAAAAACTTGAGTATATATGGTGTAAGCCCAAAAGCCCCGGGAATGGTTGCGCTCGTACCTTTAGAGCAGACGTCTTCGGGTACGATTAATGGTCACCACCTATCAAATGAATTTGATGCTACATCCGGTGTCCCTCAGGGTTCGCGTTTGATTCCAACTCTTTTCAGTATTCTTATAAATGATCAGGTCAGAGGAATGAAAACTAGGTATTTTATGGAGAAAAATGTGGTTTTAGTTGAAATTTTATTTAAAAAAACCTGAAATTTTGACTTTGATGACTCATTACTCTGGTAGTTGATAGGGTAGAACATTAATTTTTATACTTAAGATAGGTGGGAGTATTCCTATTCATGAAAATTTGTCATAGGGTTACAAAAATACAGGGTGATATTTAAACTCTAAAAAAAATTCAAAACGCCCTAGGGGCTAAACTTTTACGATTTCCCCCCACCCAAAAGATTTTTTGTTCGTGTATTCAAAATCTATCCACAGCCGACCGTTATGTAACTTTATGCAATACACCCTTTATACATAGTCCAGCCGCACATTTTTGAAATTGAGAATTGCTGTGTGAAGAAGAAGGTGTCATTAACATGAAAAAGTGTGAAATGATCTCTTTCTGACGATCCCACAAGAAACTGCCAGCAACCTATACCTGATTACAAATTAACCTTCTCACTTCGTGCTTAGCAAGCAAAAGTTTGGGATGACAAAAGACTGACACTTATTTTCTCAGCTTTCGTCAAACCGATATTGTAATACGGATCTGTGGTCTGATCTCCGTTTACTGAACAACACATCAATCGTATTGAAGAAATCCAACGTTAGTTCTGTAAATGCATACGTTATTTTAAGGGTCCTGGCATGTAAATAGTATGAGACTTTTTTCACCAATATATGCTCAGTATCCTAATTAGTCGCAGGCAAGTGGTCGACTTGTACTTCTTTTTCAAAGTTATCATCGTCATGATCGGTTCGCCAGAAACTGTGGCTGACTTTGGATGTATTTGCTCGAGGGTAGAGCTAAGAACTAGAAGACTGCTGTCAGTAGTAAGCTCTAGGAAAAATTACGTCTACCATGGTCCCAGAAACAGAATAGCCAGATTGGCGCACCAGAACTCCGCGGATGTCAACTTCTTTCGAAGATACCTTTCATCGATCTCTGCGAGTGTTAAAAAGTTGCTATGTGCTAATCAATTTTTAATAATAATATTTATGTGTGCAATATGGTACAATGTCCTCACATTAATGTATGATAAATTTTTGAAGAATCTTACTTCCCCGTATTAGGAAACAGTATTTAATGAATTGTTAATTAGTAGCTTTTGATTCATTTTTTTGATTTTTTAAGCCTTTGAAATTTTTTAGACAAGTCAACATCAAAATATTTGCACTATATTTTTGGAGAGGAAACTTTCAAAAACTTTATCATTATCCTCAATAGTATAGTTAAAACAAAAGAATGCTTTGCTTTTATAGATGTGATTTAAAAGTTGACAAATATATTCTAATTATATACAAAACGAAACCAAATAAAAAGTTTTTTCTTTGCTCAGCTCCAAGCATAAATTTTTTAAAACGTGACAAACTTTTACCAGAAACAATGAAATTCTCCTGTGCGACCGAGTTCAGAAGAGAATATTCCAAGGATGTGGAATATTAGAAGCAAGGACATGGTAAAGTGTTAAATGTGGATATAGCAGATGCCCCCTACATTAATATTGCATTACTTTATATGTGTGTATCTTTCTGTTTTTAATGCTTGTAATGCAGTATAAAATAAATGTATCTGAAAGAGATTATGTGGCAGAATTCGTTAAGGATTACTTGACAGAGATACAGCTCTAACATAATATTAAACAGAAGATTCATCGACGGGTAAAATATTATTTTATGAAAATTGGAAAACACTCAACTACCATAACCAGGTAATGCAGTTCACATCTCTCTTTATCCTTGTTCATGCCTCTTTCGAACAAAGGACTTCCACAAAGCATCGTCAGACTCTGTTTTGAGCTGTTTTTTGAATTTCACTGCATACTTTATAATGGTTTTTGATATACGTACATATATTCCTTCTCCGGGTGTTTTGCGACAAAGAGAACTCCAGGAATGAGATTATTTATTTCGGTGGTTCAAAATGTCATTGCCGGGCCAAATGGCGCCATCGCCGATTAGTTTGCTTACACGTTTTTTCATGTTGATTGAATGTAGGGTTTGTAGATAACAGGACTCGCCAATGGACAATCATTATGCCATGGCAGGTCTGAAGGTCAACGACCAACGGACTTATCATGGTGGTTAGCCTAGCAGGGACAAAGAGAGAAAAATCATTACTGCGCAATGGTACAAATTAGTTGAGGCGTTGATTGAACTAGATACACAAAAGTACGTAGTGCATGTAATGTAGTAATTGACTACCTTTGGGGTTGGTCGCGCAATTGTGAATTCGACGTTGGACCGAAGGCGTACAGGACAACTTGAAAGCATTGAAATGGCGCTGATTAAGCACAAAATAAAAGCTGTGAATGCCGGCGAGAAGAGGTCAGGTAGAAGAGTATATTGTTCACTCACAGCCTGCGCTAAGGTACCTAGGATTGATGATATTGATCGACCGGATCAAAACTAGTGCTTGGATATGTTCGTATCATTTTAGATAAATGGATACGATGATACGTTTTCTTGAAAAAGGATACGTTCCCGCTTATCGCAATTTTATTTTCATTTTTCAAAATCTATGTCTATTACTTAATATGTAGCTGCGTTCCATTTCTGCTTTTGAGTACTTATAAGTAAAGCAGAAAAGGAATGCGAAATTTGTGCTTATGAGTAAAACCTAACCTCAAATTTTTGATGTTATTTTATTTGTATATAAATAAAAGGCTCGAATAATTTACGACATAATTTAAATTAATGCGGTAAATTTATTATTTATATTTTTAATTATTTTATTTATAAATTTATTATTCTTATTTATAGACGTTTTTATATGAAAAAACTCAAAACAATCAAAAGCCTATCTATAGGCGCAAAATAATTCACAATAGACTGAAAAAATTGGCTTTTCTAGCGGATTTCAATTGCGTAACTACTACCGATTGCCATTCGGGTGTTAGAGCAAGAGTAGCTATGAGTAGCAGAAAAGGAACACGGCTAATGTTTCTTCTCTAATCACTACAATTAATTTCTAAAATCTGTTTCATTTTTTCTCAAATTTTATCACTCAGTTCGGTTGAGTTGTGACCTACTTTTCATTAGCTGTGTTTAATGAGCTTCTCTAGGTTGAGCTAGGTTGAGATTTCTCAGCAAAATGTGTTTCATGAGCAATTCGTTTGCTCTAACTTGCCTGAAGTTGCTCTGATTTATGTTTCATGAGCCTGCTCTAAATTGAACTGGAGAAATTTAAACCACGGTTTTCTGCTCTACCTTTTTTGGTAGAGCAACTTCCGGGAAGATTTCTTGCTATACTTTTTTTAACAGCTGCTCTACTCTGAGGCTGAGCTGCCTTTAGCTGCTCAGCCTCTTTTTCGGCTTCACTGAACACCGTCGTTGTCTTTTGCCTTGTTATGTTCATATGGGGTTTTAAAAGTGAAATACGGTTACATTACTTGTTGTTTGCGCATTGTATCGTATTGCGGTGCTGTGAAAGGTGGAAGGTAATTTTTTAATTATTACGAGTTACACAACTTTAAGTAATTTCCTGTTTACATATTTAGATTTGTTACTAGAAAAACAAATACAACTGAAGGGGAAGTCAATGATTTGTTTGGAAAGTTTGAGCTTTTGACTTGTTTTGCTCGGCGGGGTGATTTTCGGCGCAGAAGCGAATTGCTATCGATACGAGCATGCGATTCGTTATCAGCACGAGAAAGCGATTCGATCTCTTGCTCCGCTTTTATTGCCTTCGAATTCGTTTACGAGTCGTTAACGAGTCCGAGATCGAAGCAAGCTTTCGCTTTTGGCAAATCGTTCTCGAATCGTTTCCGAATCGAAATGTTTGCAGGGTAGTTTCGAGGCCGAAGACAATTGTGTGCATAAATTGCGAAGCATTCCTGGGTTAATATAAATTTATAATAAACAGTAAACAAAGAAGGCACGTACTTTTAGGGAACAATGAAAGGAAAAATTTGTGTGGCTTGAAAAATGGTCAGGCCAGGCAATAAAAATGGCTTTTTAATTTCTAATTGAACCAATATACAATTATGTGCTCATGTAGTATCATATGGATACGTACAGAAAGGTTATGGATACGATAAGATACTATTTCTTTGTTGAAACGCATACGATCAAACGCTCAGCGAGTGGCAACACTGATCAAAACGAAGACGCCCGAGTGTCCCATTCGCTCTGGTTGTTTGAAAGCGCAGCTTTTTCACTCAAACAATCAGAGGGAATGGAAGGCTCGGCATCTTCTTTTATGGTTTTACCTCTATCTATACAGTACTCGTGACTATGGTGACTAATTTAGGGAGCCTCAGACCAACTCGTTGCGTTCTAATAAAGGAAATGGTTAGCTCAATTGTGCTACTCGTAAATGCAGCATCAGTACGCGCAACGATATTGGTCAGAACGACCAACTCCCGGGACACAATGAGGCCGACAACGATAATTCTCATATGAATTACTCTTGTTTTTCTTGTTTAGAAGTAGAAGTTGCCTTTGTCGGCCTCATTGTGTTCTGAGGGTAACAATAGGAAAAAGAGGGTCATTTACAAGTTAAGTGCCCTTCGCATATGCTGCGCATACAGAATCGCGTCTACCGAAGCCGCATACGTCATTGCAGGGATGATTTCTGTAGGCATTCTAGCAAAGGAACCAAAACCAGTTTGGCGTCAGATATCGCGTTGTCAGACCGCAGCATATTGAATTAGTTGACTATAGTTCGTTGGGACCATAGATTGATTTTAAACGTAGAGAGAGGGTTCACTAGTGAACCTGTGTAAGTAAGCTTCGACCTTAAGGGGGGTAACGTTGATTCGGCGAAAAAAAGCCCATTTTTAAGAATTTAAGAAGAAGCCATTGCTGAGTGGGCATGGATTACACAGGACGTACTTATATCGGTTCGGACATGCCGATTCGAAGTTCTCGGCCAAGCGCAGCTCCAAGATGGAAGCAATGGTCAATGTGCGCCTAGAGGCAGAAATTATACTGGAGCATATGATGAAGTCACATGATATATGGAAGAAACTAACAATGACGATTAACGTCATCATTAGTCGATTAAGAACAACAGTCACAAGGGAGATGTGAAGCCCTAGAAGAATAACCAGGAGCACATAAATTAGAGTCAGGTAAAGAGAAAGAATATTCTCATAGCACTGGAGAAGCAGGCAGTGATTATGGGTATGAATGGTACAGATATTAATGTATCACAATGGAGTGTGTTCCGAAAGTGGGGTGGCACTTTCGAGAATTCACCATGGTAGCTCTGCCGTGCAAAGGACAAATAACCTATATGCATTATATGTCAAAATGGCTTTGTATGCATTTTCTGATATAAAATATTCATATTTATCCTTAAAAAAAATTTCAGCCTGATTGTACTTTTTAATAAAAAGTTATCACCGTAAACAGTTACTTTATTTGCTTCGGTTTCATGTGTTTTGAAAACTTTGATCGCGTTTTTCTCAAAATGAGCTTTTTGCAGATATGTCTTTTGCCCTTTGCACGGCAGAACTACCGGTCGAACTAGAAGTAAATTTACCATGTTCGAAAATTGATCACTTACCATAAGTCACCAGTCACCATGTTCGAATATTCACCGGTAAGGTAACCACAGTCTCACCACAGGAACCAAATTCTTTTGATGATTGAAGTGGTAGATTGGAAAATATTTACGTTTTTGAGGTTAGGCCAGTGGTCGACATTTTTTTAGAGTTCTGAGTTTTTCGGAGTGGGTTTTTCGAAAGATGTGTGACATAAATGGAGTAATTAAAAGTTTTTCTGCAAATATACAGAATTTGTAGAAAGTGCATTCAGTCAATATGTAGATATTTATAAAAAATTTGGAGTTTTAGGCTAGCGACATGCGATTAGGGTTTTCCCGGACCGGTTTTTTCGTGCCAAAATGGAACTCAAGCAATTAGATTAGCTGAGACATATGTTAAGGTTAAAACCGGAACGGTTTCAGAACAAACCGGAGGTAAACAAAACCGGAAACGGTTAGCCGTGCCGGAAAACCTAATCGTATGTCGCTAGCCTTAAGAATTAAAGGTAAGGTTTCAGTCGAATCACGACTTTCAGCGCAGAGGCCTAAACTCAACTTAAAGTCGTAATTCGACTGAAGCCTCGCTTTCTCCAACTAAAACGACTTATCCACCACTTAACCACATCTACCACTTGGTAAAAACTAACCACACTAACCCTGATCACCTTACCAATATGGTAGCGCCACCAAAAAGGTAGCTACCACTGGTGAATTTTCGAAAGTGTCCAATGTGACACTAGTTTTGGGTTATAAGTCACACAGGTATCGGTAAAAACGAGAGGAATGACAAGCTGCTGACTAAAGAGAAATGGGCTTCCGGAGTTCTGAGGCCCGGAATCATACTCTTCCACTGCAAGAAGGCTGGTAGAACTCCATCGAGAAATTGGTCCCCGAGAAACACTAGAGACGACGGGTAGTCAAGCTAAGGTGAAACGAGAGCAGCCAGAGAAAATTTCCTGTGCACGTAGCGGCTATCCTTCAAATGGGTTTTGCACACACAAATTTGAGGCATCAGCTGAAAACAAATCCTTGAAGGTTATACCCGTCGGCTGTGTCTGGTATTACGAGACGACCACTAACATTGTGCGTCACTGTACGGCGAGCGAAAAAGTTGCTATCAGGGGAATTTACTAGTTGCAGCACCTGACGCAGGTTGTTTTCAAATAGCTAGTCGCAATAGCTAAGGGAATGGGGCTTTCCGACGAACCCTGGTTGAGTTGACTGTATAACCACACCCAGAACAGCCAAAAAAACCCCGGGAAATTCGCCCGATTTCGCATTCCTAAATCGACTAATACAATAGTAGAGGGAAATTGTCAAATGATAGTGATGTAGTTGGGAAATTTGGTTTTTCAGATAAAGCGAAAAAAAAATTTCTGCAAAAGCGGTCATGTGATGCACGAGAAAATTGCATAAATGCCCATTATAGGCCTTTTGAAAATGCCCATTTTAGGCCTTTGAAAAAAATAAGAAACTTCAATTTTTCAATAAAAAATTTAAATTTTTCAATTTTTTGCTTTTTTTCGTAAGCAAAAGCCAAAAAATTGAAAATTGGAATTTTTTAGTTTTTTCTAAGGCCTAAAATGGACATTTTAAATAAAGTAACGAAGTATTGCGTATGCTCACAAGAAAGTACATAAAAAAACCTACAATTTAAAAAAAAATTTACCGTACGATGATTTGGCATAAAATGGCGGCAATTTTAATATTTTTCGAAAAGTGCCAATTGTTGCTGTAAAAATCTAAATTTTTTTTTGAAATTTCAACCACGTATTTATAGCATCAACATACATATTTTCTCCAATTTTTATCAAAAACCGACTATTTTCCCGTTATTTATTACATCTTTAGTAAAATAAAAAAAATTTCATACATTTTGGTTTTTTGAGGTTAGGATTCATTTTTAAAGTATTTATACCGAATCAATTCGATAGTCTATTCATTCATGAGTATTTATCATTTTTTTATTTTTCAACGACCAACAGAATTGGAGAAATTAAAAAAATAGTGTAGAAATGCACTCAAAATGCATATAAAACATGAACATTTATGCAATTTTCTCGTGCATCACAGGACCGATTTTGCAGAAATTTTTTTTTCGCTTTATCTTAACATAATGTAATGGAAAAAACAAAAAAATGCAACTTCCCAACTACATCATAGCTTCGATTTTTTTTTGTTTAATTTCCCTTTACTATAAAAGGTGGGAGGAGTCATTTCCAAACACTAAATTAAATATTCTGTGCAAATTTCTCCGAAATCGAAAATCATTGGTGCTATTTATTATATTGCCCATGTCAGTTTAAGTCAGATTAAGCTCCAGCAAACAAATTTGAATTGTTAAACCAAAACTTCCATAAGTCTTCTATAGGTTAAATCGTAGAAACAAAATGTTTTTTTAGGACTGAAAATAGAAAACAAACTCTAATAATATTTTAAGGCATCGAAAGAATGACTATTGTGATATTAATCACAGCGCTTATTCACTGACATCACTTGTGAGCCATGAATGCTTGAAGGTCTGGTTGATATTATCAAGAGCATTAAAGGTCAGCTATTTCTAAATTGTAATTATTTCCTTATAATTTAAATCCTTCTAGAATAGCTTCCTGATAATTTCATTAAACAAACGAACCAAATAAATAGTGCCTTACAAAAGCGCGGGCCAAAAATAAAAGTCTCCCCATTAATTTATGTCCATAATCAAAACAAAAGAAAACAAACAAAATATGTGGCTCAGCTTAACCTCTGTGAAATTGTTCATAAAAATAGTATTAACCCTCATGAATACTACTTACCACCTCGTAGGGAAGGTCGTATTACATAATTTTGCTTCCTGTACCGGGTGAAAAGGGGCTTGACCTTGAGCAGGTGAAATCAGCCAAAATCGATGTACCCGACGAAAATACAACATCAGTACTGTGTCCGCACAATTAAACAGGACTTAATAAATTAAGGATTGCGTGCCCAGGCATTGAGGAAATGACCAATCAAAATAGTTAAAAGGTGGGCGCCATAGTAAAATTGTAGTATCGCCACCGATTACAAAATTTTACGCCTGGCCTGGTGTTCTATAAATATTCGCATTTTCGGCTGCTTTCATATTTACCTTTTCGCACAGACACAACGGCCGTATCCTTGCTAGCATCATTAGCCGCCCTTACACCAGGAATTGTGGCCTATTGCCTTGTACTTTTATTAATTTCCCGAAATTACATTCGTCAGGTTCGTGCCAAAAGTATAGTGTGTAGCCGTGCGGTTTCGTGTATCACCTGGCCAAGCGCCGGGTAGGGCTAATCGATCATCCACACAACCCACCCCCGCCGGGATCGGGGCAGTCATTCCAGGAGAATACTCTTCCAAAACTGCTTTATTAAAGCAAACTTTTTCGCTAGTCGCAACTTTCATCTTTATGCGATTATGTATGTGTGTTTTCGTTTCCGTTTTTGGCTGGGATTAAACGAATTCGACGGACGATTATTTATATGTGTTTGACACAAGGTTGCAGGGATATAGCTGTAAAGATTGCTATCTATCGACTTTGTTTCCAGGGGCGTAAAAACAAATAATACGACACCTTCTTGATAAAAGATGACTGATACACTCGGACAGTGGTCGTTATCCAGCTCGATAATTGATATTTCCGGATCACCGGGCCGAGAGTAATAGATTATTTTTCTTGGGGCAGTTTTCTTTACCTTATCTCAGATAATTTTTTATGCCGAATTGGCAATTTCCCCATCTTTTTGTTGTTTACTCGGGGAGCACTGTATTATATATAGGAAATGCTCTGCAATAAATTTTCGTCCATTGGGGATATTTTCATTCATTTCTACCTTTTTATGAAAAATGTTTTCGAAACTTTCTGGTTGCTATATGAAATGGTTTCTATTTTGTTAAATATCACCTTTTGTCATTCCCGCCCATCCTCCTTTTGTAAATAAGCAGTCAGTTATTATGTGAAAGTTTCTGACCAAAGCATGCAGGTAATTACTAAGTGCTTTCAGGTAATAATTTATCCTGGATAATTAAGCAATGGTAGGTTTCAGCTTAAGTGAATTTTAGTTAATTAAAATAATGATATAAGTCTACAATGTTGATATAATAGCTTGTTTCAAGGTTATGAAAATATTTAATGGTTGATAGTTAAATTGTAATTGCTCATTTTTATCGTGTAAACCCGAGTATTAATTTTTTTTTACTTCGAAAAATGTCTGAAAATTAATTTTTAAAAATGTTTGCTTTTTAATTGGCCTCACGTGATATTCAATTTTCTTTTTCAATTTGTTGAATGGTGCACAGATTGCACTTAACCCATTTCCAATGATTTGGTCCAAAGGAAGTTTTATGTTTTAAATCATTTTATTTTCAACATATTTCCATTTATTACGTTCAGTATAAAGTAAAATCAATGCGTAAAAGTAAATTGAGAAACTATGCATTCCTTGTACATGTATAAAGACACGAAATGCAGAAAAGTATATATTTAATTGTTAGATTTTATAATTATACTAGCTTTTACCAGCGACTTTGTCAACGTGAAACTTGGGAAATAAAAGTTTGTTGTTGGCTTTGAGAGTGTAACTTTTTTAAATCAAATACTGTACAACTAACTGAACAAGAATTTAATTTAAAAAATTATGTTAAATTCACTGGTTTATAATTTATTTAATGGTTAATTATTGAATACTTATTAAAAACATTGAAAATTAAATAATTAAATATTCAGGGCCTGTACGAATACTAGCTAAATGGCTAAATCTTTCCAAGAAATACTAAATCGATTCAAAATATTTCCAATGTTCAATTTAGTACGGTAGCGGTGTACTAAAGGTGAATGGGCAATATGGGCTGTCGGCGGCCATGACGGAAAGTAGTGTCAAATGAAAGTATTGTTAGCTAGGAATAATTTTTGCTATGAACGTTACATTGTATTTTATTTAGAAAAAAATTGAAGTTACCAAGTTTTTTGGGGTTAGAAAATAGTATTATACTTTTATAAATGTTTTTCCTGTATTCTACAACAATCGACCTGGGCTCATCGTTCTACCTTGATCCGTTCTTAAGATATTTGATTTTGAAAAAATAAAATGAAAATTGACCACTGTGCGCCGGGGACTATGTTGTTCAATATAAATATTATAACAATATAAATAGACAGCGAGCATCGTTTCAAAGTATCACCGGCGATCAGCAAGTTTTCGACGATTTTCCAAATCTGTCAGAAAATGATGTTATTCATTTTGCTCTTGGTACATACCAAATGAAGTTAGGCCGCAGTTATCACGCTGAGCACCTAACACAGGGGTTGTATAATATTGAAGTGTACCGAAAGCAACAAATAACGGGTCTTAGCGAATACATCGAAGAGGGAGACGTTCGGTTGTTTCGTGTCCGAGTACAGTCCAGACATCTAAAAGGTCTAAGATTTATTATTCTTAAGGGCCCAATATACGTGCGCTCCATCCGACCACGCTACGCCAAAACAAGAAAAATTTGTATGCACTCGAAACTTCGATAGCATACAAATTATTGTTGTTTTGGCGTCGCGTGGTCGGATGGAGCTCTCGTGAATTGGGCCCTTTATATTGTAATTGACCGACAAAGAGACGGAAGAGAAGCTATCGGCCATTATTACTGTTCATGGTTGAATGGAAGGCGCACAATCGGATGCTGCGCACATGTTATATTCGTAGTATGGTATTTAGGCTGGCAAGGAATCAATCTGAAGACATTAGACTACCAGCAGCGGAATTAAGTGTCATTATAGAGCGCGATCACTAATAATCTAATAGGTGCGTAGTTTGTTATATATTAACAATCATTATAGAGCACGACCGCTAAAATGTAATGCATCGTTTGGAATACAGATCATTATATGATCGTATGATGAATATATTTATTATTCAATCAGCATAAAAACCTTTCCAGATTTGTTATTTTACTTTATTTTTCAATTTTGCACTGAAAATAAGCCATGATACCTAGTAAAACTATCTGAAATTCACAAAATCAATAATGTTTTTTATCGATTTCTAAAGTACATCTCGGTCATAAAACTCCGTATAAAGGAACATTTAAAGCAAACAATTTGAATTAAAAAGCTTACATTCAGATCATTTAGTTGTTCGCATTTCGAGATAGTGAGGGCAATATTTTTGTTATTGGATTAAATTATTTTAAGGAAAAGGTAAATGAAATAACATTTTTAAGGAATTTCGTGTTCTAATGTGTTGTCAATATTTATTTTCGAAGAAAAATGGGAAAAGGTAAAGAAATATCATTAGACGTACGGAAATTTATTTTAAAGTTGTACATGACAAAAAAAACTTTCGGCAAATAGGTGCAATAGTGGGGAAAATTCATTCGGGTGTGTGTACAAACAATAATGGTACGTTATGTAGTATCTTGCTCAGTGCCTAAATTTAATATTTATGTTATGTCCCTGTCCTCAAAATAAAATAAGTATTAACATTCGAAGCTTATATTTTTTGTTTTGTATATAAATTAAGTGTATGAATTCTAAAAAAACACGCATATTAATAAAATAACATCAAAACAACATTTAGGAAGTAATTGTCAACTTTAGCTTCCTCGTGATAAGATCGCACTGCAATACCGACCTTTCCAATAATTTAGTTTAGCCGCAATTTAGCTAGTATTCGCACAGGCCCTCAATAGCTTCTTGTAAACAACGTTCTTTGTTTTCTTTTCTTGCTGAAGAAGTTGTCAGATGAACTGACTCTTGAGCATGGCCACATAAAACTGACAATGAGAAAACACTCACTTCTTAGATCCACGGCAGCCGTTTTCAAAGTTTGTCGCTGCGTTTCATTGATAGTCATGGGATAGCACTTAGAATATAGAACTACAGGAAAGGCCCTCGGGTATAAAATCCGTGTATGGGAGCGTAGTGAAATCGCTATCAGTCAACTGTCAAATTGGTACAATTTCTTGTTAGTTAACTGTCAAATTTTCCCGCAGCACTTTCTTTAAAACGAGTTTTTTTATAAAATTTATTTACAGTTTTTCGCAAAACTAATTAAAAAGAAGAAAGAAAGTTTATAGAATTTGGTTTTAGGCCCAAAATACATTCGGCGCTGCATACTTCACGCCGCACGCCTAATGAAGCTGAAGCCGATAGAAAGAAGCCACTGCAGTTACATTCGAAGCTGCAAAAACCAACGGCAACTTGACGGAATTGTTGTTGACATTTAAATTTAAAGAGACGATGAAGCTTTTTATTTCAAAAAAAATTCAAATTTTTAAGATATTGTATACCGTGCAAATTAATCAAAATGATTACTTTCGGTGAAAATATTTTTGACCTTTTTTTAATTTTATTCCGTGCATTATGGCGGCCGTTTTTACAATTCCTTTCTCTAAAGTTGACAGCACTTACGCCGCATACTGCAAATTTTGAAAATTGCTCGAAGTTGACTTCATACTTCATTGCAGCGTGAAGTAAGAAGCGGTCAATGTGGCAACATTAATGATTTCTCGTTGATTTGAAGCTGTGAAGCGTGCGGCTTGAAGTATGCAGTCCCGAATGTATTTTGGGCCTTATGCCCGATTTCTTCACTTTAAACTTATCCACGGGTTTTCTAACTTTCGAATAAAGATAAACTTCGATTAAATGTGGGACGGTTTTCTTCACGCGAATCCAAAGTTACGTATTCTACAGATAGTTAACCTACCATTCATATGGCATCTCTGCAAATTGCTTTGGCTTTTGCGCAAGTCTCGTTAAAAAAACGCAAAATTATAATTTGGCGGCTTTTTTGACGTCAAACGATGAAATAATTTAAAAAATATTTAAATTGTAATTGGGATACAGGCAAATACTTCCGCCTACTTAATACTTAAGGCTTAAATTAATATTCTCATTTATGAATGAAAACGTATTTTTTCTAATTTTAATGTAATATTTTTCATTAAATTCTCCTCTTCGCTCTCATCGTTCGAGAAAATATTAACATTTATAAATGCGTCCATTTTTAATATAATTAAATATTTAAAAAAATGTCAACAACAAATGTTTTGACACTAACCAAGAGATAAACCCTCAAAATTGGCCAGTTAACTTTAACTCGCCGATAAGTCTTAACCCAACGATAGCAAAAGTGAAAAAAACCAATTTCTCTAGATATACTACGGAAAAAGCTAGCAGAGGTATAACCCAGTGTGAAGAAATCGGGCATTGTGTAATTGAAGTTGTTACGAGTGAATTTTCAGTGAAAAAAAGAGCAATGAAGTGCAGTTTGAATTTCACTACGCTAAAATTCTCCGAGGGCCCTTCCTGTAGTTTTGTATTCTAAGCGATAGCAAACTGTAACAGGATATTGAACCCGTTTGAACTGGAAATGCTAATCCAAAGGATTCAGACCAATTCTTGGGAAGAATACGATTTCTCCTTCGTATTTTTCTGTTAAAATCTTGGCTTCAATGACGTTTTTGTGCAGATTTTTCACCTGAAACTTGGTGCCATTAAACAGTTTGGAGGATTCAAATTGCGTAGTGGGCCTGGTCAAAAACGCATGACTCATGCTTTGCTGCATGCAGCCAGTTCAAAAACAACTCCTGCAAAGCAGGTCATGAATTCAAAAACACAGCAAATGATTTTTCTGCTCATTATGCCCAGACGTGCAGCCAGCAAACTGGTGCCGCACGAATGAAACTTTAAAGAAAAGAAGAAAATGTGTGCGCATGAAAAGTGAGGGTGCTGCATTTACGTTCAAAAACTTTTCTTTGCAGGGCCTGAAATGCGCATCAGCTTTTTTTGTCAAAGCAGAAGCATCAGTGCTATAGCTGCTCTTTTGCACATGCGATCAAAATATTGACGCTTTTGACCAGGCCCATTATTGGTGCACTAATTTTGAGGTTAAGAGCGTGAAGCGGTGTTCAAAAACTCCACCTTCATATTTTACTTGTTCAAGTTGGAAACAGAATACAGCCGTCATAAGAGTCCATCAGCGCTGATAAATGTCAAAATAAATAAAACACCTTCTGTTAAACATAATCGGGTTGTGTGTATTCCTCTTCATTTTGACATTTATTAGCGCTTCTTTCTATTCTTGATTAAATTTTGGAACCTTTTCAGCCACGACTTTGGTCAGATGGACGACATCGAAAGCTAGTTCATTCTGATATTGACGGTCACTGATAACAAATCTTGCCTCTCGTGATGGTGATGGAAGACCGAGCAGTAGAAGTGGTTTACCCGACATAGATATGACAATATGAAGAATGAGCCATTGATTATAAAAAATTGCTAAGGAACGCTTCAATATTTCCTCTTTCTCCTTCGACGCCCCCACAGCCCCTCTTAGTAGACGATTTCTATAAAGCTTGTTCTTTGCGGATCTCTACTCAGCAAAAGAGATATCCCTACCAAATTTTAGGTCTGTTGAATTTATAGTTAAAAAACTGGGATTTTTTATGTATCTATAACGCACCCTCAACCTTCTTATTAGTCGATTTCCTCACACCCTGTTATATAAATGCATATTTAATTTTACACGTTTAATCTTTTAATATGACAATTAGCAACAAAAAGAAAAAAATCGTTAATTGATAGATCAAGATTTAGCCTACTCTTCGACACGATAGTGTACTGGTGTAGTTAAGTGTTTAAACTTTGATATACCAACATTAATTGTGCCTTAAAAATAAACATAGAAACGATTCCAAATTTACAAATTAACTGTACATTAAAATTTTCCCTTTTACCTGTGTCAAAAGTAAAAATTCTAAACTTAGAATAACAAACAAAATTAGTTAATATACACGGTAGGAGTTTTTACTCCAATGAAATTTAATGAGCGACTTTTCTAGTTAATGAGTTCTCCAGCCGGGTTCGTTCCACCTGTTCAAAAGTTTTCCAAAAAAAAAATTCAAATTTTTAGACAACTGCTGCGATGCGACTTCTACTTCTTCCATTAACACTTTAAACTGTTTGTTATGCGAGTTGTGAACCTGATTATTAATCTATTTACGGGGTGAAAATTGTGCCAATACTATTATATGATATTACTTTTTTATACTTAATTTTACAGGCTACGAAAGTTATGTTTTGAGATAATGTCAAAGTTGTGTTGATCTCAACGGAGGTAGAATCATTTTGGTGTATCTATTTTTGATGTGTTTTTCTTTTAGTTAGAAACATAATCTGAAAATAATGTTATGTTAAAAGTAATGCTTTCCAGATGCAGCCTACATAAACCTGTCGAATAATAATTTACTACTACTAAAGGCTAATAATGTCATTATGTCGTGGGCTGCATGGTAGTGGGTAATTTTGGGCTGACGCACTTTCTTCTGCTCACCGAATACAATCATCTGTACAAATACCTTTTCTGTACATGGAAGTTTCTCCTTTCCTTTTCTGGAGATGGATACTCGTAGAACTCTTCTGGACTAACTATATAACAGGGTTACCAACTCGTAAAATTGTTTACCCCTAAGCACAGGCCGAAATACCCCTAAAATCCCCTAAAATCATGCATATGTAGCAAGAGTAGTTTAACCTTACTAATCCCAATGGATCGCAGCTATTGTGATAATGATGTCCAAATTAATAATATAATCTGCTTTAACCAAAAATAACAAAAGTTCCTTTTGCATATTTTCATTTTTCGCCATCTTGATTTAACAAATTGCTGAACTCATTACTTAGGCCAGGGGTGGCGAACCTTTTCCAGTATGAGTGACAAAAAATATTGAATAAGGGTGCAGCGGTGTGTTTTGTGAATGAGAGGAGATATAAAGGAGGAAGAAATACTGTATTATTATCAAGTGAGGTTATGAGGGCGACGGTTTGTTTGTTTATTTTTAGTCGTTTTAAGAGCCCCACTTCTCCTCTCGAAACAATACTAGTCTCACTTTCATATTAGGGGTATTATAGAAATTCGACCTAGGCAATCGTTGCCTTTATAATATTTTACGAGAATATTGCCGAAAATCGTGCGGTGTCTCCACGGTCATAACGTGCAATAATTTCCATTTCTATGGCTCGTGTAAAACCGGGGTCATGTTCAAACAACCTTACGTCTCTTTTTGGTTCAGGCTATTAAAATTACCGCCAAAGAATTCAAGAACCAATCAGAATTCGTGTAAAAAGCTAAGAGCTGAGCGCAAACTGGGTTTACTAGATAGAGAGAGAGAGAGTCAAACAACATCGACGAGACAATAATGCAATTGGCATTAGCAGAAGTTCGTTGCTTCGAATTTTCGTGAAAGACTTCAAGTGTTAAGTTACAAAATGCAAACCGATCACCAATTGCTGCCTGCTTACCATCAAGTGAAAGAGAATCTGAAATTATAGTGAGCGAGCGACGAAAACCATTTTCACTTAGATTGTTATGTGAATAAGTAACACTTGCGTTTCTGGGTCACAGAGAATCCATATGAAATGAAATTCACGAAGAGCCATTGCGTCCAGTCAAAGTGACTATTAGGTCTGGCATTTTTTTATATTTGAAAGTCTAAGCTTATGTGTCACCCTTTATACTACCAGTCCGTCATGTCGTTCACGTCATGGTGCAATGTCTAGTAGTAAGCTTAGCTCGAAAATAGAGAAAGGATATGATAAATTAAACGTGTAGTCTGGAGGATGCATGAGGAGGAGGTAGTGAACCTCGCGTTTGAACTCTTGGATGTTGTTGTATGAATGCATTTTTTAAGCATCCGGCTGAGCCACAGCTGTCGGGGTTAGCAGGAGACAGCAGGTACTTTGGTATCCTATTATTAACCGGTTAAGCCGGCGGGATGCCTTATTAGGGCTACCATCGAGCATCGTTGGTTTCAGCAGCACGAAGCAACTGCTCACACAGTTCCGGCAACGATGGAGATTTTGGAACACCAATTTCCGCCCGGCTATATCGCCTTATCTGATGGCGTCAGACTTCTTCCTTTGGGCCTTTTTGTAATCTCGCGTTTACCACAACAAACCACAAACCTTGGATGTTTTGAAAGCCAGCATTACCAATTTGGAGCAAGATTTTTCTCGAGCAACAATTCAAAATGCCGTAAAAAGAACACAAATGTGCATCAATTCAGGAGGTCGTCATTTGAGCGAAACCATTTTGTCAACTTAATGTTCATCTTGAACAAAATGGCAGTCAATTTACATTACGGCATTACTTTTGCCCTACCTTGTACTAGACAATGCACCATGGCTTGAACGACATAACGGACTAGTAGTACAAATGGTGATTCCTAAGCCGGTTTTTATCACAAAAAAATAAGCCTTGTTTGTAGCAACTATTGAAGATCTCTCTTGTTAACCTGCTAATTTTCGAGAGGTTCATTCCACCACGCAGCGAACCGTTCTTTTGCTCTGCCTTACTGGGAAAAATACCTTATATGACGTGTGAATAGCGTTTCCGAAAGTATTGACGCTTTCTTCTTAGTTAACTGATTATAGCACCATTGAATATAACAGCTGGTGGCAAAATTTTATCGCTTTACCACAGCGCCAATTTTACCAAAATAAATAACTTTCTGCCCTAGTAAAAATGTAAGCGCGCATTTGTTCGCTATGCGTGCCAGCTGTGGGCGCCGTGCAGGCTAGTGCGTACCTGATGCATGTTAGCTGCGGGCTAATTTTTATTTTTACTCGGTTTGCAACTCTGCAGGGGTCGTTGCTTTCTCCTCCCGTGGCTCCTCGTCGACTTCCTAGACCTATCTTTCACTGATTGTATTTCTAGTGCCCAATATTGCTGGAATATTCAAATCGCAAGTTAGTACATTTTTCAGAAACTGGACGAAATCTTATGCCGGATCCACACGTTTGTCAACGCTTGGCAAGCGTTCGCAAATTCAAACGTGTGGATAAGGCGTTTGGCTTGACTTGTGTAAGCTTGCCGACGCTTGTGGCCGGCATTATATATTAATAGGCGAACAAAAAGTTTGTAAACGCTAAGGATTTTTTGTTCGGGAACCGATTTCGTTAAAATTTTCAGAGAATGTTCTGGAATAGTTTTGTAATAAGGAATTTGAACGAAATTCACGAGATTCACGAATAAAAAAGTTATAGCGATTTTAATTTTTCGAATTTTAAAAAGCCGTTGGAAAATTTTAATTTTTTTGTGAGCATCAACGTAGAGCTTAGTAGCCTACGATTGACACAAACGCCGTTTCAGTGAAGTGAATGAGAAACAGAGAAAACAATCGTTTGTGTGAATTTTTGGCGGCATAACTGACATAAAAAACACTTTTTTTTTAATTTTTTTTTGAATAAAATTCGAACAAATCGTGAATTTTATTTATTTATTTATTTTTTTTGTGGTGACCGAATTTCGGTAACGGGCGTCCCTACTAGTAACAATAATTGGAATAGCTTGTAATTCTAAAAAAAATATCTTGTTTAGCTAAGACTTTGTAGGGTTAAAACAAGTGTAACAAAGCTTGTATCAGTTAATTAATTTCTTTCATTTAAAGTTTCTTAATAGGTTTTCAGGATATGTTTAAACATTTATGTTAAGATGGACGCTTTATTGTGTTTTGTATTATACTAATAAGACTTTTGTAGTGTTGTTATAAAATTGGCCATCTCAAAAATTACTTGCACGCCAAAAACTCTTAAATCGTTCCACTTTTAATTTTTAAAGTAAAAACAAACAGTTTTCGTACAACGAGAACTAGCTCTTAAATAATAATCTGATTAACTTACTACAAACTAAAGTCACAGAAGAGATTTTTTTACAAAGCTTCATTGACGCACTCGTTTTCACCTTCATCAGCTTCATGCCTATCATCAGACGAAGAAAAAAACATTATAATCTTATGACTTTGTAAAAGATTCTGCCCTCGTTCCACCATCCAGGTGATTCTCATGCATTCACCCTGGTAAAACTCTTCTGTAAGCAAACGACAGAAGTGGCATAAATTCGTGCTTGGAGTAGAAACTTGCATCAATGCCATCACCCAATACTAGGATAACATTTCAAGTCATGCTTTGCTTTTCGATGAAAAGAGAAATGGTCTCGATGATTTCATTTGATTCAGCGAACAGAGAAGGCAAAGGCCAAATACGAATGGATGTTAAATAGAAAATCTGGAGGGAGAATGGATGATATATGAGAATATAAATCGAAATTGTGGTATCAATAAACGAAGGACATAACCTCGTGGACCACTCAGCAATCTTCAATAAAATCTGTTCATTCTCTTTGTGTGGCATTAATAGTTTAACACAATACAATTTCGAATCATTCAATATTTTTATGTTTGAGGGTATTACTGGACTTCAGCAAACAAGTAGACGCATATGAACAAGACAAAACTAATGCTCTACAAAAGTTGTCTATTTTATTGATAAAAAGAATTCAATCCTCTACAAATTGTTGGAGAAGTTTGCTTTAAGATAAATCTTAAGAAAAATACACACACACCCACAAAAGAATTTGTAGAGTTGAAAGAAACAAGGGCAGCAACAACAACAAGAAATAAAAAAAATAAGGGATGATTCAATATCCATCAGGAAAATGAACCATCTCTCAGTGTCAAGCGTGCTATATGGAATCCATTGAACAAGGTTGACCCCATGATTCCTCTCTAGAATGGCAAAACTGGATATATGCGCATTTTGTCATTCTAGAAACTCAGTAAACGCTGATAGAAAGCATTCGCCTGCTGTTGCCGCACATAATAATAATATCCTTGGGGTGTAACGCAGGATATCCGAGCATCCCAGTTGATATGCAGAAATAGGACGGTGAAGATTCTCCACACACATATTGCCATTGCCATCTTTTCCAAAAAAAAAGATGTAAGAAAAAATATACATATATGTATATGCGGATAGAACGTGAGATATATGCGAATGAATTTGTCGTCGGGCTACGGGGTCGATGTCAAAGGAAGCCTGTGAAGGACACGAAGAGAAGACGAGGATATTTTTCTTGCCTGGTAATTCTTTTATAGCTGTAACAGCAGCCCCGAATTGCTTATTACTACATAGCCAGAGCAGGCGTTCGCAGTCAGGCAAGAAAGGAAAAAAAAAGTTTGAAATATGAGTCCTGACAGTCCTAAAAACTTTGGAAGGTTACGAACTGAGGAAATAATCCAGTATTCTTCAAGTCATTCGTGTGGGTCTTGGGTTGTCTTAAATAAAATTCAAATCTCATCTTTTCATTCAATTGCCCGGGGGCGAACTTGAAATTTTTGGGACTTTTGTCAAAGTTTCATAACAACAAAAGTTTCCCGCTAAATGGTAGGTTGTAAGGATCTCCTTAGGTCCTCATATAATTTTTTTTTGGGCAATTGTAACACCAATATGGGCTTTTAAATCAAGATCGTCTCACTCCTTTTTGGGGATTTCAAATTACAAAATGGATTTAAGTCGGGCTGTGATATGTATGGAATTGAAGAAGTTTTATTATCCTGGGGGCAATTGCGCAAAATTTTGTTTTATTTGAAAATTCCCTTTTTTTGAACTTCATTGATTTTTTTACTTTATGGCAAACTAAGTATAAAAAATTTAAATATTTAACTTGTAGGCAGGAATGGCCTTCTTTATTTTACAAAATATATAAAGCGTAGGCCGCAATTAAAAATAAGGAGCGTATCGGCGTTCTCCCAGAGAGCCATTTCGTCATGAGTATATTAAGTTGAGAAATTTCAGTAAGTCCACCTCAATTCAGTGAGTAATTTCTAATCCTTGGTAACTTCCATGAATAAGAATTTCACTTCATCAACGATCCCTTCTTTTATTTACAAAGGAGACCTGATTACCGAAAGCAAATCCAAAGCCGATCTATTAGTATCTTTGTTCGTCCCGAACTCTTTTTGTCCGACACTATGCTGCCACCTTCTGTTCTCGATTGAACCAACCATTCAATGGGCAGTGGGTGAATCCTAAAATGCGTCACTGCGGTATCACTGCAGAATACTGCTACAGACTTCCAATTGCTGAATTCTGCAGATACCGCAGTGATGCATTTTTGAAATCATCCAGTCTCAGCGGGCTTCACAATATAGCTTATGGGATATCTAAAATCCAACCACATATCAGATTACTACCAGTAGGTCTATCTAGACCCAAAAGATCTACTGGCGGCCTACTTGTGTGTTTAACAGAACCTCAACCAAAATATACACCAGTTTGGCTGCTCCAGTTATCTCCAAGGCCTTCGACAGTTGGCACTCCGGCTCTATTGGCAAAACTCTAAACTATTCGTATCAGCTTAGTTCGAAAGAACTTACTCAAATCTCAACCTCACGATATTTCTGCCGATGCCACCCAAGGCTCTATCATGTCATCTGTGTTATTCTTAATTTTTATAAACGACATTCTGTCAAACTTATCCAACACACGCCACAGATTTTCTGATGATGGTAAATACATGACTCTTAAGCCCACGACCCCAGTTGGGAACAGAATGCATTCAGAATGGATTCAGAATTGATTCCAGTACATTGGAAGTGATTCCACTTTAGATTCAAAAACATGTAGAGAACCGATTCTTTATGCATCGGAATGTCATAGGACGGAACCAATTCATTCCTGCCTGCATTCCCTAGAACCGGTTCGGAATTGATTCCTTGGAATTGATTGGGAATTTTTTTACGCTTAGCAACGAACTGAGAATACATTCGATTCCCATCTGCATTCTCCAGAAACAGAAAAGGAATCAATTGGTTCCTTCGGAATGCATTCTGAATCAATTCTTCTGGAATGGGTTCTTCTTTTCCCAACTGGGACAATATAAAACAATCTCATGCCAAACCTTGTCTTTAAGAGCGTGACCTTATGACTGACTACATCAAAAGAGACACCGAGCTATTCTTGACTGGGCTGCAAGAACTGTGTCGAGTTCGACGTCTCCAAAACGAAGTACTGTCTTGCCCTAATATACCATTTCAGTTGACAATTTTTAACTACCATAATATGTATATTTTAAAAGCGGTAATTTGCCCCATACTCTCGATAGGATACAAAATATTCACAACCTCCAGGGTGGAACCTATATCAGAAAGATTGTTAAGGGAATACCAAACTGCTTTCAGTAAAAAAAGGTCCGCCACTGGAAACTTTTCACATTATAACAACTCCTAGAACAATGCTGGGAGAAAATGTGAACATATACCAAATTTTCGTAGAGTTCAAGTAGGCTTACGACTCCATCTAAAGAAAGAAGTTACTTTAAATAATACTCGGAATAGGTGTGCTATCCAAACCAGTTAACTAGCTTGTTCACCTCGATACAAAAGCTCGGGTAAGAGTTCAGGGGTGGCAGCACAGAAGTTGTTTCAAGTCTTCTGTTTCGAGTTTTCTATTGAATTTTTCCATTTAAAACTCGTAACAAATGAGTTGAACGACTTCTGTGTTGCCACGCCAGAACACTTCACAGATACCTTCCAAGTTAAACTCATAGGAAATCTGGAGAAGTGGGTTATGAGGGAACATGCGAGGCTCAAAGAGTCGGAGAAAGGCAAAGAAATGCCAGGAGAGGCAGCAGCTAGATAGCTTATCCAGCGCCATAATGCAAAGGCATGGGCAGCGAGCTTCATTGAGGGCATTCTCGCAAAGGAAGCAGAGTCGGAAGGTGAGCACCCTTTCGAGGGACCCTCTTGATGACGCCCGATCGAAGTAATGCCATTATTTAACCGTTATGGAAAAAGCGTTGGTTTGTTTAGGCAGTAAGAATTTGGCACATGCAGATTCTCAGCGACGTCGGGTTGGGTGAGTACCACAGCTTGAAAACCTCGTGGAGCGGGAAGAGGAGGGTTGTACCAAGGGCCATGGATATTATGCTCCTTAGGACATATATGCCCGGTATCATCAGCTTAGGAACCGTCATCATCACCATCAGGTGCCTATCGTGCTGCCATTTGACAGCCTTCTGATAATCGTCCGAAAAGGTTTGTCGAATTCTAGAGTGCCAGGAATGGTATCTGACAATGAGAGAATTGACTCGAGGTTTAGTTCACGTAGACGCAGCGCCCTCGCCACAGCCTCCTTCTTCACTGTGGAGAGGAGGGAGGTTGAGTAAGGCTTCCATTGCCGAAGTCGGGCAGGTGTTTTTAGCTCCCGTTATGCCTAAACAGGACAGCCTTTTATCCTTGCCAAGCTAAATCACAGCACTCTTTTATTTGGTCTTGATCCACCATGCAATGGATGCATACGTGACCAAATCTGTGATCGTCGTGTATAGTTAGAACATTAACCCCAGTTTAAGTCCCCGGGTTTTGCCTACAAATTGACGACAGATATGGAGAGATGCAATTGCCTTGGCGGGTGTTATGATGATATCTTCTGCATAGGCGTGTGCTTTGAAGCCCCGTTTAACAAGGTCGGCTATAGGAGAAGTGATAGGACGCCTTTTTGAATACAGCTTTTTGCAGCCATTATCGTGTAACAGATTCGCCATTCATCCCAGCAGTTATCAATCTGCTGCTGAGAAGCGACCTGATTCATCTCGCAGTGGGGAGTTCAATGCCCTTTTTGCTGCGGCTTCACTGATCGCGTCAAAGGTGATGTTGTAAAATGCCCCCTCGATATCTGTAAAAGGCCAGAGAGGGAGACTTCCTTAGCCCGGAAGGACTTCTCGATATCCCTCACTAGCACATGATTAGCAGTCTCTGCAGATCTGCCTGGCCGGTAGGCACATTGCAAGCAGTTGAGTGGGTTCGCTGTAAGACTCGAATATGCGTGTCTGAAACCGTCTCCATTGTTTTCAGGAGAAAGGAAGAGCTGATGGGTCGATAGGATCTTGCTTCCTTATACGACCTTTTCCCCGATTTAGCGATAAAGACCACCCTAGACTTTCTCCAGAATGAGGACCAGCGCAAAACTAGCCCGGAATATTGGCATTAGGATTGGTAGGATCTCTTCCAAGTCCGTCTGAAGGAGAACCGGGAAGTTCTGGTATTACCCAGCAGGATTGAAGGGCTTGAATGTACTAATGGCCCTTTCGATCTTACTCGCAGTGAAAAGCCTATTTGCCAGGCCTTTGTTCCTATTGTAAGATCGGTGGGCAAGAACTACCTTCGATCTAGTGTTACCTAAGCCTTAAGCGCAATCCAGGGTTAGTTACTAGAGAGCCCGGGAAATGAGTGTGGGTCCGTTCCGTAAACAATCCTTCAGGACTCTTGAGGGAGACAATTGTGTATGAGTGCTGCTAAGACAAGACTTTGTGTACTCTCATGGAGGCTGGTAGCTTATCTTTTTCTTCGTAGAAGGCTTTGCAAGACGTTCGATATTCTTAACTTTTTGTTGTAATCCGTAAGGGTTTTTTTGCAGAGGTACCAGTTACGCAAGTCCTTAAGCCTTTTGAATAGTTTCCTAATTTCACTTCTTTTTCGCAGACCTGAGTAAAAATAAAACTTGCCCACACCTAGCCTAGAAACAGGCACGCACTAGTCTGCACGGCGCCCGAAACAGGCACGATAGGGCTGATTAAAAATAAGATTCGCCCGCACCTAGCACAAAATAGGCACGCACGCACAGTGTCAAATCGAATTATTGCACTCAAACAAGGCAGGGTACATTCACACTTTTTCTAGACTAAAGGGAGCTTTAAAAAATTGTATAGGACGAAGAAAACGGGCAATTATCTTGGTGACCATAAACATAGCATACCCAGTATACCGGTTCTCGTTCGATTGCGTAGGTCAAGCAGCATTGCACATGGTTAGTGCTTAGTTGGGGCACTGCTTGCTGAACAACACTCGCCTTTGGAATGGTCTATACCGATGCGGAGGCATTTATAAATGCGCATGCCTGCAGCGGGAGCGTGGGTACCTCTGGTAGACGAATTTTTAGATTTCCGTTTCCGTGCCTGTGGCGGGAGCATGTATATCCGCGACGCATGCGCATTTGATCGTTATGCGTGCTAGGTGCGGGCGCGTGCATGATTTTAAGAAAATTAACCAACTTAATTATTTTTACTCGGGTAGATCACTATTCCACCACGCAACCCTTCGGGTGGGGTTGCGAACGCCCCTTTCATGATATACAGGGTCCTACAATCCATCGCAGCGCGCTCGGACCGGTCGGAAAATGTGGTGGGGATCTGCTCTTCCAAACGCGCCCTGTCTCAGTTCGCTCCGAGTAGTAGAAGCGGTAGGATGTGTCTTCGCGCGAGGCCTTTATTTCGATTGTGTTGTCGGAGGAGCAGAAAGCCGTTCGAGTTTTGCGCAGTGAAGAATTGTTGCAATTGATTAGAAATGATCCAATCTTTTTAAACTCTTGTGTAACCGGGGATGTTCGAGTACGATCCAGAATCCAAAAGGCAAAGCTCCGAGTGGCACACACAATCTTCTCCCAAACCCAAAAAAACGCGCATGAGCAACTCTCGCCTCAAAGCAATGCTGATTGTCTTCTGTGACATCCGAGGAATCGTCCATTTTGATCTTGCTCGACATTGCACTTTATACGAAGAAAATAGATTGTCGAAAGTACAAAGGGCTTTCCCTGAGTTCTAGTATTCCAATGCCCCCAGCTACACGGCTTTCGTCGTCATCAACTACCTGACCCAGAGCAAGACCCCCCAGTGCACCAGCCTCCTTACAGCCCTGACTTGGCTCCATGTGACCTTTTTTGTTCCCCCGCCTGAAGAGAGAGCTGAAGGGAAAGCACTGGGAGTCGGTGGAGAACATCCAAGCTAATGTTACAAGGATCCTGTGAGGCATTTCAGTCGAGGAGTTCCAGGGTGCCTTCCAGGCGTGGCAGAATTGTCTCCGCAAGTGTATCGATGCAGGAGAGGACTATTTTGAAGAGTTTTAACCATTTGTACTAATCGGATCAATAAATCTATTTTTCCCAGAAGATGCGCATTACTTTCATAATGCACCCTGCAGGTATTATCAATCAAGTCATCCTAGTCTGGGTCCCGGGTCATCAAAGGTGAAAAGGTACACTTTCTGGCCAAACAAGGATTTGGTATATTGTATTTATCTGTATGAAATCGGCTGTTGGGACACTCGAGAGTTTGGTGTAAAGTGCCTAAGACGATCTGACAAAACGCACACTGGAGGTCCACCAAGGTGTGTTGTTCGAAGTGATCTTGTTCGACTAAACAAATTTTTTGTAGTGTTTTGTAACGATTAAACTCCAAATATTTTTGTCTGTTAAAATCTTGTTTAATTTTTTTTTATTTGAAAGACTAGAGAACTGACGTAAGCCCTTCTGTACTGTTGACGGTTGTATCACGGGGTGCAATGTTGCACGGTCTTACAAATAGTAATAGTATAATAATAGTCTATTAATTTTACCACCTCCGGTTCACTGCTACCGCGACAGAATGCTAACATGCCGTGAACAAGACAAAAAAGGAGGAATATTATGTAAAAGCGGTACAACTGGAAAATTTAAAAACCATGCCGTAGAGTGGGTTCGAACCACGAACCCCTGGGATGAGAGTCCTTAGAGGGGTATCCAGGCCGCCATAAGTACTCGTAGAAGAAAATACATGACTTCAAAAAGTTGATTTTAAATCTTGATATTTTCTCAACTTATAACATAATTTTAAAAATACGACTGAAAACATGTAAGTTCTTGTGATATCACATAAAGCACAAAATCTACATATCAGTTGTGTTCAACGATCCCTAAAATAAGTTTACCCTAAACTCTATCAAACTGTCAAAGTGATTTGGAGCTAAAGGATATAAGAAAGAAGAACTTAGAACAAGAATTTGGTAGAATCTCCTTGACGCGTATCAGTTACTGGCAGTTATTTGTCATTTACTTCTTATAAGACATTTTTCTAGCTTATCTTAAAAAATTTCGTCTCAAAAATATGTCTAAGCACAAGCGTCGTGCGGTGCAATACCCCAAAACCGTACAAAATTCAATCCTTTTTGCTATCATGCCAAAGAGTATAATCTCGACGGTATTTGAGGTATGCATAAAACAATTGGGTCGACTTGCATTAGCAAACATGAAGCTTCACACATGAAAACATCGATAACAATGAAAGTACATTAGTGAATATGTGAAAGAAGCCCTCATTTACACTTAAATTCACTCATGCATATTCAATTGGGCTATCGACACTTTCGCTTTCATTGCTCAAAAGGCCAATAAAAATAATTCATAGCATGTTACATAAGAGCTTCCAGTTGTGTATTGTAGGCGGTTTTGAGCTACACCACAACGGAAGTACGACTAATGCCGGAAGTGACCTGCTTTCACCCCTTTTTTCCCACAAAGGCCGTCAAAACAAAAACGGCTCTATTCAAGCCTCCGCTGTTGAACTTTAATTCCATTAGTGACTTTCCCGGAGGTGGCCTAAGCCCTCTTGGGAGTGGTGCTTAGCCCTTAGTCAACGGTTCATCACCATAGATAAGGTCCTTCGATGTCAAGGATTTATGGGACGTGAATGGGCTAAAAATGTCCGATGGACAAGGCTTAAGACTGACAAGGATTTGCTCCTTTATCATTGCTATAAAATCGTCCTTCTTGAAAGTGTTAAAATCGCTTAATTGAATGCATAAGCGTGGAAGTTGGTTGTCCTATGCTGTAGCCACAGTTTATCTAATAAACCGTTAAGCAGTGACGAAATAGTTTTATCGCAAAATTACCTTAATATCCCGGGGCTGCTTCATCTCCTGTCGTCGTGTGGAAACACCTGGCTGGTCCGAATACACTAAGTTTCTGATGGAGCCTCGAAATCGTGGCTCGAAAATCACACTGGGGAGAGCCAAGAGGGCGAGCTTTGTGCTGTACCTGAAAAAGAAAAAAAATAGAATGGAGCTTTATACAATCTTATTGAGTTCAGGTGCTTTTATGTTTGTGTGTGCGTTGTTGTTATTGTTGTTGGTGTAATTTAACCGCAGGACGTTCAACTTTTTCTTCCAGTAGAAGGCAGAAAGCCATTAATTGGCTGCCCGATGAGTCTTAATGAATCAGCGAATTCCAGCAGTGGAGTTCTACGCCCACCCTAGATGCTAAATGAAAGCTCCAGAAGGGGATGCTGCGGCAGGAGCCCTCCACCCTGCAGAGTCTGGACTCTTGAATGCCACCCAAAAAGAAAAGTTTTCGCATGTAATTATCTTCTGGTCGAGCCATTTTGCGGCTTTTCTCAAAAACCGATCTGTTGGCAAGCCATCAAAATCAAGCACCAAGGGATGCTAGGGGGTTAGTCTTTGGGTGTATAGAGGTGCTTGATGCGTAATGAAGAGGTTCCGGATATCATTAGATGGGGAAGGTTTGCTGGGGAAACCCTTCTTAGCGGTATTCTATAATAGGCATTGAAGACGCTTTCTTTGAAAATAGGGGCTGGCATTGTTGTTGTAATCAGTATGGGGTAGAATCTTATACGAACACCGATGAATGAAGTCGACTCAATTCTGTTACGGTTATTTTGTAAACAGTCTTTCTCTTCTAGATTATGTCAAATTCAAATTAGCTCCATGGGGTGCTGTGCCGATCGATATTTTGATGTGCATAGATTGTTGTAACAGTACAGTAGTTTTGATAACAGTCAGCAGTGTTTACTTTATCCGGAGGAATGTTATTACACTGTCGGATGTGTATTTATTTTTGCTACATTAAATGCTTTTGAAACGGTGTGTATGTTGGCCTTAGAAACAAACACATGGAGTGTGTTAATCGTTTCTTTGAAGCAGCACTCAAAGGTGGTGAGAAGTTTAAAAATAACAATTTGTGGCAGATAAGAGAGAGGCATTTATTTGGAAATGGAGGTGTGAAAATCATGAACAATTGAAGGCGCGCACACTGGTGTTCTTTCAACTGTTGTCGAACCGATTTTTTTAGGAGAAATGAGTAAAACACACACATTGATATATCATTGTAGAGAAAAGAAAGTTACTTGCGGCCTATTAATACCATCGTTTAACAGGGGTTTTATTCCAGTCAAAATAGACGAAAAAAATCTAAAGACTGAAGACAATTCGGAAGTTGCTGAAAGTTGGTACAACCTTAAAAACATCATTATAAATAAAATGTCGAACGCGAATGTTTTTTAATTCAAGGTCAAAGGGTCAAAATATCAGTTTTTTGCAAATATCTCTTAAACGGATTTTGCTCACATTTTGTACCTACATTATATTCTAAACGGAGTCACTCAACTTTTTGATCTTTATATCAAATAAAAGAAAACACATTTACCTAAAAAGATGAGCCTAATTTTGTTGCTTTGCGATAATTAGTCTAGGAGTAATTGAGGTTTAAGTAAATTTTAAAAACATTAAATTTTTTTTCGTAAACACCCTGTATTTTAATGGATAGTGGAGATAGCCCCGTCTCTGGAACTATTTTTTTCTCCAAATACATCCAGGAATCACTCCTGAAAATATTAGCCTCGTAGGCCAACAAAGGATTTATTGAGCGTCTGATGACCTTATACAAGTCGCGAATGAGTGCATATGAGTATTTTAAATCTTTAAAACGGCGATATCTCATGAATGGCAGTTCCTACGGGATAATCGCATAATCTACTATTTGTGAACACTATTTTATGATAAGACTTACCGTTTAAGAGATATTTGCAAAAAACTGATATTTTGACCCTTTGACCTTGAATAAAAAGTTCGCGTTCGACATTTTATTTATAATGATGTTTTTAAGGTGTGTACCAATTTTCAGCAACTTCCGAATTGTCTTCAGTCAAAAACCTATTTTGACAGGACTGTTTGTGGTAATACCGGTTCCATAGCAGTAGCAAGGATATCCAAGTGCACGTCTTCAGTGAACGCTAAGCACATAAAATAATATTTCGGTACTTATATAGGAATATTGTACCAGACTTATTGTATGTATCAGGGGCGGCGGAGAGCGTGGGGATGGAAGGAAAAATGCATACGCACTTTTGTTTTGGGTGGGGAAATCCATACCCAAAATATTTCATGTACACCTAATAACCCAGAACGTTGAAGGGCTGGTGACGAAGGAACTTGGTCGAAGGGCCTCACACCGGCAAGGCTTTTTATACGTAAACTAAATATATGTATTATATTAGAGCTATTAACTACATAAAACTTTTTAAACCCCACCCAACTAGTCCAGTCAAATGGTACATTCGCAGAACATTTTATGTCAACAGCAACTAAAATCAACAAGAACAACCCTAATTCAATAAATGACCACATCAAATTATTCGCAAGAAAATGCTCTACAAATAAGCTCTAACAGAATTTAGAGTCCTACAGAATTTTTGTAAAAATATTTTTTTTAGATAATCAAATTATCTACAACTTTCGTAAATAATGTTTTGCCATAATATAAATAATAAAAAAGATATGGACGAAAACAGACAAAAATTTTGGCGGTGATGACCTTTAAAGCGCTATAACTTTTTTTATTATTGATTCTACATAAAAAATACTTTAGAGCATTTTTGTAGAGCATTTTCTTGCGAATAATTTGATGTGGTCATTAACTGAATTAGCGTTGTTTTTTGTTGATTTTTGAGCAATGCAAATGGAGAAGTTATAAAAAAAGTTCTGCAAATGCTTCCATCTATTTAAATATAATTGGAGTGTCTGTCAAAATAGTTGTCATTTTCTAAGCCTATATGGTTATTTACATGATATTAAAGCAAAATCAAGAATTTTTAAAATTTTTGTCTCTCTGTATGTCTGTCTGTCTGTTTGTCTGGGCTAATCTCGGAAACGGTTAATCCGATTGCGACGGGACTTTTACTGGAAGATTCAGTATTTTCTTGGGCATGTTTTCACTCGGATCCGACTCTCGGTTCAGACGGAAAACTTGATCCGATAGTTGGAGAGGAGCCAGTGGAAACTTTATTTATACGCTTTATATTAGCTTCACCTGTATGTACAGCATGTGTGTATGTACCTATGTATGTTCCATGTATATAAATCTTGCAACTTGATTTTGACCCACTTCCATATAACCTATCTACTTCAAATTTTCAAGGCGGCCCGACCCCCCGACATGAGCATCAAATGAAAGGGCATGATAAATAGAATACAATTAGCTGTATGCCGTCATTCAAAATTCAAAATGGCGGCCAACACAAATTGGCGCACTACCTTTTTGTTACAACCCACTCGGCATGGGTATCAAATGAAAGGGCGTGACAATTAGAATACTATTAGCTCTGTGGAGTCATTCCAAATTCAAAATAGCGGCCAGCACAAAATAGCGGTTTACCTTTTTCTTTACAACGCCATCGGTATGGTTATCAAATGAAAGTGTATGACGAGTATAGTACTATACAGTAAACTGTGTGACGTGATTTTAAATTTAATATGGCGGTCACGACGAAATGGTGCAAGACATATAATAAACTAAGAAGTAGAAAAAAAAATTGTTTAAAAAAACTAAAAAATACGCCTTTATTTTAAGATGAACTAAAAATTAAAAAATAATTTTGAATGTAAAGTTTTTTATTGCTCCAGCCTGTATATGGAAACAACCGGGGCGTTTCCAGCCAACTGGCTTAGGGGGGGTAATTTTAAAAAAAGAAAAACTTAAATATTTTTTTTATTCCATTAATTCCATTTGCACTCTCCCCAAGCCACCGCGAGCTGAAGTTGCCATTTCACACCGCCCCCCCCCGACAATGGTCAAAAATGTCTGCCACTAGTATTAAACGGTTATTTAGCCCTAATAGAACCTACATAAGCAGCAGCGGAAACTTTTTTCAATTTTAGCCCCTTTTTTAAACCCCCCCCCCCCGAACCATCTAACTAGAGGTGGGTGCACTTCCCGTAAAAATGTCATATAAAAAAAAATGCTTGAAATTACTTGAAAAGCTTATATACGGCAGAAGGTTGGGATCACGGTATACAGAAACAAGGTAATGTAAAAGAGACTGACAGCTTCGAATATCGTAGAAAAAGGTCTCCGAGTGACGTCAGCACTAATGCGGAAACAACAACAATAACTTCGATGTTATATGGGAAGAGGTCGCCGAGTGACGTTCCCGTCTTACGATATACAGTCTTTTACATTGGCCTGTTTCACACGGGACGACGGCCAACCAACAGAAATCGTACGATATTCATCTTTTTAGAGAAGAGGGTGAGAGAGGACGATGGGGAGTGATCCCCATCCAACTTTCTCACACGATTTTCGATACGACTTTTTGACAGCGGTGTAGTTGTTGTTGTTTTTTGTTCCTTTTGCTGGGAGAATAAAAGAAAGAGAAATGACTTTTGTTTCACTCGGAAAGTACTCAAAAGAGAATTAAAATAAAAGCAACAACAATAAGCTAAAGCGTTTTGACGTACAGTTGGTTGGAAAAATTGGCCCGTGTGAAAACCCGTACGACTTTTTGTCAAATTTCAAAAGGTAGTGGACGATGACAGCAGATTTTGTTGGTTGGCTGTCGTCTCGTGTGAAACAGCCCATTACCTTGTTTCTGTATAGGCCTGTTTCACACGGACGACGACCAACCAATAGAAATCGTACGATATTCATTTTTTTTAGAGAATGGGGTGAGAGAGGACGATGGTGAGGGAAGATTTTCCCATCCAACTTTCTCACCCCTCTTCTCTAAAAAAATGAATATCGTACGATTTCTGTTGGCTGGTCGTTGTCCCGTGTGAAACAGGCCATACCGTGGTTGGGACGACACGATTTTTTCAAGTGCCAGCTCCCCTACTAAAAGGAAGAAAGTCATAACTTCTATTACGGCGCTTGAGCAGTTAACTTCATTTTGTTTACATAGGCTGTTTCCACACGAGCGTGCACACGACAGACAGAACCGTCTGCAATCGTCAGTTCTCTTTTGTCTTCGGTGAAAAATCGTATGAGCTTCTACATGAGGGAACAACTTGCAGGCAACAAATCATACTGTCTTTGTTGTTGTTTTAGACATTCTCTTTGCGAACAAAAGGGAATTTCAGAAAAAAGCAACAAAAATGCAAGAGCTGTCAAAGTGTTCGATCAAAAATCGGCTCGGGTCGGTCCCTTCCAGCAGTTTTGGAAAAATTCATAGATAGCCGACTAGACTCGCCATAACTTAACTTGTTTGTTTGATATATTGGTAATTTTTAAGAATAAAAATAAATAAGCGAACGAAAACTCTTAGGGGGGTAATTACCCAATTACCCCCCTCTGAAACCGCCCCTGGAAACAACCTTCCTTCCGATATGTAAAAAAGCGTGAGCGCTAGCGAAAAGTTCCGGTGTTAATAAAATAAGAATATAGGTTAAGAGTTCCACGCTTTTTTAGTTTTCGAAAGGTAGGTTGTGGCCATATATTGGCTGGAGCAATAAAAACTTTACATTCAAAATTATTTTTTACTTTTTAGTTCATTTTAAAACAAAAGCGTATTTTTTAGTTTTTTTAAACTATATTTTTTATCATTGCAATTGTAAACCTCAAAACTGAAAAAGCCGTCTTCCAGTGAAAGTCTCGTCGCAATCGGATTAGCCGTTTCCGAGATTAGCCCAGACAAACAGACAGACTTACAGAGAGACAAAAATTTAAAAAATACTTGTTTTTGCTTTAATATCATGTAAATAACCATATAGGCTTAGAAAATGACAATTATTTTGACAGACACTCCAATTATATTTATATAGATGGAAGCATTTGCAGAACTTTTTTTATAACTTATCCATTTGCATTGCTCCAAAATCAACAAAAAACAACGCTAATTCAATAAATGACCACATCAAATTATTCGCAAGAAAATTCTCTACAAAAATGCAAAATTTTTTTATGTAGAATCAATAATAAAAAAGTTATAGCGCTTTAAAGGTCATCACCCCCAAATTTTTGTCTTTTTTCGTCCATATCTTTTTTATTATTAATATTACGGCAAAACATTAGAAGTTAAATTGATTATCTAAAAAAAATATTTTTACAAAAATTCTGTAGGACTCACGGTTTCCGAGCAATAAGCAAAACTATTTTTCACACTCAAAACAAGATGGCGGCCGAACGACACGCCTCCGGATCCCGAAAACTCGGTTTTATACTCCCAACCAACCCCCCAACAAAAAAAATGGTTTTTACATAAAATGTTCAGATGGCCCTTTTTTTGCACCATTCTACTAGCGGCTAAACCTTTACGATTCCCCCCCCCCCACCCATACGATTTTTTGTTCGTCTATCCAAAACTTATCCACAGCTGGCCGCTTTGTAACTTTAGTGGGTACACCCTGTATATTTGACCACTAGTGATTTTTTTATGTTGAGAGCTGCAAATGTACAATGAACTGCGGCGTCGCATTTTCCTAGTCAATAAAGGATGGTGTGGACTACAGAATGTTTTAGTAGGCTACATGCATTTTAAACAATTGACTTTATTGTTCGAAGCTTGGGACAAGTTACCTGCAAGCTATCCAGTCCCTTTTGCCATTTTGTGCGGTTCGTGAAATTTTGCTGGTGAATAAATATACATATTTCTTTATGGACGGAGAAGTTACATATATACTAAAGTTTGGCCTTGAGTTTTGCAAACAGTTTGTTTTTTGTCGACCATGTAATGTAGGTTAAGCGAAATTCATATAGATTTAACACTAAGCGGCCTACAGACGATCAACTTGAGTTTTAAACCAGTTGCCAACTAGGCCTAGTTGTCAACGACTTACACATCTGTAGTCGTGTTGATGGTACCATTGATAAATGGTTGAAGCAATATCAAAATTTTTAGATTTTTGGTAGGCGGAGCTTCCAGGTTGCCAACCAGTTTGCGCGTCTGTAGTGACGTTGACAACTGTAGTGGGCAACATCATTTTAAATCGTGAGCTTGAGCAGTGAACATCAGCGTGCTTTGCAATCAAAAACTAAAAATGAAATTTACGTTTGCAAACTGGTTGACAACAAGCTGACAACCCAAGTTGATCGTCTGTAGGCCGCTTAAATGTCATCGATAGGATATTCTCAAAAATTATATTCGTTAGTCCTTTTCGCATTTTCTAAACTGAATTAATCAAAACAAACAATGCGTCTCTAATTAAAGAGGAGTTCAAAAGAATAATATCTCGAGAAATAAAAATCAACTTAAATCCGCCATACGTTTTTTTCTGATAATAGATTTAAGTGTTTGTAAATTGAATAATTGAAAGGCGAACTTAGATCGTGGGTTGTTGACATTTACTAACTTAGATTTGAAGAGAAAAACTTCTTTCATTGTAGATAAAATATATTTATTTTTTGTTGGGTGTATTTATAAATAAAACTTTGAACTTAGTTAAACAGCATTTTATCTAGAGTCTCTAGAAAACTTTTAATGTGGGTGAAACGAATTTGAAGGCTTGAATAAATTTTAAAAACTTCTGGGTTTTTGGAATAATTTTGTTTTTTAAATTTTCATTTTTGGTTCTGAGCTGGAGATGTACGAACGGGGGGGATATTATCATTTCATTGCCTTCCTGAAAATTTAAGGAGTAATCACAATTATTTTATATAAGTCTGCGAAATAAAATTCTAAGTCAACTACAAAGTGTTTTTCGTGAAAAATAATATCCGTGGTGTCAGTGTCTCCATATGTAATGTAAATTGGGAATTACCGTGTTGCAAGGGTAAAAATATGGTTTTTCTAGACAAAATTACTGTGAATCTGCTAAAAGTGTACTGTTCAAACCCACCACAAGATTCGTGGAGTAGTTTAATTGACTGTGTGTAACTTAGTTTTTAGGCTAATCTAGTGGGCTACACCTTTACAAATTAAAACGGCATTTTTGTCAGAAAAATTATTATAAAGGAGGCTTGAGACAGAAGCAAATGGAATATAAAAGATTACATAATAAAAAAAATATAAGAAAGACGAACAAAGGACTTTTTTGTAAAAAAGGAATTTGGTAAATTAAAATAAAAAATAATAAATAATATATAGAGAAATTATTCCAGTCTTGAAGAAGATTTAAGGGTGGAAATCTACCACGAGAGTGTACAAAATTTGGTCCTTCGAGCCGGATCTGTGCTTCCGGAGACTAACAGAGCAACATATAAAATCAAGCTTGGCACTAATCAACGAAAGTAAAGTGCGAAACGTATAACATAGGTACATAGGTACTAGCAGACAAGCTGAAAAACATACAACGGGAATTCGCTGAAAGTGCAATCCCTGTCCAAACTTAGTAAATACCATGACTCCAAACCCTAAAGACCCTATAGCTATTCTCAAGCGAAGACGCGCTGACATAAAAACACGTATTACAAAATTCAGGAATTATCTTTCAACTGCACGCAATTCACCAGATATAGACGAGTTACAGGTTAAGATTGAAGCCCTAACAAGTCAATTTAAAAACATACACAATATTCATGAAGAATTAATGCAGCAAGATTCAACTTCCGAGGAAGTACATAGCAGTGAGCTCGAAACAATGGAAGATAATTACAATTCCGTGTTGGCAGAAACTCGCAAATTAATAAGAATAGCTCTAGAAACTCAAAATTCCAATTCAAATGGTGACAATAAACAGAAGGAGTCTAAGGGTTACACACATGGCGTACTACCTACAATGAAGCTGCCTGAAATAACATTACCTAAGTTCGACGGTTCTATAGAAAAGTGGCAGGCCTTTAAAGATAAATTTACTGCTCGAATCGGTGACAATAAAAATATACCGAAGGTGGATAAATTACAATATTTACAATCTTGCTTGACAGATAAAGCGGCACGAGCTGTGGATTCAATAGAAAGTACTGGTGACAACTATGACGAGGCCTGGGCGATCTTAACTAACAAATATGATAATTCACGACGTGCTATCCTTCGCCATTGGTCTATATTATACCGATTACCACGACTAACGAGAGATAACCCCAGCGCTATTGATGAACTAATTGATACTTTTCGACAGCATATTCGCGCCCTCAAAAGTCTTGGAGAACCCGTAGAGCACTGGAATAGCTGCATCATATATCTACTCACTACAAAAATTAATGAAAATCTTCTTTACCAATGGGAAACTACATTGGCCGACAATAAGATGCCATCATATTCACACCTTCTAAACTTTTTGGAGAAGCGCGGAGGCTGCACCGAAAACACAACATCATTTAGCAGGGAAATAAACAATAAACATCATCAGACTGATAATAAAATATTCCGCAAAGGTCCTAACCAAGCTCGTGGACAAGCATTTGTTATTAGTTCAAATAAAAACACTATAGGCAGCCCGATAACATGCCCCGCCTGTCAACATGAACATACAATTTTTAAGTGTCCAGCATTTCGTTCGATGTCTACAACACAAAGAAGACAATTAGTTGCTCGGATTTCTCTTTGTTTTAATTGTCTTGGAAACGACCATGTTGTGAACGACTGTAAGGCAGGTTCCTGCCGTGTGTGCCGTGAGAGACATCATACATTTCTTCACATAATTGCCCCTAATCAGCCCCAGAAAATTGATTCAAATATTCCAAGGGATACCACATCTCCATCAGATTCAAACACAAAGGCGACCTTGTGACTACACTCGGGCCAAGATAAATCTTTCACACTGCAAACACCACCTTCTGATGATCTTATTCCAACTGCCTTGATTCATATATCTCATAGAAATAATACTTCGGTTATATGTCGCGCAATTATTGATACTGGTTCAACAAGAAATTTCATAACCAACGCCTTGGCTTCTATGCTTGAATTAACTAAACAAAGTTGTTATATTCCCGTCGGCGGATTGAATGATCTAGCAACCGTTTCTCAATATATCGTTATGGCAACAATAAAATCCCGATTAAATGGATATCAGAAAACTCTTGACTTTTTAGTAGTGCCAAACATCACTTCGGCTACTCCTAGTCAACTCATAGATCGTAAACGTTGTAATATACCTTCAAATTTACAGCTTGCGGATCCAGAATTTCATAAGCCTGCTCAAGTACAACTTTTATTAGGATCAGGCACTACGTTAGCTGCTCTTTGTGTTGGTCAAGTTGTACTTTCATCACCTCAAGAGCCTGATCTGATTCTACAGAAGACTCGGCTAGGGTGGATCATTGGAGGCAACCTTTCTTTATATAATAAACCAAATCATATGGGTAAATGCCATTTAGTAAATTTACAGGAAGATATTTCAAGGTTTTGGGAACTCGAAGAGATTTCCACTATTAAACACCTATCGGATGAAGAATCGGAGTGCGAGAGACATTTTCAAAAATATATTCAACGTGCCGATGATGGCAGGTATATTATAGCTCTACCCTTTAACAGCAAAAAGGATCAGCTAGGAGAATCTCAGCATATGGCTTTCAAACGTCTACAATCATTAGAAAGACGATTGCATCGTAATCCTAAGTTGCAGATACAATACCGTAATGCCATGAATGATTATCTCAGTCTTGGTTTTATGACTAAAATAAACAACCAATCTGGGCAGGAATTCTATTTACCACATCAAGCTGTATTCAAAGAGAGTAGTTTAACGACGAAAGTCCGTATTGTTTTTGACGCCTCCGCTGTTTCCAGCACAGGAATATCACTTAATGATGCTCTCTTATTAGGTCCCACAATTCAAAGTGACATTTTTTCACTTCTCCTCAGATTTAGACTCCATAACTATGTATTAACAGGAGACATTGAAAAAATGTATTTGCAAATCAGTGTCCGAGAGGAGGATCAAGTATATCTCCGCATTTTATGGAAAGAGGAAAACGGAGAATATTCCACATATCAATTCAATAGATTAATTTTTGGCCTTAAATCTGCCTCATTTTTAGCCACTCGTTGTTTACATCAACTTGCAGATGACGAGGGCCATCGTTATTTACAAGCCTCAAGAATACTAAAGCGGGATTTATACGTAGATGATTTACTCAGCGGAGCCAACACAATTGACGCAGTAGTACAATTAAGGAAAGACATGAGTGATTTGCTACAATTAGGAGGATTCAACCTTCGTCAATGTGCATCAAACGCTGCTGAAGTCTTAGATACCATTCCAGATTGTAATGTGAATTTATCTTTAAAAACTAGCAATGATACAACGTTGAAAACACTAGGCGTCCATTGGAATTCAGAACGGGATGCTATTATCTACACGGTGAAGGCACTGGGTTACAACCGCGTGACTAAACGAGTTATTTTCTCGGAGATAGCCAAAATATTTGATCCTTTGGGAATACTTAATCCGGTAATAGTTACAGTGAAATTATTAATGCAAGAGCTGTGGAAGCTCAAAACAGATTGGGACGAATCCTTACCTGCGGACCTCCATACTAGGTGGGAAGTTTTTGCTAACCAGCTACCGGATCTTAATGATATATCGATTGACCGAAAAATGTTGTTAGAAGAATGTAGCGATATACAATTGCATGGCTTCTGTGACGCTAGTGAAAAAGCATATGGAGCATGTGTTTATTTACGCAGTACTAATGCGGCTGGACATATCCGAATACAACTATATTGCGCAAAATCAAGAGTAGCTCCTATAAAAATTATTCAAACAATTCCACGGCTGGAGCTTTGTGCCGCTGTTTTGTTAGCTACTTTATATAATACCGTACGATCCTCTATAGATATCAACATTAGCCGTGTGTTCTTCTGGACAGATTCTATGATTGCTTTATATTGGATAAACACTTCTCCTCATTTGTTAAAAACGTTTGCAGCCAATCGTGTTACAGATATACAATCCTATACAAATAATTCGGATTGGAGACATGTTAGTACACACGAAAACCCTGCTGACCTGTTAACCAGAGGGATGTTACCTGAGGAATTTAAATGCGCCACGCTGTGGGCTGAAGGGCCTAGGTGGCTATCCGGAGGAGAGCAGCTTTGGCCAACTCAACCATTGATCAAGCCTAAGGAACTACCAGAAATACGTAAATCTATTTGCTTGATTGCCAGATTTGCAGATGACGACATGCTAAAAAGATATTCTTCCTATTTGCATTTACAGCGCATAATTGCGATATGTTTACGGGTGAGACCTTCTAATCGCAGCACCGGACTCATAACCGCAGAAGAACTGGAAGCTTCATCTATTAGAATTCTTCAACTTGTTATGTGAACCCTGGGTTGGCTGCCCGAAGAATCCAACCGCAGATCCACATACAAAAAAAACAAAAATTTAAAAGAAAATTCCACGCAACCTAAACCTCGGTGGTACCCCGGGCCTCAAGAGTAGGGCTGGCTCGTCGGGGGGGTCGTGGAGTGGAGAGACTCCAGAGGTACCACATAATTAATGTGCATCACCACCAATTACCTGTCTGTGAGTGCCACCATCAGGGCGGACTCGGAGTGCTTCTTCAAGTTATGAGGGCATCTACTCCAAAATCGTACGTAGGGAGATCCATCCCAGCTGCTATGCCATGTAAGGGCCCTTAGCCCATTATCCTAAAACAAACTAATTATCCAACAACAAAAAAAAACAAAACGGAATTGATACATCAAATGTGCTTATTTACTTATTAAATTAAATCTCACAACCAAAATGTCTAAAATACTAGAACACCACACAAAAAAACTTACTACTAGGGTATACTACTGCATACCTGACTCAAATAGTGGGTGCTAGATATAAAGAAGGGACCGTTGTTCTTTTTTTTTTTCCTTTTTATTTATTTATTATGTTTCGTTTTTAAAAATGCCTCACCCAACTTATCTCAAGAAAACCGCCCTGGTACCAGACCGCTTAACTCGGAGGCAATTGTCACCACAATTACAGCCACCCATTACCTGGTTGTCAGTAACAAACCAATTACCGTATAAAACTTATCAAATTTAACTTATATGTATAACAATTGACCGAACCGTAAGAACATCAGCAGTTGCGATCGGACATGAAATCCATAATTACAACAACCTAACTATTACCTCTGAGAAAAACAACTAGCGATGTACTGCGTAGACATCAAACAAACACAAACACATTTAAAACCAAAACAACAATATCAATAAATGTTAGGACGAACGATAATTAGTAAGGATAAAGTCCCAGATTATAAATAAGAATGAAATATTATGAAGGCATGTAAATATGTTGTACAAAATTAACTATGTTAAATAAAAGTTAAAAGTAATTTAATAAAATTAAATATGTTAAATAAAATTAACTATTTTGAATAAAATTAAATATCCTTAATGTAATGAGATATTTTGAATAAGATTAGATGTTTTTTTAGAAAATTTAAATAAGGTAAACAAATCTAGATAATATGCATAAAATTATGTCATCCTTGCTACTGGAGGCGATGCACTGAAGTTGGAGCTATTGATGCCACTTCCGGCCAGGTTTCGCCTTTCTTTTGTGGATCCTTCTTCGGACACCTTCGAAAGCCCGCAACCAAATACGCGTAGACTGTATACTCCTTTACAAGTTAATATACTGCTCATTAAAGTAGGGGTGGTCACCAGTCAATCTGGGCACTAATTGAAGCTGGATTTAGTGTCATACTGCCGCCTGTTTTTGAATTGATGACCACCGCAACAATAGTCCACAACACCAAAAGCCTCTGCGTCCCCTGATATAAAGACCTTCCTCCTCTTGCTCCGGTCCAGATCTCGTTCAGTTCGCCTCGTGGTTGATTAGTCGGCCGAACCTTCTTTTTTTCCTCCCTCGCCTTTCGGTTATCCTTTGTTGGTACTGTTTTTTTTTGAAATTTTGTATTTTATACAAAAAACTTTCTCCTTCCGAACTTTAATTGTTTTTTTTTCTCCCAATATTAGAGGTAAATTTCCAGGCTCACTCAAGTTATCTCCAGAAAAATCCAGACCTGACTGACAAAAAAAATTTTCCCATTTTCCTTGTTTTTTTTTTCCTTTTTCCGCCTACCCCTTTCCAATTACTCTAAAATGCCTAATTAAATTTTATAGTGGCTAATGCCAGGTGAATATGGAATCAGGGCATAGGCCGGCCGTTACAAACTAACTCAGAGAACAGAGTTCGCTCTCGATTACAAATCGTTGACTAACAATAAGAAATTGTCTACGAAAAGCAAACTATTGCCTCTTAATCCCTTCATTGATAAAGATGGATTAATACGTGTTGGCGGCCGATTGGGTCATTCTTCATATTCTTATCAACAAAAGCATCCCATTATCGTGCCAAAGTCGCATCATATTACACAACTTTTAATCAAAAAGGAGCATCTTGAGAATTTACATGGAGGTATACAATCAACTCTATATTCAATGAGACAGAAATATTGGCCCATAGACGGAAGAAACCAAGTTCGCAAGGTTATTCGTAACTGCGTACGGTGCGCCAGAGCAAGACCTCTACCAGTCAACTATGTGATGAGCGACCTACCTAGTGTGAGAACTATTGCTACTAGGCCTTTTACCAATGTAGGTATAGATTATTGTGGACCATTCTTTATTAAAGAAAAGAAGCTGAGAAATAGAAACAAAATCAAGGTATACGTCTCCGTATTTATATGTCTCTCTACAAAGGCTGTACATCTAGAAGTTGTGAGTGATCTCACTACTGAAGCCTTTATAGCTGCTCTCAAGCGTTTTATATCTCGACGAGGAAAATGCTCATTCATACAATCTGATAATGGTACCAATTTCGTGGGCGCTAGAAACGAATTACAAGACATCCTCTCCTCTAAAACCCACATTGAAAAAGTACATAATTATTTAGCGCCCCAGGGTATCGTTTGGCGTTTTAACCCTCCCAGATCTCCACATTTTGGCGGCATTTGGGAGGCCGCCGTTAAGTCATTTAAGCATCACTTGAAACGTGTAGTAGGAGTGGAACTCTTTACATGGGAACAATTCAACACCTTAGTTGTGGAAATAGAAGCTGTACTTAATTCGCGACCGTTGACTCCCCTTTTTTCAGATCCTAATGACCTTAATGTACTAACTCCTTCATACTTCTTAATTGGTGATTCTCTGTCGAGTTTGCCCGAAAAAGATCTTTCAGATGTGTCATGTAATCGCCTTTCCAAGTGGCAGCACATACAAAAAGTTAAGCAAGACTTCTGGACCAGATGGCATAAGGAGTACATAAACGAATTAAATATTCGATATCATTGGGCTGGAGGTGATCATCATATCAAGAATGGTACTATCGTCATGCTACGAGATGAAAATCTACCCCCTTTACAATGGCGCCTAGGCAGAGTCATCGAAACTTTTCCTGGTCAAGACGGAATCATCAGGACCGTGCGCTTGAAGACCAAAATGGGCGAAGTAATCAGATGCGTAAAGAAGCTGGCCCCTTTGCCTATAGATGTCAATCCGAACAATTGAGGCTAAAAATTATTTCATTTCACTGTAAACTTGTTAATTTATGCATTATCTTATGTTTGTATTGGTTCACCTTTATTGTTAGTATTGCAATTCTATATAACTACTCTATGTTACTCTTATATTAAGTACTGTATAAAATTGTAACTTTCTGATCGAATATCTCTCAGCCGGGGGAGTATGTTCAAACCCACCACAAGATTCGTGGAGTAGTTTAATTGACTGTGTGTAACTTAGTTTTTAGGCTAATCTAGTGGGCTACACCTTTACAAATTAAAACGGCATTTTTGTCAGAAAAATTATTATAAAGGAGGCTTGAGACAGAAGCAAATGGAATATAAAAGATTACATAATAAAAAAAATATAAGAAAGACGAACAAAGGACTTTTTTGTAAAAAAGGAATTTGGTAAATTAAAATAAAAAATAATAAATAATATATAGAGAAATTATTCCAGTCTTGAAGAAGATTTAAGGGTGGAAATCTACCACGAGAGTGTACATGTACCGTGTAATTTTTCAAAGGAAAAAAACAACATTATGAACCAAATATCTCAAAATATAACCAAAAATCTCTCTCTATAACTTTAAAATTACGGTTATTCTAAGATAAATGCTGGAACTTGAAACAGTTCTTAGGTGGATGCGACACGTGTCGAGCTTACTGCAGTAAGCTCAGCAGTAAGCACGCACAGAGATGCGACACCATGCGTGCTTACTGCAGTCACCAAATTATTGTACATACTACCCAGTAGGAAAAAAATCGCTTCGAAAAGCATTTTAAAGCGCTTTTTTGAAGCAGCAAAGCGCTTACGCTTCGTAAGAAGCTTCATGTTATTTTAACATTGCATGTCCGGAGAGCTCAGCACTTTATTATGTTTCGTAAGAAAGCTTTTCAAGTTATCTGCTGAGATTGTGCTGAGGTAGCGCTGTTGTAGGAAGCAGAAGGAAGCTTTTACTGCTTTATATTTGCTACGCAGCAAAGCACTTGTATTTTTTCCTACTGGGTATGATTATAGTATCTATGTACTTTTCGCCAAACAAAATACGAAGTTTTCCACCCCACCAAACGTCAATGCAACTGTGTGCGTGAAATCAACGCGAGAAAGAGAATCCAGAAGCGTTGATACCCCCTCTAAGCGCCACTTCACCCTTTGCCGTAAAATTCGTTCAACGACTGCAGTAAGCTCGACACGTGTCGCATGCCCCTAAGATTTAAGTGTTTACTACGTATTTGTAACGCGTTGTAACGAGAAGAAAACACAACGTAATTTTACGTCATTCATCCATCACACTTCCAAATTTCACTCCTTCCGATATTTAAATACGGACGAGAATATATTTGCCAAGGCTTCTTGGTAGTTTTATATATGTGTGAGTGGAGATAGACCCAGTAGGAAAAAATACAAGTGCTTTGCTGAGGAGCAAATATAAAGCAGTAAAAGCTTCCTTCTGCTTCCTACAACAGCGGTACCTCAGCACAATCTCAGCAGATAACTTGAAAAGCTTTCTTACGAAACATAATAAAGTGCTGAGCTCTGCGGACATGCAACGTTAAAATAACATGAAGCTTCTTACGGAGCGTAAAGGTGAAACCCCAATGTAGGGTCGGCTTGCTTGAACTTGGTGAGCTTTTCAGGTACCACGTGCCAAAGCAAAACATGCCCAACAAGCCAAAGCAAAACAAAACCAAATACCCGCTTTGCTTTAGTTACTTTACAGTTTGCTTTTCATGAGCACAGCAAATAGAAATAGTACACGAAAGAGGTAAGAGGTATGCATTTTGCGGAAGTGTTCCTTTGGAATGGACATTATTGTTTCTTAAAAAGAACAAAGGATCGAATTTAAATATCTATTGTTGTGTAGAGTGATAAAGAAGCACAAATGGTTTATGGCATTAACTGTTCAAACATTTACGAGAAATTTGTTAAAATGGGATATAGAAATAGTTGTCTCAGATTAATTTTGAACTCTTAAATATTTATAGTTAATGTTATTCCCAAAAAAATAATTTCTTTATGAAATAAATTTTCTCAAACCTCTACATACATTTATTTCTCTAAGCAAAATAAATATTAAACAAACGCGAAAGCATACAAAGCATCAAAAAATTGAACATTGGTCATTTCGAGCTTTGCTTTGCTTTGCTTTGGCTTTGCTTTGACTTTGCCGCTTTGTCATTTGGTTTTTTCCCATAACAAAGCACTGGTTTATTTGATATGCCAAAGAAAAGCAAAGCACTAAAGCAAGCCAAGCCTACATTGGGGTTTCACCTTAAGCGCTTTACTGCTTCAAAAAAGCGCTTTCAAAGGCTTTTCGAAGCGATTTTTTTCCTACTGGGGACTTTTAGTTATTGGGGGAGTAGTGTTGCCATTACAAAATTTGTTAAGTTGATTAACTGAGATTCGTTTTACGCAGTACATGATGAAATATTTATAACAACGTAATTTATAATAGTAATACGGTGATATATGACATGGTAAAACATTATTACCTTAACGGTAGATAAAGACCAGATTACGGTGCATCTAAGGTAATTACCGTGTACATGGAGACACTGCGTGGGGTAGCACAGCACAGCGCGCTTTTTTGTAACTATGGAAAAGAATAGAACCGCGCAAATTGCAAAGTGGACGCGAGGTGGGGGAGCCACAGTTTCTCGTGCCGATCGTGCCAACAAGTGTACTGGGAAATTTCTCATAATATTATTTTCTTGTTTTTTCTCTTCCACTTTTTTAGTTTGTTTCTTTTTACTGTCTTTTTAAATACCTACCTATGGGGCCATTCAAGTATTACGTAAGCAGAATTTTAGTGATTTTTAAGCCCCCTTCCCCTTGTCAGCAAAAATAAGCAAAGCTCTTACTCCCCCCCCCCCCCCTATGCTTACGTAAACATTGGTATATATTTTTTTAAAATCTGTTCAGGTTTCTTTATTGTTTTTCATGAGTCTAGAAATAAGTAATTTATCGACTATAAAGAAAGGAGAATGCAAATTTTTGTACCCACTTCCAATAGTTATGTGTAATACGTCGTTGGATAGGTTTTTTTGAGTTGAAGTTACTATGGCGCCTAGTTCGAAATCTTTGGCCGTTCTGAGTAATACGGTCAAAACTGTACAAAGATAGAGTTTTACATATCACCCTGTATTTTTGTAACAGTATAACCTATTTCCATAAATAAGGTACCAATGAACGCAAAATTCCTCCACCTATCTATGATGGTAAAAACGATGGTTCTATCTTACCAACTTTTGGAGTTATGAGTCATATCATATGCATACACGTCATATCCAATGATACCTAACGAACCGAACCAAAATGAGACCGAAAAAATTTAGACAAGTGAACAGCGCGCGCGGTAATTTCCCTACTTCGGTTCTTTCTAACTTAACAATAAAACACCGCAGTAAGCAATATCAATAATTTCGGGGAATGCCTGAACATACTTTTTGCTTTCGATGATAGACAAGTAAGGTTGCCAAATTTGTTCAAATCAAAATCCAATAAATTTTTGCAAAAAAATCAGAAAAAGTAAGTAAATAAATATTTCTGACCTAATCACCATCCAGACCCCCGTCCCCCATGTCATCAAAAATAAGCAAAGCAAAGACCCCCCGCCCACCCCCCTTTGGTGCTTACGTAATACTTCAATGGCCCCTATGGCAGAAGAAATGTTAATTGAGGTGGTGAAGGGGCACAGAGAGCTTTATGACACAAATGATGCAAACTATATGAAGACAAAATTTAAAAATGGGATTTGGGTAGACCTTGCAAGTTTTTCCTCGGTTGGGATCGGTTTTTGGACATTACATCCATTTGAGCCAAAGGCTTGTTCGATCATCCCATGCAATTCAGCAAATTGGCTTCGACTCATTCGGAAGTAATTGGTAAAACCAGCATCAGTTATCTCAATTGTAGTTCTAAATTGTCCACGTTTTTCCCTTTCCAACAAAATATACATATCTCCTTATTGGGCGATTTTAAGTTTTTATTCGCTAATTAATAAAGTAAAATTTCGTCTTCAGCATCATTTTCTGATCCTGATTCTGAACTCATTCTTAATAAGAACAATTTGAGTAGTAAGCTAGCTACTTGACACTTGAATGTCCTGTTGCTCGCGTTATGTCAGCTCACACGCTCTATACGCGTCTCAATTTGCGCCTTGCCTTAAGGCGGCTACAAACGTAACTGCATGCTTGACAAGCACGTATGTTCAATCTTTTTGTGCACGCGTGCTTGAGCGTGTGCGTGAGATTTTTTGCGCAAGCATGATGATTGAACACCAGCTTGAAGATTGGTCGAATTTTCATTTGCATGCTTGAACAAATCTCCCTTAAAAACAAAAGTGTGAGTGCAAGCGGGTGCGAGCGAAGGATAAACTGCGGCTATTCAAGCATGATTGCGTCGTGCCTGCCTGTCAAGCATGCAGTTACGTGTGTAGCCGCCTTAAGAAAGCGGTATGCCTGTACTAGTTTCGCATAAGATATTACGGAATTACATATTCTTACAAATCAAAATCAACCAAAAGCTACTTTTCACATAATTTTCAATAATAGTTTTTCTATACTTGTAAAAAAGATCACTCATATATTAATAAATTAAAATTAAAAATTGGGGATTTTTTTTGTGGATAATTCGAAAGTCAAGATTAAAGGCTAAAAATTTTAATGCTTTTGAAAGTGCCCTAAAAATGTGATATTTTAGTAACAGAGGAACTTTTGAATTAGCTAATAATTCCATTAAAAATTAGTTGAAGCACAAAGTGTCACATTCTAATAGAATTATCAATTTCCTTTAGTTCATTAAGGTAACAAACTTTATTTAAAGGCGAGTTGCCCTTATTGCCATTCAATCTTTTCCTATCCACAGGCCTTAATGATCCATAGGTCTTCCTAAGAAAATTTCTTTGAACCATGCGCACCCGTTGTCCTCCATCTTTCCCTTCTATTTCCTATGATTGGTCCTAGTGCATTGAGGTGGACTTACAGTGTAAATTTTCTAAAGGGAATTTCATTGTGCTGTGAGCTTTCGTAATTATGTGTACTGCAAGCCCCAAATTTGCTGGAAAAAGATCAAAGCGAATTTAGTGACAATAGGAGGAAGTTTGGATTATAGTGAATCTACGATTGTAACTGAGAGTCTCAAATGCAAACTGAGCACTTTGGAAACGGATTAAAGTTCATCAACAAAATTTAAAGTGGCTGAGAATAACAGAAAGACGCCGCCGGAGATTGTTTCTGAATCTTCATTCTGTTCGCTGGCGCAGTGTCTTGCCCGTCGCGTTTCTTGCCATCTAAATACTGTAAATAACTTCACAATAGAGATTCCATCCACCCTAAGTTTTAATGGCCGAACTCAATTTAAGAGCACTCCAGTCTCGGAGGCGGATGAATTTGCGCTGACAGACGTGTCCTTTAGTCCCGGAGCCTAAGCATCTGAGAAATTTCATCCACTTAGCTCCCGACGTGTTGGTGAATAGAAGTGGGATGGTATTAAGGAATGGTTAGAATTCGAGATGATATTTTCATAAGCACCTGTATTTTGTCACCTGGAGGAAGAGATGGTTTTATTCAGCAAAACTTAACGAAATTTAATTAAGGAGGTGCGAACTTTCTCTGGATCCTATACAAAATGATGATGGGGGGACTGCTCTGTTGTTATTTCATGATAAGTGATAGCAATTTGAATACTTGAGCACAGTACAAACTGGGCGCCATAATTTTATGACATTTATATTCTTGGCACAAATTTTGTGTGGAATATTTGCGGGGCGGGTTACACCCACCAAATGGCTTAAAAATAAACTTATTTGAAGAAAGAAACATGACAACGACAGGAAATACATTTTGAGCAACGTACACGTTTCGTATTTTAAGTGACGAATGCTCTTGTACGAAAGCAAGAAGACAATTTAATGAAATTTCATGACTTTTGACAAAATTCAAAGTTCAAATCACCAAAATAAAAAAAAACAAAATCCCCCCACTCAGTTTCACATCAGTCACATTTAACCTTATGCTGGAGAAACTTGGCAATCTTCAAAAGCATTAAAATAATTTATTTGCCAGACAAAAATGTTTCGGGATATTCCCTACCACTGCTGTAATTGAAACAAACGACGGCATGTGAATATTTGACGTGGGCTAGTTAAAATCATCCTCTCAGTTTCTAGAGTAAAGTCACTTTAAACCCCCAAAGGGAATCTTCCAGAAAAGGTGGTTCAGCTCAGCTGAGTATTTTTTTTTGCCTCTTCTTCTTTTGCAGTTACTTGAAACGGAATGATGTGAAAAGGAGGCGAACAAGTCTCCTTCAAAAAATATTTAAAATCGACTTTTGGTGCTCCAACCTCCATATCCTCAATCGCCCTGTTACCACCCACACCTCACAAAAATACATTTTAACGGTGAAGTTTATATATAAAAAAAAACAACATTTTTTTCAAGGAAAATTTCACCTTCAGCCCAGGTAACATCAACATTCTCCTTATTACGTCCACATTGGTATTTCCCTTAAGCTTTTCACGAAAATGTCACGTATCTGCTCTGCTCTCGAAACTTTTTAACGAGTCTTCGTATCAAACTTTTCCCAGTTTAGTGAACGCTTTGAGAATCTACTTTTTACGTAATTTATAAAGGTGTGAATCAGAATTTATTGTGATAACAAAGTTTTGGTATTAACATTTTATAGTGTCCAATGGCAGGGAGTTAAGGGTAAAAGTGGGGTGGCCATTGTCTTTTTTTTGGGAATATTAAAATTGTTTAAGGTTAGATCAAAAATGACATCGCTGTAAAAAATATGTGTAATGAACGGGTGTAGGTAGATGTAAGCCAAAAAATAATTACAGTGTTTGCAAAATCTATAAAATGTATAAAATCAAAAAGAAATTTTCACTTACAAAGCTGTACACTCTGTTCAATGAATAAGTTGATTAATCCTTTGACTGCGCTTGCTTCAATATTGCAACAACAAAACGACGATCCAATGAGCTTAATTTTCCTTCTACAAATTTCCTATCCATAATTAGATACATGAATAAAAAATTTCACTAAGCGTATGCAGAAATAAATATACATAGGAGAAATTTTAATAAAAATTAGTCCTAAAAGTATGCAGAAAAAGTAATCGGCCAAGAGAATAACGTTCTTCGAAGAAGAAGATAACCGGCCCACAGAGACGCTACGTCACTTTCTGATTAGATGTTATTGGAAAGGGGATAGCTTAGTTGACATTTTATAGTGTTGGAGTCGGATTAAACCAACGAAACGAACGACCTTCAAATATTGAAATTTTAAGCGTACACTATTTAAAAAACTAATAAACTCACTTAGGTATAGAAAAATTACAACTGAGACATAAAACGGCTAAGAAACCGCAAATTTAATTGGCTTTTCGTATTCATCAATTGACAAGAGAAGCTGTAAATACTCGCTTTTCGTACATAGCCTTAACTACGGGACGGATATACACGCCTTCAACGCCCAAAGGGCTAATTATGGTGGGGCTTCGAAAAACAGTTTTCGATAAAGTGCATTTATAGCGATTGTTCCTACAAGATAAAGGCTCTCCTGCCTCTACGCCAATTAGGCTATTGAAAATGGGTTTGAGAAAGGAACAATTGCGTTCAAGCATTTTTATGGTTTAATATGTTAGCTTGGCACCTCAATATGCTAAAACTACAAAGTACCCCCCTTTTTAGGGGTGCGTTTTTGAGCGCCGACCCTAAGTACCCCTTTTTCAGGTTTTTCAAAATAACTCGAAAACAAAGCAAAATTCGAGATTTTTACTAAAATACTTTTTTGTAGAAAATTAAATCTCCTATCGAAATCCTTTTTTTAAAAATTTTTTTTACCATTTTTAATTCAAAGAATAATCGAAAAACAAAACTAAATTTTTTCGAAAAATCACGTTTTATTCTTTTTTTTATTAATTTGGGTATAACTTTTTTTACGGCATCCTGGGTATACATAAATGTTCACAGAGGTTATGAAAAATTGAAGAAATTGAATTTTTTAAAATCTCCGTACGACCAACGGTGACCGAGAGATAGCCATTCAAAGTTGACCTTTTTGAGCCATTTTTTAAATTATTTGCTCTTAAACATTTTTTCTTTTAATTTAAAATTAAATAAATTTGTTTTTGTGTAGTTTTTTAAATAAAATATTTTAGTACGGTGAGAGTATTTTTCTAAAAAAAACACCCCTCGTTATAATTCATAAACTAAAGCTGATACATTAAAACTGAGTGTATTTTCGAAATCAGTGACCTCAAATTAGAAAACAACCATTAAAATATTTTATGCAACAAAAAAAATTGATTTTGTAAACTAGTGTAATCCATAGGCCGCCATGAATTCTTCATTAAAAAGCTCGTTTCTACTGCTTCCAAAACGCATGGAAAGGGTAGGGCTGCAAGCTTTTAAGGAGCGTTCTAAGATTGATATTATAGCTATCGATTTCCCTCTGGGACCCAGAAACCGTCATACACAATAAACCGGTTCTCAAAAGATGCCCTCTGCGGGCATGCAATGCGAAAAACGATATGGAACTGGTATGGGAAAAGAAGGAAGCAGAGCAGAGCTCCAATACCTCGATTTCGAAATGGTACACATAGCAAACGAGGTATACTCTCTAAAAATGAACCAGTGGGAATTTGACTGGTTCATCCAGTCAACAATAATTACATTGGAAAATCAGTTATATTGGGTCTGTTTACTGATTGAACCAGTGAAAAATTCTCTCTAAAAATGATTTAGTAAAAATGTCAGTGGTTCCATTTTAATTTTAATTTCACTGGTTCAACCAGTGAAAAAATATATGTGACTCATATTCTAGGCAATTATTTCAACCCGTCTCTTGTCAGATCACGGAGGGCAAGCAGCATTTCAGTGCTTTGATGGAGGCCCGCTTGGGAAAACGTCACTCGCGTTAGAAAAAAGCATTTTTCTCTTTTTACGTGAATTTCACTGGTTCAACCAGTGAAATTTTACTGTTTTCCTATTGGTTGACTAAGCAATGGTTCAAACAGTGAATTTTCATTGGAAACCAGTGAATAGTTACTGATTCGCTTTTAGAGAGTAAAATTATTATTTTAGCCTCAATCCTAGATTTTTTCTGAGATTATCTTGATTGATTCCGGTTTTCTGATAAAATTACAATTAAGGATTAAATTCGTTCATGTATATGTTGTCCTGAGTGTCTTAGCGAAAATATGGTTAATCTGAAAAAAGTAATTTATCAATTTATCTCATCTTTCCCTTTTAAAGGAAGTCAATTTACAATCTGGAGCATACATTAATTTTAATATCAAAATCCAATGACACTCCAGGATGAACACTTTCACGATGTGCCTGTAACATACCTTGAGCGAAAATCAATTATAAAGAAAAACAAAAGCAAGCAAATCCATAATACATCAACGGAAAGCTGTGGAAAAAACCCTGGATGTTATTTTTTTATGTTCTCATCAATATTCTCTCATGCCCAAATGTGATTGACATTTCGATTCTCCTAACACACAATTAACTTCAATTCACCTTGAACTTAATCTTTTATTAATTATAATTGACGAAACGTTCACATATAGAATACTTGTCCGTCAGCTCTAGGCATGAAGTGTGTGATTTTTAATGCTCTTTGATATTATCCGTAGCACAATCGAGCCAAACACCTACAATCAACGTAAATACTTCATAATTAACGTTTGCCGCGATTCTAGTTTCTACCGTGAAAAAAATAACTAATTTAAAAGTTTTCCAGGTGCTAATCAAGCATTATCCCTCCGTGCCCCCCCGATATGGAAAGTTGCCAGGTCCTTTTCAATTCACTTTGGAAGACATCAACAATTAACTTGATTGCTAAATGATCAACACATTTCGCAAAGTAAACAAAAATGCTCAAATTGACTTTTGATGGTGAACTCCGTATGCATAATAAATTATAAATTTAGTCAATCAAGTCTGGCTCCAACCCTTTATGGGGTACCTTCTTTACCCTTCATCCGGTCTCTCACGTCGTTTAGGGCTTTTTTAGGCCATATATAAGATCGATATTACAATAAAATATTCAGTGGAACAATTATATGTGTAGTAGCGGAACGAGCAGCCGACGCTATTGTACCGGGGTCGGAATTCAATCCTTCCACAAAAAATTCATCAGGATATCCAGTAATAACGGCGTCATGCACGGTGTTTATCCACTCCGGCACTTATTATTCATGAATGGTGAAATTGTTACGGCTCCCCTGAATTATGGGAAACTATACAGCCCTAGCCGGGGTTCCAGCATGACCTTTTTTTTTGAAAGAAAAAGCTCAGCTCTAGATTAAGCGAAAGCCTTGAGCCTTGGGATAAAGCTCTTTAGTAACGATCTAATTTTTCATCAGCCGCCCACTTTTTTTGGGGGGGATACCGTGCACCCGGGTGGCCCTATCAAACGTGTCTACCCAGCGACTGATGTGATTGTCGATTTTTCTTTACGGGTATTACCCATATCAGGAGCGAACATCCCTTTCGGTGGATACGCTGGATTCAAGCATATCCCGTTATCCACCCTTACGAACACGTATAGATTTTCTGAACCATTTCTAATACAGGCGAAAGCTCCTCTCCTTCAAGGAGTTTTTCGAATCTTCAGCAAAAAAAATGTAAAAGAGACAAAGCGTGAAACTCAAAAAAAAAAAAATGAACACCAACATCACAAATTCTGCATGGGTGTTGAAAATGAATACGTGTCGTTCTACTTTCAGGCATAAGGAAACGCATTTTTCCCATCTTGAATCCTTACCCCGAAAATGTGGCAAAAAGAAGACGAACAAGAAGAAAAATTCAGGATGTCACAAGGATGCTTTGAATGTTGATGCGAACGGAACGAAAAGAATAATGGGAACATTTTTGAATGGTTTAAATGAAGGGAAAATTTCATCGTCAATATTGAGCTAGCACAAAAAAATGCGGGCATTTCTCGATATCTTTGAATATTTTACGTGACTTCTTATGAATTTCTCCTGAAAAGACCTCAACTTATCAAAATGATGAAATGCAGATATTTCCACTAAATCCAGTCTCATATTCTATGGTGGTTTATGCAAACTTCTCTCTTCCTATTGTCGTGCAATTTAAGCATTTTTCGCGGAAATCATTTTGATTATAAATTGTCCCTTTTGAATGAAGTGGAAAGACGTTTATCAGCTACAAATATGGCTCTGTCATCAGCTTTATTCATTTATTTATTTATTTTTATGAACGGTTCCAATGGGAGTAATTTTTATTATATCATTATTTATGGAAGATACTCGTGCATTCATAATATTTAACTGTCGCATCAATAAAAAAGAAATTTTCATTGTAAATTAACCATAAGAAGAAGGAAAAAAAATATCCCAAAGACGTTTTTTTTATGGTATTAACCAACCAAGCCAAGAAAATAAATATAACGTCAGCAATGCGTGATTTGTATATTTAAATAGAAGAAAGATTTAAAATGAGGGTATTTTATTATTTTCACAAAATAACTGTGGGCGAATTGTAGCATGAAATAAAATTTTAATGGAAAAGAGAAACGATTCTGCAAAGTCATAATTACCTTTAATCCTGTAACAGAAGCTGCACATGAATCCTGTCAATATTCTACATGTGGAGTATATTTAGAATCGATAAAAAGCCGATGGGCAAGATGAGGGTATTAGAGGTCAGAAGTGATGGACATTGCTAAAAATATCGACTTTTACGTTCAACCCTAAGAACACATGGAACTTTTGCAGATAGACAATTTTAAAGGCAAAAAATCTTTATCTGCAGCTAATATTTTATTGTCATACTTAATCAGAAGTAATCTTCCGTACAAGAGTACGGAGTAATCAGTGAAAATTGTGACACCGAAGATTGTAAAAATCAGACTTACTCAGTTTTTTTAATTTTATAGAAAATAGCATATAACATCGAAATTAATAAAATGCTTTGAGATAAATACGATGATTTTGCTAAATGCTACTTATTAGAAACCGCACCATAAAAGAAGAGAATTCAAAATTTCTGTTTCCATGCGCAGTGGGACTCTCAAGTATACCCACAAGAACAACTACACTCTGCTTGTTTAAAAACACATATTACCACCGGCTCATTTATATTCTCAACATGCGTGCTCATTTGTATTCTTTTATGGTGTGGGCTGTAACCCTTTTACTAAACATTAATGACTGCTGTTGTCTTTTAAATCTACTTTTTGCTGGAGAAACTGGAAGCGCTTCAAAAATTCTCTTTCGCGGATCGAGCAACGCAACTCCCATCAATAAAGAAAATACCTACAAATATTACCGTGACAAGACTTGCCCCTATTTTAAATCTAGTGAATATAAAAGTACAATCTTCAAGGCCTAGTGATAAAAACTATAACCGCCTTATAGCTACCAGGATAATCGAACCACAAAGGTGGACTCATCTAGATGGAATTCAACTAGCAGATCCATTTTCCCTAAACAGGGGAGATCGATGCACGATAGGTTGTCAACATATACTTCACGCTCATTGATAACTAACAAATCCGAGTAGAAAACAGTGTTATCGGGGCTCAAAGAGGACACGACTCATGTAATAAACCTGCATATCCAGGCCCGGTATAGGAAATTATGTCAGAAATTTTTTTCTTCAATAAAATATGAAAATATTAACATGACTCTGGAACACAGAAAAACTGAAAACAAGAACTTTCAATTAAAGGAAATGTCTTTTTATCTACCAAAGGATTTTTTGTAGACAATTTAGGCCCAAAGCAAGGGCGGCGGAGCATAATCATTGTGGGTTGGGAGCACGTGAACAGTTAACGTTAAAATGTATAAAGTTAATCGGTCAATTTATTTACCAGCTGTCTATTGATTTATGTGGTTTTAAATTCTTTTGTTATGGCGTTATGCCGATCTAGCAGTTTAAGATAAGGGGTACAGATAGGGCCCTTATGAAGCTAGACCTACAGCCTCATATTGACGCGGGTGTATTACCCTATAAGGCCCACACAGGCCATCTAACGCCTTTCCTCATTCGCACCTCGTCATAAGGAATGCCCCATTTGGCCCCCTTGAGAAAAAATCATTAATACCCGATCCCGAATTTCGGAGTGGATATGTGAATAATAACGGCGCCGGTGTCGAAAGCTTTATATTTTTAAACGTGATTGTGTTTTTATCAATACGGCCCCCAACTGAGTACTAATCACATCCAATAGTGCTTGACTTCTGAAATCGAATCAGAACCGGGCTATTGAGTATGCTAAATGACACCATTCACGGTCACCAACATGATTCCCTGAGAACCAACGCAACAACAAAAACTAAAGCTTTGTATGAATTAAACTAAAGCCTAAGGGTATTTTTTTAAAGCTTTTAAAAATCTTTCCGAAAACGTAAGGCAGATGTTGAGATTGCCCCATTTCATTTGTAATGAGATTTGCCTCATAGGGCCCCTATGAGAAATTGATAAGGCATATCTCATCACTAATTTTTTTTGTGTGGTGTTCATGAGAAAATGTCTCTCATTGTGGTGCTCAGGAGGAAATGCCCCTTTCGACATGCCCCTCATTTGCCACATGGAGTCCTCATGAGGAACCTACGGTTAATCCTTTTTTCGGCATGCCCCCGGAGGGAATCCCCTTTTTAAATGCTAGTCGGGTGGGGTTTAAAAAGCTTAGGCTATACAGTTATAGGTTTTTAGTAGCTCAAATATGATATATTTAGTTTTCGTATAAAAAGTCTTGCTTGTGTGCGGCCCTTCGACCACGTTTCTTTGTCGCCAGCGTCCGAGACGTAGCTGAATTTTGGGTGTGGATTTCCCCACCACCGCCCCTGGCCCAAAACACATTCGGCGCTGCATACTTCAGGCCGCAAGCTTTATGAAGCTGAAGCCGATGTAAAGAAGTCACTGCAGCTGCAAAAACCAACGGCAACTTGGCGGAATTGTTGGCATTTTAATGTACAGAGACGAAGAAGCATTTTAAAATTTTCGGATTTTCCCTCACCAAATTTATTATTTTTTCTTCCATTTTAAATTACCGCTTTTTCACTTTTTTCACGCAAACAGTAAATAAAATATGGCAGTTTTTACAATTCCTTTATCTAAAGTTGACAGGACTTACGCCGCATAAATTTTGAAAATTGCTCGAATCTGGGTTCATGCTTCATTGTAGCCTGAAGTAAGAAGCGGTCAATGTGGCAGCATTAATAAATTCGGTTTGATTTGAAGCTGTGAAGCTTGCGGCGTGAAGTATGCAGCGCCGAATTTGTTTTGGGCCTGAATTCGAAAATCGCCTACTTCTCATCTCTCATTTAAAAATTTGATAAAATTTTAAATATAAAAAAAATTTCAAATGACCTGAATTTCATTTCAATTATGGATTTTAGCGCCCTTTGCTTGTGTGGCGCCCCGATGCTTTGCATCTTCTGCTTCATCGGTTAAGCCGGCCCTGTGCATATCGAAAAGAATGTGAACAATCTGTTAAAACAATGTAGGGAAATCGAAAACGTACCTACCACACCAGTATTAACAATAGAAGAAGAAGCATGTTAAAGGCGGAAACACACTTTTAAAACGCCACCCGATCCGATGTGATGCGACGCGTGTGGATTCAAATCAAATCGTAAATTTTCCATATATTTGTTCAGACCAGAATCACACTAAAAACACCCGATGCGACGCGACGCTCGCTGACGCCACCCGATCCCATAGTTCCAGATTGACGTGTTGTCGATGGTGGTGGTCAACACTCCACCCGACACGGCCCAAGCAGTGTGTTTCTAGGCAACACCCGACGCCACGCGTCAGTCATTTGAAAATTGCATCAAATCTTTTTCAAAATCTTCATCTGACTCGTTACTTCTTAAATCCGTAACGTGACAGTACGCTTCCCTTGCTGTCCGCTTTGTCTTCAGAAATTATGCTAGTGTGTTGTGGTATCGCGTGTTGGTAATGTGCACGGTCCACGTCGGGTGTCGACACGTTGCGTTGGGTCGCGTTTTAATAGTGTGTTTCCGCCTTAAAGCATTTTTGTCAACACACGCATCAGTAGCAACACAGTCGGTACAATTACTTGGTTATGCGGATGACGTTAACATCGTGGGAAGGTCTTTTTTGGCAGCAAAAGAAGCTTATGTCGAATTAAAAGAGGCTGCAAAGGACATAGGCCTGAAGATCAATGAAGAAAAAACTGAGGTGATGCAACAATCCAGAGCTGGAAGATTTAGAATGGGGAGAAATATAACTAACGACGAACATAACGTAGAAGTAGTCGATAAAACAGTCTATCTTGGGTCTACAATCACAAAAAGAAACGAAGAAAAAGAAGAAATAACTAGACGAATACTACTGGCTAATAGAGCCTTTTATGTCCAAAAAAATACTGCACTCCAGAGTTGTGCACAGGAAACTCTCACTCTACAAAACAGTAATACGACCAGTACTTTGCTATGGCAACGAGCCCTGGACTATGACGCAGGATTTAGAGGAACGAGTCAACAGGTTTGAGAGAAAAGTCCTCAGGTGCATAATAGGCCCAACCAGAGAGGATGGAATGTGGCGGAGGAGATACAACAGCGAATTTTAGACGACCCAGAACTCTAAACTTTAATAAAAATTAACAGACTAAGACTAGCCGGTCACGTAGTCAGGATGGAGGACAATCGCATCCCAAAACGGCTTATGATATCAGAAATTTCAGGAAATAGACCAGTGGGCAGACCCAGGAGGGGATGGATAGACTCTGTGATGGCTGACGCAGAGACAATGTTCAACATCCGGAACTCGAGACATGCTGCAAGGGACCGTCAAACATAGAGAAATGCCTTAGAGGAGGCCATGGCTCGATTTGGGCTGTAGCGCCATCGGATGGATGGATCACTCCCATTAAAAAACTCTACTCAAGGACCTGACCTCGGAAAATCCAGAATACTAGCAGTCTTAATGTGGAATTAAAAACGGCATATGTATATATGTGGGAGTATGAAAACATACGTACGGCATGCAAACCTAACTACCTATATTGTAATGTTTGGGTGTTGTGGACAAAGCTAGTGAACCAGCTTTTGCTTGTGGCGTCTAGTGCCGCCTTATTTAGTGTATGAACTTATGAAATGAATACAATTACTTTATAAATAATGTAACATTTATTCATTCAAAATACCTATTCCCGCAGGGCAAGTTATTGCCACTTATACTCGGACTGAGTTCTGGGAATCAATGATTATTCACAAAATCCTTACAACTATTTATACTACCTAATTCCCCTACTTATGTTACTTAGCTTAATAAATTTACTTTACATAATCTATTCCCTATGGAATCCACTTGTAATACAGTAGTCGTTATTTGTCTATTAGAACTGTCATAATTAACTTGTATTACAGTGTTTTCCATAGTGTGCTCTTATATACACTACAATATCCTATGCTGTATTCAAGACCGATAGTACCAACACTAAAACCGGTGTAGTATTCGATGCGATGATAGCCTGTTAGTGGGACCGAGACTACAGCAAGAACTCTTCTTCTTCTTTGTGGGCGGATAATGTGGGTATGGTGGGTAGCAGTACCCACCCAGAAAATTCCGGCTGGTAAAATACCCACCCGGAATTTGGGAGTAACTGAGCGTGTGACATGAAACATTCCTATGGTTCCGGCCCACCTATTCGCCGAATCGCACACAAAAAAGAAGACGTGCTTTGCGTTATCCCGGATATCTAGTCATACCAGTCACAGCGCTGAGCCATCGTGCTCGAAACGATGGAAGTATTTTCTAAATCCTCTATATCCCTCATGAAAAGCGTGAGGATGTAACTCACTTCTCCACACAACCTCGTAACCCATCTATCCACGTAAGTCTGAGGATCCACCTCATAATACATAAGTCTGAGGGTTCACCGACTCTTAATAGTCTAAGAGCTAGTGGCCTCGACAACATACCCATTTGAATGCAGCTGGAAATCTGCAAAATGTTAGTTTAGGTCCTCCCAAGGAAGCAATGACCGGTATGGCTAAACAGGGGCGGTGGGGTGAGCATCCTTAAATTTTTGAAAATGGCGTAAAAATGAAAATTTTTACTCATTTGAATGCAGCTAAAATTTTCAGGAATCATAGTTCGTACTATCCTAATAACGAAAATAAAACAGCCATACCGCTGAGGCGGTGGAAAATAGGCGCCCAACCGTTTCAAAGGTTACAGTTTTGGGGGAAATTCAGTGGCGGACTAAGCCCGTCAGAGGCCCGGGGCGGCAAAGCTGAATGAGGCCCTCAGTCTAAGAAGTCGATGTAATTTTAGAAGCCTTTTATTCAGTTGCCATTTGTATGGACAAGTGTATGTATATGTTTATTTCCCAGTAGGAAAAGCATTTAATTACCCATCGATTCCGAAAGTCGTACTAAAGGCAAGTGTCCACTATAGAGTTTTTTTCGGTAGAATGTAGAGCGTAGAATGTAGAGCTCTACCTGTAGTAAGTACTCTACAGCGCTTCTCTACCACTCCACCGCCCGTAGAGTTGATCTAGAGAAATTTTGAGTAGAGATCTACCACGAGCTCTACAGACTGAGTACACTGCAGATGCGTTTTTCTCTACTGTAGAGTCGTATGGTAGAGCGCGCAACTGCGGCCATCAACTTTTGCATCTCATTTCATTTCTCAGTTATTCAGAGATGCGTACGTACATATATTGTTAGTCGAGGCAATGAAGCAAAAAAGTTCCTAATTGGTTGGGCGCGGACGGATCGGAATGCGGTTTTTTGCATTCGCTTCCAAAAATTATTTGTAAAAAATGGCTCATTTTTTTTTTCTGAACAAACCGGAAATTGCACCTGTTCACCTGTATGTATGTTTGTATGTATGTAGACAAATCTTGCAACTTGATTTTGACCAACTTCCATATAACCGATCAACTTGAAATTTTGCATATATGTATAGTTCGCGTGACAATGCAATCTGACCATTTTGTAAAAAAATCAAGATGGCGGTTCCAAGATGGCGGCCGAATTTTGCAATTTTGCTCCTCGACCCCCGACATGGGTATCAAATGAAAGGGTATGACAAGTACAATACAATTACCTAAGTGGTGTCATTGTAAATTCAAAATGGCGGCCAACACAAAATGGCGGACTACCTTTTTCTTTACAACACCCTCGGTGTGGGTATGAAATGAAAGGAAATGATGATGATTTAAATCACACCCTTTCATTTGATACCCATACCGAGCGCGTTGTAAAGACAAAGGTAATCCGCCATTTTGTGTTGGCCGCCATTCTGAATTTGGAATGACGCCACATAGGTAATAGTATTCTACTTGTCATTTCCTTTCATTTGACCACATCGAGCTCGTTGTAAAGAAAAAGGTAATACGCCATTTTGAGTTGGCCGCCATTTTGAATTTGAAATGACGCCACATAGGTAATTGTATTGTACTTGTCATACCCTTTCATTTGATACCCATGTCGGGGGTCGAGGAGCAAAATTGCAAAATTCGGCCACCATCTTGGAACCGCCATCTTGATTTTTTTACAAAATGGTCAGATTGCATTGTCACGCGAACTATACATATATGCAAAATTTCAAGTTGATCGGTTATATGGAAGTGGGTCAAAATCAAGTTGCAAGATTTGTCTACATACATACAAACATACATACAGGTGAACAGGTGCAATTTCCGGTTTGTTCAGAAAAAAAAAATGAGCCATTTTTTACAAATAATTTTTGGAAGCGAATGCAAAAAACCGCATTCCGATCCGTCCGCGCCCAACCAATTAGGAACTTTTGGCCTTTTTAGTGCTTCATTGCCTCGACTATGTGTAAAAAATTTAAAGGAAATTTTTAGAAATCAAAAAAATAATAAAATGAGTTTTCCCCAAAAGAAGGCAAAAGAAGGAAAGGAAATGTTGAGAGCGAGATTGGATTGCGAAAAGAAAACAAAACGCTGGAATGTACCGAGAATTATGGAATGAGCTCACGGAAGAAGATACATCTTCATACCAAAATTTTCTGCGTATGTTGTATTCGAATTTCGTTGTTATTTAACACGCCGATGCAGTGCCGCGGCTGGCATATGTGCTGGGTGTGCAACTGAACACGGTCCCGCGTGTTTGGGGCACCGCGAGCGAAGCGAGCAAAACATTTTTTTGGCAATAAAAATCATTTGAATTCTTTATTTGCATTTTTACTTCAATGAATGGGCCATACAAATCAGCATATGGGTCATATCAGACGAACTCGCATGACACTAAATATTTCATGGGGCCCAGTTTCCATAATTCTGTCGCGGGGACGGGTCTTTATGACAGAAATTTTTTTTGGAGACTCTGGGGCCCCTCGCTGAATTTTTGCACAGGGCCCCCAATTGTCTGGCCGCGGCACTGCGCCTATGTACAACAATTCGAAGCGCAGTCGAAACGCAAATAAGAATGGATACTGTAGAGAGAAAAACTCTATCAAACATGCTTGTTAGAGCGTAGAGCAGATGTAGAGCTCTACCAAACACAAAAAAATTGCGTATACACTTTATAGTGTAAAGTGCAGAGCGCGTATAGTGGGTGTAGAGAGCATGTGTAGAGCTCTAGACGGTGTATACACTTCTCTACGCATCTCTACGCGAGAGTTTTCTCTAGCTCTACGCAAAAAACTCTATAGTGGACACTAGGCTTAAGTTTACAAAAACTCCTCTTGCATGATGCAACCGAGATGAAAATGGTCAAGAAGTATTGAAGTATATGTAAGCGATGTAGAGGGTAACGATTCAGTAAAGACCCATTTTAATAATTACATGCTGTACTTATTTGTGTCTACGGGAACACTGTACGCGACCTCCGACTACAAAGTACCACTTAGGTAGGCACTGCCCTTATTTTAAAAGCCTTGTTTAGGATTTGATCAAGGGAACTTGTAGACATTTGGAGGCCCCAGGAACCAGAGGCCCGGGGCGGACCGCCCCCCCCCCCCCTTAGTCCGCCACTGGGGAAATTGTACTCATTAGTCTATTCAAAACGCCTGTTTGGGTGTCGAAACATAACACCGTTTTGAAGCTCCTTCCCTATATGTTTTTTGGGTCGCTGATTAAGAAAATCGGAGTCCCGCAGCCCTAAAATATTGCCATCACCCTTACCCATTTTTAGGCGGTTTTTCGCGATAATTTCAATAATAATCAAAAATAATACAATGAAATTAACTTTTTTCCATATTTTTTACGAAGGTGGTTGATTTATACCAAATCAAGCCAAATTTTATTATAAGGGATAAACCTAAGGGGTTAAATTTCAACTTTATACTTTTTGCTTGAAATTTGTTTGAATAGGTATTATCAACCAAAAATAAATTATTATCAACCCTTGAGGGAGTAACACTACCTCTAGATTAAAGTTGAATTTAAAAAAAGATTAAAATTTATTTTTGCATCCAAAGGCCCGTCCTCACTACGCGGACTTAGGTCCCACGCGCTTTTGGCCGCACGGCCAGACAAAAGCGCGCGTGAACTTTTAATTTTCTGAATAATGAGTGAGAAAAAATCAATTCCCATTTGAAAGGCCGTACCCGCTTTTCAAATGCTCATAGTGTGTGGACGTACAATGGACCTTTTTAAGCACAGCCTTTTGTCCGCGTAGTTTTGCCGCACGGCCTTTACCATGGACAAAGTCGTAAAAAAGTCATAAAACTCTATATGAAAAAAAAGGCAAAAGCGCGTACGACCCAAGTCCGCGTAGTGTGGCCCCACCATAAAGGAGAATGCAAATTTTGGTACCCACCTCCAATAGCCATAGTAACTTTTAGGTCAAAAAGAGCTATCTAACGACTTATTACACGTATTATTTTTGATTATTATTGAAATTATAGCGAAAAAATAAATAAATTAAATACGCTTTTATTTTAAAATCAACCAAGAAGTAAAAAAAAATTTTAAATGTAAAGTTTTTATTGCTGCACCGTGCTTGCGCAGCACTTGCGAAGGACACTTATGCTGGAGACAAATACATGCGTTCGTTGGTGCGTGAGGGGATTGATATAATAGAAGTTCGTGCATTCAAATATAAACTGACATATTAGTTACGTAAACGGAACGCAAGCAACGCAAAAGTTGGTCTACTTCCAACTTTTCGGCTTTGCCGCAGTCGCCATAGCCTCAAACACCCAAACACAAGCACACACAAACAGACACATACACTCGTAGCTTAGATTGTTTGGCTATTTGTAAGACTATACTACTACTAGACGGAACCCAAGCACGAAAGTTTCTGTCAACAAACATTCGTCGCATACACCGCACGCATTGTACTCACGCACGTGACTGTTTCCAGCTTTAGTCTGTATGCGGCCCTCCATTTTCTGCTATAAGCCATCTTGTTCAAGGCTGCTGCCCACATTGGCACTGCGTAAAGCTAAACTGAGCTAAGCACCCTCGCCATCAGAAGGCGATGGATGGGTCTAGGGCCCCACTTTGGTCTGCATTCTTGGAAATGGTGCAGAAACAGTGGAAGCTCTATCCGCCATGCCCTCCAAGTGTGACTTAAAATTAAGCCTCTGGTGAATCATTTACCTTAGGGCGGACTGTGAGTGAATGATCTGTTCTCATACCTTGATCCTTCCGAACAATTGGTTTCCCAGGTTGCTGATCAGCACAGTTAAAGTTTTGTGCTCAGCAAACGGCTCACCAGGGCTTTCAGGTCACGCATTAATATTTCAGATAGCTTCGTTCGACCATAATTCGATCTCATCGAGGCGTAGCTTAAACAGGTCATTATTCATTTTGATCCACAGAAGAGGTCCCACGAAACCAGAAGTATTGATTTTTTTAGTAGAAAATATCTTGTTAAAAATATCTATTCAATAAGCGGCGATAATCCCGAATAATAATTGATATAATATTTCAGAATAATAACTGATCTGTATATTACCATATAAATTTGATATACAACACTTTTTCTATATGAAACACAACCTAAAAGTGTAAATTCGAAAGACCTTTTTAATAAACACACTTCACATCGTTACTGTTCCACAAAAGCATTAGCTTTTATACCCATTTAGCTTCAAATCAATAAAACGCATTAAAATAAATTACACTGCCATAAAAATAAGCCTCTTCCAGTTGAATTGCCAGCTCAAGAATGGTTTAGTCAATCCCATAACTCAGGCATTTGAAGGAAAACCATGAGCTGTTTTGGAGGAACACCGAACACGTTGCCGCCTAACCCTGCGCTACTAGGTCCCCCGCTTATAAGAGAGCGTTTAGAAATTCGAAACAAGCACTTGGCGAAAGTTGCCCAATATAGCAGCGAAATAACAATTCCCGCAACTGGAAACCCTTTATAAATAATCTGCTTATCATTACATTTTATGGGTTAATAATTTTGATCGTGGTGGCTTCATGCCCACACAACTTTAGCACGCATCACATTTTTATCTCTTGGTTTCCATGTTTTTGTATAACAACGGGTTTGGGCCGGGAAGCGGGACGGCGGGGGAAGAGGGTGTCAGGATAACATAGGGCAACCGAGCCGCCCCCTCGACCATCCTGGTTATGAATGTGTCTATTAGCAGCAAAAGTTGCCAAGAACTTACATAAAGGAAGTTTTATTCTTGAGATAAAAACGTTTTAGACATTTGTTACGGAATGACACCAGCTGGTTGAGATGAGCCCCACGTCTTCGTTTCAATCATAATCAGTCCCCGTTGTTTCGTTTGGGGTCGAAGGTCATCCTCAAATCTACAGCATAAATATGTTTCCGCCTCCCTTACCGCAGCATCAGTATATAGGTGGTGGCAATGTCTTACAGTCTACCATTCCTTTTCATAATTAACAGCATCCGAAACCTGTCATTATTTATATTGTCGCAAGGGAGTAACTTTTTCATTTCAGGATAAATGTTCACCCCACTTCCCTATCCTAGCAAGCCGCTCTGGCCCCATCTTTTATCAACGCAGGACTCCGGTTGCTCTATGGTCATTCTAGAACATGACTCCTGGCTGGTTAATGCCTAGTGATGAGGTACAAACATCTACCCTATTATTAGGCTCAATATTTTGGCATATATCACAGGATCTTGTAAGCCTGAAATCTTTTCAAAGCCTCCATTCCCCCGCCACTTTTTTGATGCACGGTACCAATGGCGGCGATACAAAAAGGGAATTGAGGGCAAATAAAATGCGGGCGAATGAAAAGAGAAATTTGTGACGTCAGGCAGGAGGAAGAAAGGAAAACTCATAAGAAAAGTTATCGATCGTTAAGAAAAGTGCTTAGAGAAAATGGGTAAGCACCCGTCTCCCCCCCCCGCCCCTGTGCCGTTTGCTTTCTTGTGTACACGTCTCTTCCGGCTTTCGTGCCACCGATTCCTCAGTATCGTCTTTGTTATCTGTAATGGGTTGGTTCAAGCTCTTTTATAGAGTTCATATCCGTAGGCTTTGAGAATCTGTTAAATAAATATTTTATTCTCTCTCTTACTCTTTGCCACCTCCAAAACCAACCACATCGCACCAAAAATCTACCTATACAGAGGCAAGGTGTATTCAGGGTTGCCTCCCCTCAAGTGCTATGGGATTTTATTACTCTTGTGTAAAGACAACTCATCTGCGTTTTTTTGAATTCTTCTTTTTTTTTCTGTAGAACTCCTTGACGTTTCGCGTCAGGATGTAAAGTGCTCAAAAGTGCTAGGCTACATAGCACAACATTAAATGCCTGTTATCAGACAGGTGGGCTTATGTAAATCTTCACTTCACGCACGCTGATGTTCCACGGTTGGATTAATTGAAACATGCTTGAAATGCTAAGACTTTTGGTATAAGCTCAGTAAATAAACTCATGGGAGCTATACCAGTAAATAAACTCATGGGAGCTATATAAAAAAATGTTGGATTAAACATTAAAAATAGTATCGCTAAAATTTGTATACTCCCAAATTACAATACTTGAATTTTGTTAAACATAAGCCAGACTAATGCATTGAAACTACCGATTGCTTGCGAATAATGAAGTTAGTCGAACAAACATATTACAAAAATAAATAAACAAGTTTAAAAACAATTCCACTCCCACGTGGGACAACATTTTCAATTAACTGTTTCAAACAAATTTTCTAAATACATATGTGATAAATTTCATCTTCAGTTAATACATTCTTATTGCTGTTCCAGATTAGAAGCGTGTGGTTTATACTAATTTTGCGTTATATACCTTATCTCATTTCATAGCTAGAGCATACTCCAAACTATTTTCATTTATGATTAAATCAAGTCTTAAGGTGATGTGGTTTTATTCAAATATGTATGTTGGTCTCTAGGATAATTTATGAGCATCATTTGCATTTTCCGCCCAAGATACGCCCTTCAGTAGAATGCAATGCATCAATTGGTCCATTAAAACGAGCATTAATAAAGCATAAATGTTGTGTGTTGTAAATGTTAGGGGTGTGACATTTGTTTGTTGGATAGGCTAAACATTAATCTAACATATTAGATAGATACTAAGGATGCCACAGAATGTTCTTGATTTTTTGTAGGTATATTTCAGAAGATATCGCTTTAAATTTGATGTGAAGAATATCTGGAATTTTAAATACAACACAAAAAATTAAATTTATTTTGTCGCCTTCAAAGTGCAATAGTGCATAGTGCATAGTTATGCCAGCGCTTGGCCAAATCCTTCATACATGTTTCGTAGGCTGACTAACGAATAAGCTTCAGTTCATTTATAGTCTTAACGACTTGAAACGCTTTCCTCGAAGTGATGAGCTTAGAAAACAGGAAAAAGTCACAAGTTGGTCAAATTAGTGAGTTTTTTTAGGTTAATGACTACCGCTCATAGGTAATGCCCCTTTGTACTGTTGACGGTTATATCAGTGTGGGAGGCAATACCGGACAGCAACCTCTTTTTTTGGTAAGGTACTATACTGGGTCCAAAACTAAAGCGGCCACACGCTTGGACTGTTGTACTGCACCCCCATACCTCATATGTTTAGGCAACATCGCTTGAACATTTTCAGCAGTCTGCCTAGTGGCTTGTCGCTTAGACTTAAATGTTGGAGCAGGGTCTCTATGTCCCCGGGGCACTCGCAGAGAACATGAAGGGTAGACTCAACCCATTCAAGGTAAAGCATGCAGTTGGGGTCCTCGCCCCATCCTATCCTCCATAACTGGTAATTTAGGGCCCAGTGTCCGGTAATCAAGCCAACGAGTGTCCTGACATCAACACGCGGTTTTATTCCCGCGACGTTTTCAAGAAGCTATTCCGAAGCCTGTTGGCTTGTTTGTTTTTCTTACCCGTACATCCATATCTCGTTGCCAATTATTATAAGTTGCATGGTGTCCTTCGAATCTTAGGAAATCATATTTGCAGCGACCTGCTTTCGATGCACTTTTTGAAAATTGACTTGTAGCACGCGAAATTGTTTGTTTAGCTAAAAGCTACCTACGCGTTGTAAACATCGCGAAGCACTAAAAAGGATGATTAAGATTAACAATTGTATTGCTTTACTCTGTGGTGTATAACTTTCTTACTTTTGTCGGCCCACACTTTCCGTGCAGCAGATTGGTAAGTTTTAGTGTAATGGCCGACGGAATGTCTGTGCGAAAATGTGGAAGGAATGTCGGGTGAGGGGTCGTACACATATTACGAAATCACTTTTTCGCCCTTTTTTGATACCCTCTCCCCCTATGTAATCAAGCGTAATAATTTGGCTGAGACCCCCCCCCCCCTCCCAAATTATTACGTAATCATTGAAATTAATTCCACTGGAGAAATAAAACTACATTTTGCATAAACTGTAAAAAACACTGCAAATGTACAGTAAAATTACAAATCGCCATATGAAATACTACTAATTTACTACACAATTGTAATTTTACTATAAATTTTGTAACTTCGCATAAAACAATTGAGAATCTCCAATACTGCATAACGTAAATGTTGCTTACATATGAATGTGACTTATATTTTACACAATGTTGTGTATTTTTCTAAATCGTTTATGTAGGAAAATTACAATTTTTCTTAGTATATTAATCAATGTTACTTACTAAAGAATTCCTAACACTTTGTATTGTAATTTTACAATAATAGGCGTGATTTTAGAAGAATAATTTTCAGTAAAATTACAAATTGGTTATTGGAATGTAAGGTTTCAAGTTTTCCTTTCATGGATATAATTCACAGGCAACAGCAGGAACAACAGGAACAGGGCCAAGCACATTGGCACAGGGCGGGAATCTTTAGCTATACGTTTTTCCCTGTTCCTCTCTCTGGTAAAAGGCTACAGCACAAAAGTTGGGAAATTTACAAAACTCTGAAGTGACTATGTACTGATTGTATTTTTGCATGCCACCTAAATATATATTTACTACAAAGTTGGTAAAAATAGGTAAAGTAGATTAGGAATTATTCCTAATAATATATATTGCAAATTTACAAAACTGCTTGTGAATAAAACTTCCAGTATTTTTTTTGTAAAATTACCACAGAAATTTTTTAAAGTGTATACTTTTGGTTTTTTTCCTCTTATCCAGTTTTCCATAACAATGTCACTTTCTTTTAGACACACATTTCATTTTTTTTCGGGGAATCGTGTTTGATATGATTAAAAAAGGATTGGAAGAGAGCATCCCGCTTGGCCGTTGCTCAACTAATCGAAGTCAGAAATATAAAATCGTCACAACATAAACACTTGATCAAAACGTAGGTTTTGAAGACGCCGAAGTCCCGAATTAAAGTTACAATTATCATGATCGATCTTGCCCGACTTATATCGTAGTGGTGAGTAGGTATAGATATTCAATATGCGCGCGAAATTTGAAAGAAAATCAGTAAAGAAGCGCTTTTATATTGATAATCTGTATTTTTGCAGTCGGGGTACAAATGTTACAGAATAACTAATTAAAACGGTACCCCGACTGCAAAAATACAGATTATAAATATGCGATAGTTGTGTGATACTTAACAAAATGACTATTTAAAGTTAATATTTTCTACAGTACACTGTAAAAAATTTCTGTGGTAATTTTACAAAAAAAATACTGGAAGTTTTATTCACAAGCAGTTTTGTAAATTTGCAATATATATTATTATAGTAGGGGAGCCCACGATGCTAAATGGGGATTTACTCGAGCGTCGTGGGGACCTATTGGATTTTGAAGATTAGATGGTAGAAAGAAAAAAAGGTTATATGATGTATACCATTTCATCGGTGGGGAGAGCGTCTGCAGGCTTTTAAAAATGTGAAAAAAACAGTCACATGGAAATACTCGAGCGCGTCAGATATTAATAGGGTATATACCCTACGTGTCTCTGATGACAGAGGTATATTAATCTGCTGGTTTGCATTGCGGGCGGCCGTACGGAAGGGTTAAAAATGGGGAAAAAACAAATTTGCTCGAGCGCGTCAGATATTCAGAGGGGATGTTAAGTGAACCCGAACGAAGCTCCCATTCAAAAGACTGACGATTCGGATGTGACGCAAGCTCGTGGTGGCTTCTTAAAAATGCAAAAAAAATCGCCATTTTGAAATACTCGAGCGCGTCAGATTTTTTTATACAGGCGGTTCCAGTTGATGTCCTGATCGTGCTGATCCATAATCTGACGATTATTTGGAGGGGTTCTCTTAATCTGACGGTTTGAAACAAAAATTTCATGATTTTTTTTTTAATTTTAATTTTTCCCAAAATATATTATTGATTTATTATTTATAACTGCTTTATAAATAACTATACTGAATTCAGAAAAAATTAGTAAAAAAATAGGTTTCCGAAGAATCTCAAAGCGAAAGGAAGCGAAACGCAAGTGTTAAAAGTGGCAGTGATATAATTATTTAAACCGTCATATGCATCAGATGACATTATAATCCTCTATACGATTGATCCGGGAATATTTAAAGCTATAGTCAAATCAAACAGTTCAACACCTATTAGCAGAATTGAAATCGGTGAAGATGAAAGACTTGTTATTTCTAGACTTTGGGTGGGATTAGGACTTACTAACAGTGACTGCGTAATGGCTTACGGAAAGTAGTGTGTGGAAGGTGCGAGAGAGTGAGACATAGAGAAAAAGTGAAAGAGAGAGAGGCGTGTAGTGGGGAATACATGTTTCACTGCGGCTGCACGCGCTAAACTTTATTGACGATTTGTGTTACTTCGGCTGGCGGAAATCGGCAGATTATATTTTTTCCGTTATTGTTGAATTATTTCCTTCGAAATAAAATAAAATTCGACCGCGCTCGAGAATGCCGAAGTCACGATTTTTTTGCAAGTTTGTGACCCTCCCACTCCCTTTTGTCACGTTGAAATCGTCAGATTAGTGGAATGTACACTTTTCAGCATGTACTTAACCCACCACACCTTAATCTGACGCGCTCGAGTATTTCCACCTATCGATTTTTTTTACTATTCTGATCGGCTGCCCTATGCGCGCGGCCCTATATAGGAGGCTTAAATATGGTAGAGGTACTCAACAGGGTGCAAGGTATCCCCCCATATGCTAATCTGGCGCGCTCGAGTAAATCCTAAAATCCCCGCTTGGGCTCCCCTACTATTAGGAATATTCCTAATCTACTTTACGTATTTTTACCAACTGTGTAGTAAATATAAATTATTTGTGAGATGTAAAAATACAATCAGTATTGGAGCTTTCTCTTCATAGTTTTGTAAATTTCCAAAACTCTTGTTGCAACTTTTTACCAGAGAGAGGCGAAAAGGGAAAAACACAAAGCTAAAGATTACCGCCCGCTGTGCTTGGCCTGCCAGAAATATTGCCAAGCGCCAAATTTTATTCTTAGTTAATGCCCACTCCCTATACATAAAAAATTAGCATTTTACTCACAATGCCTTGTTAAGCATGTACGTGAAGCAATGCCTATCAAAATTTCTTGGCTGTTGCAAGAACTGCCCAGACCCTGACAAAGTCAAAGGTCTGGCCTTAACTTAAAAGCAATTTTGTTTATATGCTTAGTATTCCATTGTTACCTGTGAATTATATCCACGAGAGGAAAAATTTAAACCTTACATTCCAATAACCGATTTGTAATTTTACTGAAAATTTTTGTTCTAAAATTACGCCTCTTTAGTAAAATTACATCACAAAGTGTTAGGATTTTTTCAGTACATAACATTGATAAATATATAAGAAATACTGTAATTTTCCTACATAAACGATTTAGAAAAATACACAAAATTGTGTAAAATATACGTCACATTCATATAATCAACATTTACGTTATGCTGTATTGGAGATTTCCAATTTAATTTTGTGAAGTTATAAAATTTATAGTAAAATTACAATAATTGTGTAGTAAATTAGTATTTCATATCGCAATTTGTAATTTTACTGTACATTTGCACTGTGAATTTACATATTTTTTTTACAGTGTAGTTAGAAAATATCTTATACAGGGTGTTCCCGACTAAGATGCTAATCCGTTAAGGGGTGATTCCTGGGTATATTTGGAGAAAAAAAATTGTTCTACAGAATGGGGCTATCGGACCTATCCACTGAGATACAGGGTGTTTAAGAAAAGATGTTTGAACCATTTTTTAATTTACTGAAACTTTAATTACTCCTCAACCATTTATCGTAAAGCAACGAAATTAGGCACGGTAGAGAATATTCTGATAGACGATGAGAATATTCTCAACGTAAATTTTGGTATTCCCATGAGAATATTCTCATGGGTGTTGACAGGAGGCATGGTATTTGTTCCCGCGAGAATAAATATCGTTCTCATGATGGCAATTCTCATAAGAATATTTTCATGAATTCTCATGTGCAATGAGAATGAAAGCTGTGGCTTGAGACTAATTTTTCTTCTCGCACTGCCAGTTGTTTGTTATTTTCATTTGTATTTTCATCGCCATGTCAAAAAGACGAAAATTAATGTTGGGATTTTGTGTGTTTTGGGGTCGAAGCACAAACGGCTGAGAAGGCTGAAAGGAAACTAAAAAGAAACCTTGGGTCCAAGGAAATTTGGTTAGAACGTAATAGCCGAAATGTTTTTGAAAGTTTAATGGACCGGCTGAAGAACGAAGGCTAGGAGTTTGTACGGCTGTCATACGCGGAATTTGATTTTATCCACGCCTCGCTGGACAAAAACCCCAAACGATCGAAATATCTCCTCTCTTCGCCCCTTTTAAATTTTTCATAAAGGTTTGGCGCATCGAAGTCCACCTTGCTTTCATTTCGGCAACCGAGCAGCCCAAAGATTCCGCGATTTTTTGTTCTAGTAGTCCATGGGGCCTAAAATAATTTTCGTTTGATTTTTCCACAAACATTCATTGACCTCATATACGGAAAATATTTTTTTCAATTTTTATTCCGGCCATGCCTATGCATATTATTTTGTTCAAATAAAAAAAAAAAATTCTAAATAATATTGTTTTCTTCTTTATTTCTTACTGCATTTTTTCCTTTATTTTTTTCCGCCATAGCAAATTTTAGCACAACAAAAACAAAGAACTTGAAAATCGCAAATGAGATTGCATGAGAACATTCGTTCTTTCCAACATGCATTCTCACGCTTTTTAATTGGAATGTTCTCACGCCACCTATTTACACGTATGAGAAAACGATTCTCATGAGAACGCTTGAGAACACTTCCATGGGAACAATAACGTATTCTCGTGCTTATTTACACGTGTATGAAAACGAATTTTGGTTCACTCGAGACCATTTTCATGAGAATATTCTCATCGTCTATCAGCACCTTTAGAAACATTATGCCAGGAAATTCAACCAAAACTACCTGTATTGGATAATTGCAGAAGCTTTTTACCGATGGCATCATGACGTGTCGATAATAATGGAACATTTTTTATTTTCATTTTCACACACTGAATGTTACTAAAAAATCACATTTCATTTCATTTTTCGTGGTTTAAAAAATAAGTCTTTCACTGTTAATTCATTTCTAAAAGTTGTCAGGAATTAAAACGCCATTACACTATAGCAAGACCACTCTTTATCAACAACGGTAACTTCTTCTGTTATTTTGAACGAAAATGTTTGTGTCTGAGTTAGTAGTTGCGTTCTTTTTCAGCCCTTTTTTACTATATGTACCTTACTATGAGTAATTGGAACAGACGTAAAAGATACAAGCAGTTTTTCTTGTTCTTATTTTGGTGAGATTTTGAGTTGAAAAGTATCGCGGACAATCGCTTGGCCTATTGTACTAAACCTCTATACCTCATATAGTAGCTTGTCGGTCGAGGGTTCCTGTCCGCAGTCCTGTTTTCGGTCTGTTCTGAAGGAGTTCACGAAAGCGGGGCCCGGGTGTTCTCCGTGGGGCTCCCCAATTCCAGCCCAGTCCTCCTTCTGTTGGCACTCCGGTGGGTCCAGAAACTTCTGGGCCTTCTTGTTGATCCGGTACGAGGGTCATTGCGGCTGCCCCCTTTTATTCTTCTGGGATTCCTGATCCCTTCGATGGTCGGACTGTCCCTCCTACATAAGGAGATCACTAAACGACAGTATAAAAACTATCCACCGCAATGCAGCTCTCGACACGATAACTTTGCATCTGAGGAACCTATATTTAATTGTAATTTTTCTTTTTTGTTCTTATATGTATGTACATTCGGGTTATCAAGCGCTAAATAATTTGTCTCTGCTGAAACTATCAGTATTTTGAATAATTTCTTGTCTTTCTACTTCATTTTTGTTACATATTTTTATTTTCAAGAACCTCAAAATTTGTAGTTTAGGTTTAACGCAAATCAACATATTTTGTGTTTCTTTTACCCCTTTTACCCCTAAGTGCGAAAAAGTATTAAACTAGCGCAGCTAATGTCGTATCTAGTCGTGCCTGCCAATAGTAATGAGTTACAATATCGAAGAATGGAAAAAACCTAAAAACAGGAAACCTAATTTCAAGCGGTCAAACTAAAATTACCTAAAACGTCATCAACGTTTCTATTCAAATTAATACGTTCTGAACAAGCTATGTTAAGTTCGTTACCACCCAGTTTGTTAGTAATGTAATCGAGTATAGAATTTCCTGCTGTCAGAGTAAATAAAAAGTTGCATCCTGCATGTCGTCCTTTTATGCAGGAGATAGTTCTCTTGATACTTTATCTAATTTAACTCCGCCCAACATGGTAGGGGTGTGGGAAAACATATCGTTCTCTTGCGTAACCTTGTTACTAGCTACCCGCATGCAGGGCGGAGCAGTCTCCATGCTCGCATATTATCGTATTAAGCATAAGCAAACTTTCATTTGCTTCTGAGCGCCTTGTAATGGCCGCCATAAATTCATTATGCGAAAATAAATCTACACAGGCAGACCGAAGTGCATGAGCTCCGGGGGTGCACCCAAAAGGATAATAGAGTTAGAGCTGCACCAAAAATATATTCACAAAGACCAGCAGCTAGCGATGGACTAAAACCCTGCCATTCCTGCGGAGAATCCTTTCATTATGCAAGGGTTTCTTTCTTATACAGTCGCGCTTTGTTTGTATGGGTAATATGCGGGCTTCCATTATGCAAGAAGACCGCGACAACACAAAAAATAATGTGAGGAATTTTATGAGATAGAAGTAAGGATAGGACTGAAAGACCTTGGTATCGTTCGAATGACGGTGAAGGTGAGGACAAGGAGAATAATGACTTCTTTTCTTATGACCTTCTTCAAGGTCCTTGTTCCGTTATTGACAGCGTACGCCCCAGCAATATAGCGCATTACGGTGGAGCTACCAGAATTACTGGTATATACAGGACGAAGTCGTATTTATTACGGAATGTCACGCAATTCTTGCGGAGGGGTATAATTAGCACTTGTGGGGTGCTTGAGCAAACGACGCTATAGTATAAGAATTTCAGTAATATTCAGATTTCATCCCTTCCGTTTGAATGGTAACCGTTTCCTATTAAGTACATGTAATTAGATCAGAAAAGACTTGAAAAATTACAAGTCACTGCCCGGTAGCTTAATAGCGTGCAAATAGCCACCTACAAGCGAACGGGGGGCTTTCTCGTAAAGGATTTTTAGCTGCGATTAAGATTGAATTTCTTATTGTATATTAAGGATTAAGAGCTATTTAAGAAAGTTTGCTGCTAGAGTGCTAATTTCGTGGTACTATAATGAGTTTAACTCTTTACGTATAATGGCATTTTTACTTTTCTAATTGTTGTGATATTTTGTCAAGGTTGATCTACATTTTCTTTTATTAGTAAACTTGGTTAGGTATTTTATTACATCTTTTTTTTTGTGACAAAAATTGGCCCATTTAAGACAAGCTACTTTCTTTTTGAACATAGGAGGTATAAAGAAGAAGATTTAGGCAAATATATGTATAAGCTTTTTTAATCAAATTATGACTGGCTTTGTGTATGGTACCTACTCTAAAGACAATCATATAAATTATTGCCGAAGAAAGTCTAGAGTCTAAAAAATTACGTCGGAAAAGCCAGTTGAAGCAGTTATGGCCTTGGGTTTATGGTAATCAAATACTACATTACATTATTAATTTCGAAAAATAAAACTTTTGCGCAATGAAAGTAGCCCATGTAGAAGATCTAGACTTAGTCAATTTGGACCGAAGATTTGGCTGCCTAACCTTGTTTTCCAAATGTTGTTTATGCTCTGTCGCAGAATTGCCACTGCAAAGTTCAGTCTTGGCTTCTTAACTACCGATAGAATGTGGTCAGTGTACTCTAAAGGCGCCGGCCTATATAGCGCGTTTAAATGTCGATTCGCACTATACGGAACGTCAACGTCACGTCAAGGAACGGCAACGGCACGTCAATTTTGCTGGCGATTCGCATTTAAACGTCAACGTTACATGAATTTTGCCGTTCAGTCTAAAAAAATTAGATAGAGTATTGTCGTATTCCGTATTGCTAATTAAATTGTTATTTGGAGTGACAAAATTTAATAATAAAAAGTTAGCAATGATTGCATTAGCTTTGGATGAGGAAGAAGAAAATTTAAATTTAGCAAAAAAAAGAAAAAATGGGTACAAAAGATATTTACAAAAAGAAAATAAAAAGGAGAATACCACACGCTGTATAAGGAATTGTATGACGATGAAATAAATTTTTATAAATATTTGAGAATGTCGAAATATCAGTTTCATATCCTTTTAAAAAAAACGATATTTATTAACTTTAAAATAGTAAAGGGTTAAAAAATGTTGATAGGTTTTGGATAGACGAACAAAAAACGAACATTTTTTAACCCTTTACTATTTAAAAGTTAATAAATGGGTCATTCCATGGTGACGGGTGGGACATTTTAACACATTTTTTGATATACATTCAGTTATTTTAAAGTGCAAACAAAGCACATAATACATACTGTATTTATGATAGCTTTCTTAGATATATTTTTTAAGATATGATAAAAGAAAACAATATAAATATATATTCTAACATTGTTAAATTCGTAGAATTACATATGTGACGGGTGGGACAGGCAAAACCCTTCTTTCTTTAGATACTTGCACTTGACGTTGAAATTCAGATCAAATAGTTCATATGAAGCCCTAATTTTATTGTAGTATGCTATTTGAGAAATGTTGCTAATTGTTTTCTAAAAAGAGGTAAGTGAAAAAACAATACGATCTTTTTTTATGAAGCTTAAAGTGTTGTGACGGGTGGGACAGGGATCCGTGACGGGTGGGACGAGTAAAAAACTATACACACAAAACACATTAATTTAGGCATATTTTATTAACTATTTAGTCATTTTTTGGGCTTGGTGTAGGGAATTCATGTTCTACATCTCTTTCGCTTTATAGCTCAGCTGCTGGTTTTAAATCAACGTCACTTTGGCTAGAAGTATATGAGTGAATATTTGAGCTTGCATTCTTCACATAATCGCACTTTTTTTTGAATTTAATGGAAAAATCAATATTCAACTGGGAAAATACAAAAAGTAATAATTTTATTTTTTACTAGAAGTATATTTCCGAATACTATGGAGCTTTAACAACACTTAAAGCCTAAAATTTATATAATTTCCGTCAATTTTTTTTCATTAGCTTGGTGTCATTTTCCATGGAATGACCCAAATATCGTAAAAAAAATTGATATATGTATAAATTGTGTTTATAAACAATACAAATATTTAATTGCGCACATTAAAATGTTTCTGATTTCAAATAATACATTTAAAAAAAATCATCAAAATTGGAGTTGTCCCTGAGGACTAAGAAGTAAAAACCTTCATTGACTCGACTAAAATTAGTTTGAACAAAAACAGATAAATACTTGAAAAACTCGAAATGCTGCCGTAACTACGTTCACATTCAACAGAATAGATCAGTCACGTCAAAATATAGTTGCAAACTAATCGTGACGTGCCGTTACGTTGACGGTCCGTGACGTTGCCTATATATGTGAACGCGTAGTGTAAAACTCATTGAAGAATCTTTTGACGTGCCGTTGCCGTTCCTTGACGTGGCGTTGACGTTCCGTATAGTGCGAATCGACCGTAATGCGTCGCTGTATGAACCGGCACCTTTATAGTTGAGTTGGGCTTCTATACCCTGAGCAGACTCTGGCCAAGGGTATTGCTAGTCTAACATGCAGGCTTGGCTTTTCAACTCTAGTCACATTCCGGTCAAGTGAAGTGAAGCCTAGGTTTGAAGTGTACTTGCCGGTTTAACGCCCAGTTTTGGCTTCTAAAGCCTGGCCAGACTCTGAACTGAACTTGTTATTGTGCTAGGGTACTTAACAGCTACGGGTCCGTCCATTAATTACGTTAGGAGTTTAGGGGACGGAGGAGGTCGAGCTGAATCTCACCAAATCTCACGTGGGGGGGGGGGTCTCGTCAAATATCCGCAAGAAGCAGTGTAAAGGTAAATTAAGCCGTAAAAAGCGAAATAGCGGAAATAAGGCTGAAAATTGGCAGAGAGCTTCCTTTTAGGGTTCTTAATAAGGAGTTATAAAGTCTACCGATTTTCTACCCCGGGAAGCCCACTTTTTAGGGGGCTTTAACCCTCAAAATGGGTGATCGACAGAGAGTGTACGCTATGAAGCACAGGGAAAATAAGAGACAGAAAATAAATAAATTATGTTCTAACAATCCCAATGCGGCGAAGTCGTTGACGCTTCGAGCTGGCGCTGGATGTCCACGTTTAGATGGAAAGCTGCCTGAATTGCTGAAAGCAATAGTTGATTTAGAGTATGTTTGGTGCATCTGCTGAAGAGCGGTGTCGCTGTGAGATAGTTCGCACTGTCCATACGCTTTCAGAGCTCACTGATAAACTAATTGAGCTGGGGTTCAATATCTCACGAAGTACTACTTATATTCGACTGCTGCCTAGACGAGCAGATACGCGCAGGGCCGGCGGTTGATGTCGGTTGAGTGGGTAGTTCTACCCACTCGAAAAATTCCGAATGGTTAAAATACGCACTCGAACTCTGGGCTCGCATTTCATAGCTCAGTATCTATATCACTCTTTTTGTAAACCAAAACTAGTTGGGATGTGGGTTTGACTCGTCCGGCTCACACGATCAACTTCCCAGTATGATGAATGTTGAATATTATCAATGGATATTTTAATAATAAAGAAACAATACTAACAACAAATTGTAAGAAAAAATCACACCAAATTCATACAACTGGTTCTTCAAACTAACACAACTCCTATACCTAATAAGAAATATCTTGTAATTTTAAATAATATAATATTAATAAATTGTCTACTTAGAAAATAGTAATAGTTTTAGTAGTAGTGGGAAATTGGCTAGTATCAGAACTGCTGCCAAAGTAATCCTGAGAGAAGCTATTTCAAATAACGATAATAGTGGTAAATCTGCAAGGCTTTTATAGAGAATTTGGTTTTGCTGAACGGTAGCAAACAAACTTGTCTCTTGTAGTTCGTTCGCTACACTATAACGCGTGGTCGAATTCGTTTTGAGGGCGTTGACGGGTCGCTGATAAACTGGGAAGGTATTAACTTCATTTGGAAACTCGAACGATTTCAGGAGATAGTACCAAAATTAATCAAGGTAAAGGATTTGTCAAACTTGACCGAAAAGGCCGGGTGAACTTCAATTTCCAGAAACTGTAGAAAGTGGAAAGCAATACTCAAAAATGTCTTATCAAAAGTTTGAAAATTTCGTGGGAAGCTATTGCTCCGCTGAATCCATAATGGTTAACCTCATTTGAAACGGGTTTCATTCCAACGAGTATATTAAACAGTAGCAAAACTTGCTGAAGTCGCTTCATTTAAACACTGAAAACGCCTTGACCTAATATTACGATAATTTTTCAGATCATATGTTCGTTAATACACTTCGATCGGCACCTCAACGAAGTCGGTATCATTGTTAGTTTGCGTGAAATCGTGCTGGTATAAAAGCACTTAAGTCGTTCAAACAAAAAAACGGCTTTACCGATTTTTATGAAAATCTCTTCAGATCATATGAGGAGTGTCTGTTCAAAAGGACGTATTTCCGTTTTCAACTTTTTTTTATTTTAAAATTATTTTGAAAATATGGCATAAAAGTCCATCGAATGAGCCTAAAAACTTATTCAAATGGAGCGTACTTTCCATATAAAAAATTCCAAAAAATTAGGATTTCAATCAAAAGGGCGTATTTCAGCATCTTGTGAAGGAAACGGTAATCCGCCATTTTTTAGGTGGCCATATTGGTTCTATTGAGAATACTATATTATATTGTCATCGCAACTGAAGCTGTGTGCAAAATTTCAGCATGATCGGATAACCGGAACCCCCTAAGCAAAAGAAGGTTTACTTCAAAATACGATCTGAATTTTCATTTCTCTTGTGACTGTAAGCGAAAGGAAGGCCCAATTATAACACTGCTCAACAGCATGACTGTTGCATTGAATATTTTACATCATTCTAAACTAATTTTTGACTCTGAATTATAATGAAGTGTGTTTTTTTAGAAAAAAACTCTTACCGTACAAAAATACTTTATTTAAAAAAACTACAAACAACACTGCACGCAGAATACTCCCACCTATCTAAAAATGTAAAAGTGAAGGATCTACCCTACCACCTTCCAGAGTAATGAGTCATCAAAGTCAAAATTTTGTTTTTTACAAAACTATTAACTTCAACTACCTTTTTCCCCAAAAATACGTAGTTAGTCAATATTTTTTTTCCAAAATTGGAAAACGCGGACAATTTCCTATACATAACGTCCAACAATTTTTGTGTTACGGTCTTTATTTTTGAAGATATTAGCAAATTTTGATGTTAAAGTTGGCTTTATTTGGTAGTTTGGTACTTTGGCACTTTGGTTCTTTGGTATTAGAGCCCTAACACAATAGAAAATTTAATTTTAGCTCAAAGTTATACTAGGAGTGGATAGGTGGACATAAAAATCTTGCTAAAAGAGTTTTTGCTTTCGACAGAAGCCCAAAAAACTTCACTGCAAGTATTTCCAAAAATTTTATTCAAAAAGGCTTATTTCTTGAAGTGACTAATCAAAAGGTCGTATTTCTCACAATCCCGATCAAAGAGGCCTATTTCTAAACAAATAATTAAAAAAATATAGTTTTAATGCGTATTTTTTTAAATAAAAAACCCATATCATATTGTAGTCTTAACCTTCACATGAATGTGCATTTAAATATATTTTAGCATTTTATTTATAGGACCAGGTAGTTTTTTTTTCGATTTCTGTAAAGTTTGTTTATGATGGATATGCGTTTTAAACAGACACTCCTTTCCTTTAATATGCTTCGAACGGAATATCAACGAAGTCGATATCTCTTTTGGTTCGCGCGAGATTCGGCAGGAAAAAATGACCACCTACGTACGCACAGCCACACACACATATTTCTTATCAAATTTTTGCTTAAAATGCTATTGGGACCTTGAAACAGGAAAATACACTGAAAATTTCGATTTCGATTTTCGGACCGATTAAAATAAATTCGTACTGGGAAGTTAAAAATTAGAGGCCAACCCAGGCAAACTCAAATCATCAATTTTCACTCTAAAGGGCTATAAAATATCAAGGAGTAAATTTGACATCTCAAATAAACTAGACACGATTATGCTTTACCACAACCAATGTCACAAACCAAGTATCCGGGACATTTGTCAAACCAATTAAAAACAATAATAGACTCCGTCCAGGAGATGGTCTACGTCCTCCACAACCTATTCTTGGAGGAAATGACTGGAAATTTCGACAGGAGGCCTAATTCTCCACAAGTATATCCAAATATTGGTTTTTGCAGAAGAGCTGAGGATGATTTCGACCCAAGGCTTTGATGATTAGCAAAAAACATTTTGATGCCTCAATCGTGTTGGCGAAAAAGTCGTTCGGGGAATACTTTACCCAGTATGTGAGAGAGGAGGATTCTAGAGACTTTATGGGGCTCTAAAGCGGGATAGAAAGGCTTATGCTCTAAGGATACCTTAGACCTGGACATACAACACCTAAGTATGTCAAACTGAATAGGACATCTTAGAATCGAAACTGGTGGAGAAAGCTGCTACTAGAATTTCTGTCGGGATTGCGGTTGTAGAACTGAATGGATATATAAGTAAAGTATATACCGCTACACATCGGCTCGTTCCCTCCGCCCATAGCTCCTCTTTTTTTGCGAACAGTACTATCCGGTAAATAAACGGTCATAAATAGAATAACTTGACTATGGAACAATCTTAGTCTGTATGTGTGAACTCCTACAGCATCTCAGAGTTCAACCGCTGGGTGCCTCACCATCTCCTTCAACTCCTTCCTGACTCTTCATTACTACTAGACAATTGAACTATGACGTGACCAAATACATGACGTACAAAGGGTGATTCCTGAGCTTAGGTCTGCTACATAACAAAGCACATAATCTAACAGCTTTAGCATGGCTTCAATACTACGCAAAAACGTGGAAGCGGATTGTGTCTCAGAGTAAGACCCACCTCGAGATCTAACGCTGAACGATGATGATGATGACAGACGAGACTAAAACTATTATTGATATGAAACAGCGAAAAAATTAGGGTCGGTCGGTATACAAAAATTTACTAATTTATCATTAGTGAATCGATATTGCTTTATACTTCCATCAATAACACATCAAGTTGAGGCCATTTTGTAGTACTGGAAAGTTCATGCTACGATTTGTTAATAATTATAAAATCAGAACAACAGAGTCAGCAACGATCGACTTACTCCTAAAGTCCAAGTATTACTTAAACTGTGTGCACCTATTCCATGCATACATCAAAAGTCATTTTTCAAAATACAAGTTCCATTATCAGAGTAGAAAAAAAAATAATATGAAACATTAAACAAACGTTACAATTTTCTTAATTAATCTTGGCTATTGTGGTAACTTTCATAATTCGTTGTATACCTTTAACAATGTCCTTTGACCGACGAATGTCTTAAGAAATTAACTATGAAACGCTTTTTATCACCTGAATACCTCAAAATAACAACAAATTATGTTCTTTATGTTTTTGCTACCAAACCAATTTGCTAAAATGGTATCTAAAAACTTTATTAATTGTCATCACCTGTGTATGACAAGCTCGAAAAAAAGAGGAAGCAATTGCTGGCACCCCCCACCCCGAGATACACATACTGAAACAAGCTTTATATCAACCTATATTCGTCCTATTAATTACCAGCTTTTCAGATACTTTACTAAAGGACCCCGAAGAAGAAAAACTTAATCTTTGGACATTTTTTTTCATTTTCTCTTCCTTTTTGCATCAATAGAGAAGCCTCAAAAACTGAGGCCCTTAACTTTTAGTAGAATACACATTCACCGCAAATCTTCTTTAGGCTCTCATTCCTCAACTCTGGGAACACATCCATATACCGTGCAAAAGTCGAGAAATGCGAAGAATAAGTTAGAATCTACTAACAAACACAATGAAACAATCAAAACCACAAGATAAAATTGTGACATCCTTCGAATGGAATGTAGTTAATTAGAAAGACTTAGAAGGGCGAGGCACTTTCTCTTTAGCCTTACCGCAAAAACCGCAGGGGATGTATTTACATTCGCCTCTGTTGCTTATGAATACTTAGAACAAGGCCAGGACCTGATCAAAGGAGCCGTTTTACTTCATTTTCACTATATTTAATTAAGCTCCTTAGAAAGTCTGCCACTTTATATACCATACAGGCCTTGCGGTATATGTGGTAAAATGGCTTCGGTCTCAAATAGTAACTAAGCGAAAATTAAGTTGGCTTAATGTTAAATGAATGTCAAAAGAGCTTGAAATTGCTCGAGAATTTGCATGTTGATTATGCATGTATTTGTATATGGCTGAATGTGAGGCGCATAAATTAACTCCAAGGTGGCAAACGATTTTCTTATGGTTTCATGATCCAAAGGCTCTGTGATTGCCGTAAAGTGAATGATCAAAACAAACAGAATCATCTGAGAAAGGCACTTAATGTAACCAGAGACAATAACACGTAAAACCCTTGCTTTGTGAAGTGTGGACACGCATAGTATTATGGTGTATTTATTTGCCTGAACTCCGGAACTTTCTCACAGTACAAAATCCAAGTAGTTAAAACAATAAAAACCTTTTCCTATGTGAAAGACTAGAGCTCAGAGGTAAACGTCTTTGTACTGTCAACTATTCTAACTAGAGTGCAATTTAGAAGAGCAACATCAAGCGGAAAAGATTGTAGGGAGACCAATGAACAAACTGCCAATCACAATACGCCATTTTACCCCAACTGATCCAATCGAATACTAAAGCGTCAAACCGCTAACTTTGGGGATCGAACAGGAGTTGGCATCCTCGCTTATTGTTATATTGATGACAGAGCATTGCAATAAAACGGAAAGGCAAGAGACAAGGAGTATTTTCTGAGTTCAGGATGGGAAAAGAAGGACTATAGCTATAGGAGTATGTGGATTCACACCACGCACCTTTGGGATGGTGGTGTAATAAAGCCTCATTAGCATAGACAAATCCATAATCAGTTGTCTCACTCACAATCGTATTACTATAAATCTTTCAGCCATACTTACCATTAACTCATAATTACCCGCAAGGTGCCCTTTAAGGAACCAAAAAATTATAAATTTCGTCAAAGAATCCGAAACCCTGAATCTTTTCAAGAAAAATCAAAAATTTGTTGAAGTTCCAGAAAATATGGATCTTGTCAAGACACATACTAGCATACCCCAAGTGCAATGCTCTGCACTGCATTCTTTCAGGGATCATAAGTAAGTTCAACGGCAGTGCCAGAAACATGCCACACTGTTTTCTATACTTGAGTGTGTTTTTATGGAAAGAAAGTCAAAACTACAGAAGGCTAGTGGTCTTCTTCTTTGTGAACTGTACTCCCTAGTCCTGTAAGGTGCACTATGAAAAAGGCCGTTACAAAGAAATGGTGGCAGCGGTGGGATATAATCCAGTATCCTTCTACCATACGGGGTCTCGTCTTGGAATAATAAGCACCATCAACTTTAAAACCTACACTTAATCAACTATAGCTCCTCTAGAAGCCAGGAGCCAGAGTTTCGGTAAGTCCAACCCATCCACTAAATCAACGAGGGAAGCAGTAAAACCAACGAGGGAATTAAACAATATAATTACGAGAAATAAGTACGAAGATAATTTTACGCTCGTTCAGTAACAATAAGTTTAAACATAATTTTTAAAAGAAAAATTGAGAATTCACGGAAGTTGGAAGAATGAAGATTTAAAATAAAGTAATGAAAATGTTTTTTTAAATTTTATAAAATAATTAGTTAAAAAAAAGCTCGTTCAATAAAAATAAATTTTTAAGAAATTTGGAACTAGAAAGAGAGTTGAAGTATGAAGGAATAAAATAAACTAGTGAGCGAATTGGAAATGTTTTTATAAATTAATAATAATAATTTATTGTGTAATCATTGTACAAAAGAAAAGAAAAATTCTTATAAGCGTACAATTAAAAATTATTGGGTGAAACATTAGGCAAAAATAAATTTAAAATTATAGACTAAGAACTACAAGTTAACAATGTAAATTAATATTAACAAAAAGAAAAAGAAAAATTAAGAAAATAAAGTAAAAATATTCAAAAAGAAGAAAAATGAAAAGGAATAAAGAAAAAAGACAAAAATTCAAAATGTGAGTGACCCTACAAATTATTAATTACTAAATATTCCTTCAGGAGTTTGTTGAATAATCGGCAAGAGGACGCGCTCCGCATACACAGGGGTAGTCTATTCCATATGCGAGCAATTTGGAACAAGTAAGAGCGTTCACCATATAATGTTCTTCTACGAGGCACCAAAAGTGTGCTAGATTGTCTGCTTAGTTGCAAGAAGGTAAGTTTTTCAAATAGATATCCAAGGCACTGGCTGTGTATAACTTTAAAGGTGAACTTTAATCGATGATATTTTAGGTAGTTTCAAACGTCATACCTATCAGAGCGGAAGCATAGGGCGTGATATGATCAAAACGACGCAATTTAAAGATAAATCAAAGGGTATCGTTGAAAGTGACTTGTATTTTTCTTGAACAAACAGCATCAAGATTTGAAAAAATTAGGCTACCATAAGTGAAATAAGGCATCACCAGGGCCTTCGCCAGTCGTATACGTAAGGGAAGAGGCAATAGATTAGAGGTTACCCAGAGTTGGCGAAGGCAGGCATAAACTATACGAAGCACAATTCCGGTTTGATTACAGCAGCTGAATTTGGAGTTGAGCTCGGCTCCCAGATTCCTTACAGAGTCAACTTAGGGTAAAACATTACCATTAATTGTAATGGGGAACAGATTTTGAAAATCAATAGGACTTCAGATCACTGTTTAACTGCACAGTACAATCCACGATAAATTCAAAAGGTTTGCTTAGATAGATCTGCACGTCATCGGCATATAAATGAATAGAGGAATGTTTGACTACATTTGGAAGGTCGTTTATATAAAGGCTGAAAAGCAAGGGGCCCAAGATAGAGCCTTGAGGTAATCCGCAATGAAGGAGCGCAGGTTCGGAGAAAGATTCATGTACCTTGACAATTTGAGAACCCTCCTGGAGGTAGCTTTCAAAAAGTTTGACTGCAGTAGGGCCAAGTCCAAAATTTTTCAAGTAACATCAAATGGTCAACAGAGTCAAATGCTTTAGAGAAATCGAGTAGGTCTAAGATTGCAATTTTATTGTTATCAAGAGACTCAATAATATCAGTTGAAACTATTAAGAGTGCCGTTTCGCAGCTGTTCCCAGACCTGAAACCAGATTGCCATATAGAGAGAAGACCACTTTGATCTAGATAGGACATGAGTTGCTTAGAAATAATTTTTTCAAAAACTTTTGAAAGGAAACAAAGGAGACTGATTGGACGGAAGTCAGATGGTTGCAATGGAGATACCTTTTTCGGAATGGGTACAACAAGAACCTGTTTCCATTGGCCTGGAAACTGAGAAACTGTAAGGCAGGCGTTGAAAATATGTGTAAGAACGTTAGGTACAAATGGGGCAATCAATTTCATGAACTTAGGAGATACGTTGTCAACACCCACAGCGTTTGATTTTATAGAGAGCAACGCAGAAAGAAGTTCGTGGTTTCCGATACAACGAAAGGCAAAGCCATCGGGTGGGCAGAGATAGGTAGGGTTACCTTCAACAGGAGTAGAGTTACTTTCAGAGATGGATGAAAAGTACTCGTTTAAAATATTGGGCTCTAAGAACACTTGTTGAGAATCATGTCCATATATACCTAGATTACGAATATTGCGCCATAATTTTTTTGGAGGTAGATTAGTGTCGATCTGATTTATAGCATATGATCGTTTAGCTGATCGCAGAAGAGCAACCGTTTTATTACGTACTTTTTTATACATCTTACGAACTGCTTCATTGCGCGTCCTTTTGTATTGATGGTAAAGAAAATCGCGTTCAGCCAATGAAGAATGTATTTCAGGAGTTAACCAGGGACAGCGATTGGGATAGATTTTAATTGTACGTAGTGGGACAAATTGCTCAAAAAGATCAGTTATTACCTCATAAAAATTTTGAAGTTTTTCATCCACAGTATTAGAAGTGAAAACACTGTCCCACGAAGTCGCAATGCATTCATTTCCAAGTAGCTGTAAATTGATGCTCTTAAAGTCTCTAAACAAGATAGAGCGAAACTGGCGAATGGGAAGGAGCTGCATCTTATAGGAGAGAAAGAGACAGTCATGATCGACATTGCTGGGAGGAGTGAGTTGGTTGTGAAATACCACTTTCGAAATGCCACCCACCAGCAAATAATCAAGTTGAGATGGTACGGTAGCATTAAAAAAGGTGGGCAAACAATTGACAATTTCAAGATTAAGAATTTGACAGAGATAAAACAAGTTGTTTACAGAGGTACTGGGTTTAAGCGCATTAATATTTAAGTCACCACAAGTAATGATATTTTGATATTTCAAATTGAAGTGGCCTTAGCTCCAGGCTACCGAGGCCCCACAATTTCCTGTGACTTCAATCTAGAATAATCTATTTGTTGTACGGGAAATTTTTGTCGTTTTTTAATAAAATAAAATTCTTTTTTCTTACTTTTTATTTAAAATTTAATTCAAAATATAACTTCCTTCGTAGCTGAAACTGTTGGCTGATTTTGCAAGCCTATCTAATCCCCTTGATAAGAAGTCTACGCCTTTGGAGACGATATAGTCTTCCACTGCCATTCGAATATCCTCAAAATTTGCGTATTCATTTCCCTCCGTCCACTCATTTCCAGAAGTTTTCTAGCCCCGTGAAACAATGGTAGGTAATCTAATATTAGGAACATTTGTTGGCCGGCTTAAACGGTTAATAACAGGGTACCAAAGTTCCGCTTAGGTCGGGTCTTCACCTAATGGTTTCTTCCGGTTCTTCCGTTGGTTTCTTAAGGAAAACATCTGTTTAGCTATTCCTATTTCACGAATAGCTAAACAGATGTTTTGCCAAAAGCAATCGGCAACATACTACAAAATTTCGTTAACAGGATTGGCTACTGGCAAACCACCCGCGACCGCCATTTGAATGAAATTCTTTTTGCACAAATATTCGGAATGTGTACTCTCTTCAATAAAGCAACTTTTATTGAAAAATATTGAACGGTGTAGTTTAGATAGCAATTTCAAAAAGAAACCAAAAGATGGCCCACTCTGTATAACTTAAGCTTTAGGTTTTAGGATGTCTATTTACTTATGGAAAAGTCAAAATATCTTCTGTGAGCCCAGTAGACCCCCCTTTAACATGGCATAATGTGTACCATGTAATGTGAATCCGTGTTGTATACGAGTGTTAGTTACAAGTATTGGTTAATTCAATAGCAAGTTTCTAGTTCATGTCGACGAGTTCCTCTCAATCCTAAAGTTTGTGCAATATTTAAAATGCGATTTACTGCATTTTAAATTTCAGCCGATTTTGTTTGGCCACCGCAATTTTGGTTTGGCTGTCATTTGTCAGTTTATATTTGACAGTTTGGGATTGTAGTTGATAAAACTTTATTATGGAGCATATAATGTCGCCGCGCGTAAAAATAAGACTCGCCCGCTCTTAACATGAAACAGACACGGTACGCCGGAGTAAAAATTCGCACGCATGGTATACTTTTTTAGACTAAATGAAGTAAAATTGGAGCTTTAAAAATTGTATAGAATGAAGAAAATGGGCAATTGCTTTTGTGACCATAAAGGCTGCCATTAACATACTCAGTAGACCAGTTCTCGTTTGATTGCATAGGTCAAGCAGCATTGGACGTGGTTAGTACTTAGTTGGGGGACCATAATCATCAACTGATCTAGAGATGTCTAGAGATTCAAAATTTAACCCAACACCTCTTCATAGACTTTAGGGTCGCCTGTGATAGCATAGTCAGAGTAGAACTCTACAAAGCCATGAGAGAATCCGCCATCGCTGACACGATTATGTAGAAGGACCATGACCAATGTGACAACCCAAGTAAAAATATCCCGAACACACTGTCCCAACCAATTAACATTTATAATGGACTTCTCCAAGAGGACGGTCTGGCCTGCCTCCTTTTCGAGGTAAAGGAGCGCGAATTTGAAGTAGTAAAATCATTTACCTGCCTTGGGTCAATAGTAGCAACCGACAATAGCATCAATCTAGAAATACGCGTACGGCTTCTAAGAGCTAACAAAGTAGTCTGTCAAGGCTCTTCAAATCAAAGCACCTAAAGGCCCCATACACGGTCAAATTAGATGTACATCGAAGTGCGGATGTACAACCAAAACTATCGTTTGTGAGGCGGTTGACAGATCAAACCTCAATGCCCTCCTCCGCCCCCCGTGTCACGCTCGCCACCGCTCACCCTGAGCCATCACCAAACTTGATAAACATAAAATTTGTCACTACCGCGTTCTGTTCGCCTAGAGATTTACCTATAATTTTAATGCGACAACAAGAAATACCATTGAGATATATAAATTTAAAAATTAAAAATGTTCAGTTATTTTCCTTATACTCCCCCAAAAAAATCCCCCACCCCTACCTTCAATTACCTATTAGTATTTTTTGAAAATTATTAACGCTGTAGTATGTTTTTGAAAATACCTTAAACTTCAAGTATCGATATCTCAAAAATGAAGCGAGATATCGAAAAAAATCATTTTACATTTTCGTCCTATCTTGGGGTTTTGTATCGAAATTCATGATTTAAATATCGGCACCGCGGAAATCGTAGTTTTGATATATCAAAAAACCTTTGGGAAGCACCTCAAAACGTCAAACTTCAAGTGTCAATTGCTCGAAAACTAAGCGAGATATTAAAAAATTTTATTTTATGTTTTCTTCTTATTTTGGGGTGCTTCATCAAAATCCATCGTCAAATAACGGGGCCACGGAAATCGAAGAATCCCCAAAAACTCAAATTGTTGATATTGTGTTCCGTGCAAAATAATCAAAATGAATACTTTTGAAGAAAAATGTTTGACCTTTTTTAATGTACTGGCATTATGGCGCCAATTCCTTTTTCTCAAGTTGACCGTAAGGGCGGCTGTACATATACCAAAGCTTCACATGCTTATTAGCGACATTTTGCACTTTTTTTATATGGAAGAAATCATCACATGCAGATTTGCTACATTTATCTCCATATAAAAAAATGCAATATGTCGCTAATAAGCTTGTGAAGCTTTGGTATACGGCCGGCCTTTGTGTTGCATACTGCAAATTTTGAAAATTGCTCGAAGCTGGCTTCATACTTCATTGCAGCGTGAAGTCAGAAGCGGTCAATTTGGCAGCATTAATGAATTCTCGTTGATTTGAAGCTTGCGGCGTGAATTATGCAGAGCCGAATATGTTTTGGGCCTTAGAAACAAAGCAGTTCGATTGATTATTTTGATATGCTAGAATTGAAATAAAGGAGTTCAGATACACAAAACAGAAACCCAAAATAATTCACTGACAAATCACGAATGTATGTATATGTGCCTCCAAAATGTATGTAGTATGTGCTTCCTATCACCAAAATCAATTTTCTTTCATTGTCATATAAAAAATATTTTTCTCGTATATTTTTTCTCCATCGAACGTAGTTCACAGCTCGATTTCACATGATATATCATTAAAGTTACCCGAAAATAATATTGCAACTTTCCATCCAAATCCCACCGGACCGGAGCGGACAGTCTATACCGTCTGGTAATAGATCACCTCCATCCAATGATATATTGAAAGAAAAAATAAGTTAACCACTCACAAAAACCTGTCATTTTTCAGGTTATCATTTCCAAACAATTACAATTCACCCACTTTTTGGCGTTCATTCTGAAGTATTCTCGTTAAGTTTACAAATTACGTGCAAAAATGGAAGTCACGAAAATAGTGCATGCTGAAATTTATAAATGTTTTTTGTCTGGTATCAGGAGGACTTTATTGATTTTTCGGGCATTTTGGTATGTAGAATGTGAATAGTATGGATTGTGGGTTTAGAAGGGGTTTCAATTTTTTTTGATTATAGAGAGTACAGCACAATAAACTTTGGAAATTTAATTTAGCAAAATACACACAAAGATTGTTAATAGATTTTCGTTTCATACTGGAGGAAGAGGAAGTGCTAAAATAAATATTGAAAGAAAATCACTTGAGAAGCAAAATAGAATGAAATCACATTAAATGAAAATGATTTTGAACGGAAAATTTGGTTAAGAAGATGGGATTTTCTTAGATTGCTAATTCTTGCAGCGTACAACGATTCGTAATGCTTTTAGTTAATCAAATAAACTTAGAAATTATACTTTGTACTAACAGTCTGCTATGGTGTCCAAGATGTGGGGCATTGCAAGGGCGTCGCCAAGGACGGGGGGCAGGGAGGGGCAGCTCTCCCTGCCCCCTAGAAATTGGAAAAAATCTAGTCAAATGAGATCAAAAAATGTATGAAAACATACGTGATTTATAGAGAAGATGGTGAGAATTAACGATTCAAAACAGAATTAGCGATTACAGCCATTCTTTGATGATTGGATAGTGGTTTGTGTAAAAGCAGTCAAAGGGTCAGGCTTGCTACGGATGGCGGAGGTAAATGTAAGCGACTCGCGACAGCTCGGTTCAGTGCTGAGCTTTTATATTCGTTAGCTCGTAATATAAAAGAAAAGAATTGGTTCATAGATTTCCAAACTAGGCAGTTCAAAGGTTGTTAGGTACATCCCAGCAGGAAATTATCAAATCAATGAGATTTTCATTGATTATATAATAGATGAAAATGATGAAAAAGTAAGCAATGAAAAAGTAATCTAGCTGGTAATGTATAAAGTAAGCGATTGAGACTTTTCTCTTAAGACTAAGCATTTCCAGAAAAATAAAATACATTGCATCATCTGGAAAACTGTAGAGTGTGGGGTGTATGCGCTCTAATTTTCATTTTAGCAGTGAAGTGATAAACAGGTGACGTTAATTATTTTATAAGCTCTAGTAAATATGACCATTTTCAACTGCATATAACAAGCAAATCTAATATTACTTATTGCACCCGGCTTCCTAATAAAATCAATAACTACCAATAGCTGATGAACTCATTGATTACTTTGGTAAGCGAAGGTACTCTTTATCGCTACTGCCCTATGACAACTAAGCAGAAAAGTAATGTATGCTGTAATGTAGAAAGTAGTTATGATAACCAATAGTAGTGATTACATATTCAATGTTGTAATCACTGGTGGTTCTGCTGGGATAATATGGACATCAGAAAATTATAAAAAAAGCAGAAGCATAGTGTATGGGTGAAAACACAAAGAAATCAGGTTGCCTGCATTCCTATTGCCAGCGTCTAGTGGCGCCAATCATCACAAAGAATAGATATCCATTCTTTGCGCTGATTTGTGTCGCTAGACGCTGGCAATAGGAATGCAGGCAACCTGCTTTCTTTGTGTTTTCACCCTATGGCTGCATTCGAAAATTCAACCAGCTGCGCAGAATTGGCAGTATCGCAGTATCGACTGCAGGGAATATATGCCCGGTTGCAGCGGTTTGATTTTTGAATGGTGTGCTGTCAATTCTGCGCAGCTGGCTGAATTTTCGAATGCAGCCTGTATAAGCAGACGAGACTGCTGACATTTCTGGAACCGAACAATTATCAATTGGACTGTGATATTTCCATCAGGAAAGCAACGAAGTCCAGGAATTGTCCGTCGGATTTGTTGAGCGGAAAGCTCGGAATGCGAAATGTATTTCACAGACAATCGATGAGTTTTTACAAAGAAGATCTTAATCCAGAGAAATCTGTTGGTTTGGGATTTGTCGTTTGTTCGACGATGTCCGGAAAAGAGAGTGGTGTGCAAGCAATTTTGGGCAAAAAAAACACCAAAACTTTGTTCTTTCATTGCTCTTCGCACAAGCTGAATCTTGTACTCAATAATACTCTGCCTGAAATTAGTAACACCGTGGGAACTCCTAAGGATATTATTAATTTTTTTCGTGAATCAGTTCTTAGCCTTACTTTGATAGGAACAACCGTGACGATCCCGAAAAAGTCAAAAATGAAATTATAAAGCCCAAAGCAGACTGCAACTGCGATTTATGGAATATTTGGGCGGAGCAGCTAATGTATAACGAAATAGCAACCGCAACTTTTATTGAGACGTGACGTTTTGCATATCCAAAAATTGTGTTTGAAAAAAATTATGTTTTGTACGCCGACTTCGAATTTGCGGCGCAGTGCCGCTGCAGTTGTAATTTCGTTATACAACGTTGTTTTACATTTGCGCTAAACGACCGACTTCGCCGTCCGCCGTCGCAGTCGCAATTCTGTTTTGAACTTAAGAGATGCTACTCTCATTGCGGAAAAAGTCGAACTGGAGGAGGACATGCATCAGTGCCACGTATCGTTCGGAAACAACGTCATCGGAGCAATCACCCCGCAGAAAGCCCTTCAGTATTCTGGAAGAGTTCTTTAATAATAATGTACATTGAGGATTAGCAATGATGAGTGTTCTCAGAAAGCTTATTTTTGACAACCTAGACCTTTGTCTAATAGCACGCCTCTTTTAAAGGGTAGAAAAGCTCAGCTCAGGCTTCGAGGTGTTTACTGAATTTTTTCGTACGAAAATTTAAAATACATTTTGATTCGACGCTTTGTCAACAAAACTATGTCATGGATTTTGCCAATCATTACGGAAGAAGTCACTCCCATTGCACGCTCCGAAAGATGTTCATTTGTGCATTTACGACGACGTTTAAACTCATTTACCCAATAATTGTAAATAGTTGCAAGCACAGAAGCAGATGTGCCCTGAGCTTCATCCAAATCGGATTTTAAGCCTTTTAAATAGAAGTGTTTAATCAACGCATGATTCTTATTTTTCCATTTTTTACATAAACAAAAGTTTGATTCTACAAATGAAATCACGTGCTGAATATAGCTGAAAAAGTAGTATATTAACAGATGAGGCTTAGTAAAAGCAAACCTTTTTGACATTACAAGCGCCATCTTTATATTATTCTAAGGAAATATTGAACGACCACCGTAGCATAATAAAAAAAATCCATATTTAAGAAAGCCATCTTTGTCCTCAGTAGGTGGCTAAATAGAAAAGAACGAAATGTTTTAGAATATGCGCTTTATACTGAACCAGCATTATCTTTGGATTATTGCTTCAAATCCCATAATAGAGTCTTTCAACTGTTTACTCACTGGGAAACATGATCCTAATCGCCCTGATCTCTTGGTTGAGCCATTTTAACTTGTAATCCTAAGGTAATACAGATCTCATTTGGCGCGGTTATTGCCGATATTACTTGGGCAAAAAGTGGACAACATGGTAGGTATTTGTTTGCTTAAATTTTTTTGCCAAACTAATTATTTAATCTACATATATACCTACGAGTGTATGTATAAAAGTGAAAGTTTGTCTGTCTGTCTGTGCATGTTTTATAGACTCCGAAGCCGGTCACCCGATTAGCATGAATTTTTGTATAAAGGGTTCCCAGCTACGGCGGGTGATCCTACGCGGTCTATTTTGATCCATCTCGAACACTTTGGGTAGCTGTAATGTACAGATATCCGTAAAATTCGAACTTTTGCATGTGAGGTAGGTAGGTAGGTGAAGAGCTGCCTCTAGTGCGACCGGAGGCCCAATTAGCACTTCTGTTGCCACAACTCGTGTACATTATGTTGAGTGGTTGTTTGGTCGGGTGTGACGGATGCCTAAAGCCATCCCGTGGAATTTAAGAAGCTTAACAGCGATCTGATCTCCAGTCTGGAAATCTCTTTTAAGTCTTCCAAAACGTAACTGCCTAGTGTGGACTGCCTGGCTTTAGCTAAAGCCGGGCACTTACACACGAAGGAAACAAGTGTTTCTCTCTCGTTCAGCTCCCCGCCCAACTTGGCAGCGTGGTCTTCTATGGGCCTATGTCCCGTGATGATTGCCGTGATTCTGGCAATATCTCGTCGGGGTCTGTTAAAGGGGCCCATTGTTTTTTCTTTGTTATGAGTCAGCCAAGTCACCCTAGAGATAGTGCAGGTATCTAGTGCTCTTCACTTTTGGCTGGCTAGCAGCAGGTGGTAGTCAAAAATAGCGTTTTTGTCTCCATCTATTGGGCTGCCGACCATCTCGGTCTCCGAGCCCGGAGAGAGACTCCCTGTTTGGCTAGGTAGTCGGCTTTCTCGTATCGGAGGTACTCTTCGATTCACTGCTAAAGAGCTCACATCCATTTTATTTTGGTTTTTTTCCGAAAAAAATACGATTCCCAAAATTTCAGATCGGTCGGAGGTGATTTACGCGTACTTGTCGTACAATTTCAAAAAAAATCGTACTACAAAATCATGCAACGTGTAGCCCAAAGAAATAGCGGAAGTAGCAATTTAGTTTTTGGCGTCGATTCAAATGCAGAATGAGATTGAACTCGTAGTGACATCATCGGGAATATCATCAACTCAAGCTCCCATTGAATTTCAACCACATAGAAACACCTACATGTAACATTAGCAAAAACTCCGGTATTGCCACAATCCTCAAAACATGCAAAATTATAATTTGGGATGAATGCACCATGGCCCATCAAAAATCGCTCGAAGCGCTTGAAAGGACTTTGCGAGATTTCCGAGGAAAAAACCAACCGATATGGGAGGCGCTCTGATACTACTTGCAGGGGATTTTCGCTATACTTTGCCTGTTATACCTAGATTAACGCCTGCAGATGATCTTAACGCATGCTTTAAAGCATCATATTTATGGAACAGTGTTGATAAAATCTCGCTCACTACTAATATGTGTGTCCATTTGCTACGAGATGCCTCTGCTCAAACATTTTCCAAACAACTTTTGGACATTGGAAATGCGAAATTCTAATCGATAGCAGAGCAAAAGAGATTGTGTTTCCGCAAAACTTTTGTCAAATGCAATCTAATATTCAAATCGTTGTGGGCAAGGTATTCCCGAATTTAACATCGAACTTTAAAAATCCAAGAATGACGATGTAACAAACTTAATGAACAAATTCAAATGAAACTGAATGAACTGATGAACAAATTTAAGGAAAACTGTCAAACACAAATCGATTGACACAGTAATGGAGTAATGGACGCAGAACAAGCAGTCAAATATCCAATTGAATTTCTTAATTCTTTGGAGCCACCAGGCATGTCACCACACATATTGACATGGAAAGTTGCATCACCTGTGATGCTAATTGAAAATTTCAAAGCGCCAAAGTTGTGCAACGGAACGAGACGCCAAATTAACACCGAATTTTATCGAAACAAGAATCATCAGAGGTAAGGTAAATTCGAAGGGGAAGACGTCCTAACTCCAGGTATACCAATTATTTCCAACGATATAATGTACCCTTCGAGTTTAAACGGCTTCAGTTCCCTTTGTGCCTTGCCTTCCCGATCACCATCAACAAACCACAAAGTCAATCGTTGACTATTGCTGGGTTGAATTTAGAAAATTCCTGTTTTTCACACTGCCAATATTGTACGTTGCCTGTTCGTGAGCCGGTACACCAACAAATTTATACATTTATACACGAAACAAAACAACCAAAAATATTGTGTATCAGTGTGTGTTCCTTATTTGTGCGCAGCATCGCGCACAGATAAGAAATCCAAAATGCAGAAAAGTAGCAGACATTTCATCTGTGTATTAATTTTCATATCTCGAAAAATGCCAAGTCAATGGATGGTTTTTATTGGCTCAATTAAAATATCAGATCCCTAATAGTTTCACATTTTGTTATTTACTGTATTTTAAATTCATATCACCTCAACTTCAAAATAAATGGAAACTATTGCTTCTCGCTGCGGGTTCCAGCTAGTTTACTGATAATGTTTTCTTTTTATTGATAATTTTCATCTCTTTTTTTCCAAAATTTTCTCGTTGTATTTGCTTTCATTTTTCCTTTCTTTTCTGTCAATGGAAAGATAAAGATTTTTCTTAATGAATTTCTTTGTAGAAAATTAATAGATGAGGATTCCTTCACTGGTCTTTGTTCAGACTTGAATAATTTTGTTTTTGATTTTTTTTTAAATCTTTGTCGCTAACTATAAAAGTATAACAGGTTGAATATTCCATGACGGATAATACTACGGCAGTCACAACTGTCCTGCATCAGTCGTGGGTTATTCATAGAAAAGTATTATCCTTTTTTTTCTGTTTATTTCCATTCAACTGTTTCTAAAGATGCTTTTAACAAGACTCACTAATTACTATCCCGTGGAAATATAAAAGCGAAAAAGTGGAAATATAGTCCTTTATATTTCCACTTTTTCGCTTTTATATTTTAGTATGATGAATGTAATTGCAACAGGTTTTTGCGGATTTTAATTGATCTAAAATATTTTATCTGTGTGTCTCCTAGTTGATAACATAATATTTTAGGTTTTATAAATCACTAGATAACCCGACAGACCTTGTTCTATCCAAATTTCAATAAAATTGTTTGTAATCGTTTTGTGAATTTGTGAAAAGATGTGTAAACAAAGCAAAATTGAGAAAACAACGTATTTCTGAGTGAATGAGTGATCATTATATGAGGAGTGTCTGTTCAAAAGGACTAAAGTAAACATAAGCAAATTTTGGGAAAACAGTAAAAACTTACCGTATTGTCTGTCTTTTTTTTCTTAAATATAATTGCTTAGTCCGTTAGAGTGCCCAATTTGGATGCGGCCAGTAAATCTCAGCATACAACTACATTCAAACGTCCTGTGCGTGAGCCCCCTTTCAAATGCTCTAGCTCATCCCAGTTTCTCAGAATTTTGACGACTTTTTATGGTTTTGTAATTTTCAACTTTTTTCTCAGAATTTCTAATAGTTTTTTAGTCGTCGGGGTTTTCTGAAGTTTGAACAAGACGACTTTTCAATAGTTTTTATTTCAAAATATTTCAGTTGAGGGTTTTCAACCATTTTTCGGAGGATTTCGACCGTTTTCTATGGTTATTTAATATTTTTAAAATAAGGATTCTTGAGAATTGACACAATAAGAATTCAAAACGTAATATTATCGATTTAATTTAAATTATTTAATTATTAAATAACCATAGAAAATGGTCGAAATCCTCTGAAAAATTGTTAAAAAAACTGAAAAACTTCGGAAAACCCTCAACTGAAATATTCTGCGACACCCTAAAAAACTATTGAAAAGTCGTCTTGTTCAAACTTCAGAAAACCCCGACGACTAAAAAACTATTAGAAATTCTGAGAAAAAAGTTGAAAATTACAAAACCATAAAAAGTCGTCAAAATTCTGAGAAACTGGGATGAGCTAGCATTTGAAAGGGGGCTCACGCACAGGGCGTTTTAATGTAGTTGTTTGCTGAGATTTACTGGCCGCATCCAAATTGGGCACTCTGAGTCCGTATAGGCCAGTCAGTGTGGACAATCAATTAACAATAATTCCAAAAGTTTTGAAACTTTCATGTAAGGTCGGGAAGAGCATAAAAACAAACTATAAAATTTTTCAGCCTTGGCCGAGGTCCGGAACATTGTTAAAATTGCAAGAAATGAAATTTTGTAATATTGTCGCGAAGAAAATTCCAAAAGTTCTGCAAACTTGCAGTAGTGTTAAATGATTTATTTCATATCACGTATCAGATTTACAACCAATTTAATGCTACGGAACATTCTTTTATTAAAAATTTATTAAATACTGTTTTTTGCAAATAAACTTGAAGACAAAATTCCAAAAGTCTTGCAAACTCAAGAGATGCATCGGAACAATGTCGCGAACAATTGCATAAATTTGCAACCTTTTGAGTTGTGCGGAACATGTTTATTTATAATATTTGTCATTTGTGGTAATTTTTACGAACAAAATGCCCTCGAAATAATAACAAAAGTTTTAAATTTTGGTTGCAAATGCTCAGAACAAAAAACAATGTTCCGTACCTTTAAACTGGTTGCAAATCTGGTACGAGGTATAAAATAATACATTTAGGTTGCAAATTTAGATTTACTTGTATCGCCCATTGGTCGAAATTCGATCCTCTCTCCCTACTCTTCTCTCAATCCGTTCCGTTAAAGTTTGGCGTCTACGCATTTCAATAACTCAGTAATAATTTAATTGAACTATTACCACTTTTTAATTTCTCTATGAGTTCTAAAAAATTACAAAAAAATTGTGTAGTGTAATTAAAAACTACATTATCATCTAAAATCGCATCTTTGAACAAAACTTTCTTCATTTAAAAAACACCATCGCTTACCGTGATATATTTTGATAATAATTTCCACTTTGTTTTATTATTTTTGTTTATTTTTACAATTAAAATTTTCCGGGGCATTAAAAATCTCCCCAGAAAGAAAAACCTTTTCAACATAAGCATAATGACCCTGACATACATATGTATCGCACTACGGCAAGAAAAGTGGCACAACTCAAAAATGGGCTGTTTTGAGTTATTGCCGCCAGGTGACTGTTGGCATTAAATTTTGTTTTTAGCTCTGGCTCGTAAAACTTAGTCGATTCACAAACCTTAATTATAAATTTTTATATTCGCCTGTTTATATGCTATTACCGTAATTTCTACTCATTTTATCATTTCATATTGGGAAATGCAATACTCATTTCTGAGTGACAGAAATGAGATAAATGAATAATTCTTGTTTTGTGCACACCTTAACGACTCCGACTTCCATATAAAACCAGTTTGAGCAAAATCGGTTTAGTAGAAGTCGGTTAAAGTGCTGTACAAAAAAGTGCTTGCGTAGATTGTTTTCTCGGTGTACCAATAGCTTCACCAAAGTTTTAAAACTTTTGGAATTATTGTTAAATGTTAGATTTTTAATGTCTAAAATGACTGGACTAGTAAGAACATACATCATCGTAACGGTTTTTTTTTAGTTTTTTGCATATCATCCTGTATTTTTGTGACTCTAAGTCCTATTTTCATGAATAAGGTAGCACTGCCCAAAAATTACTCCCATCTTTCTGAAACTAAACATTCTACTTTACCAACTTCAAGAGTAATGTGTCATCAAAGTCAAAATTGTGTTTTTTTTAACAAAAATGTTTTTTTTAACAAAAATAAACTACCTTTTTCTCCAAAATATACGTAGTTAATCAATATTTTTTTTATAAAATTGGAAAGTTTGGCCAATTTTCTATAAATAATGTCCAAACAATTTTTGTGTTACGGCTTTTATTTTTGAAGATATTAGCAAATTTTTATGTTTAAGTTGGCTTTATGGTAGTTACCATGACTGACTTACAAAAAGTAATGCCACGCAAAGGGCTGAACGACCACCATCCAGCACACTGACAAGTGTCCTCGTGAGTGTGAAGCTGATGAATTGGTAAGAACTTTGCTTTACTCTGAAATGCCACGATGTTACACTTGGAATCAAACTTCAAAAACATTCCAAAGTCTTAAACAAGGAACACCAGTTGAAGGACATCCGAATCTCTTCTCTACGGATGCTTTAGGACGGAATTATACAGTGCATCCCACCAACCCCGACTAGAATTTAGCTGAGGAAATCCCTTAGCATATATCGGGTCCTGATCAGGCAGTGGTAAGGCATGCCACACCAGGTTTTCGTGGTCGGGAACAAGTCGGGTCCAGATCAGGAAATCCTCATCTTATGAAAAATAAAATCTACTCCAAAAAGGAAAGTATTGAAAGTTTTTGGAGATGGAACTTTTGTAAACCAAGAAAGAAGAAGACGTAAATTCCATTTGTTTGCTAAAAATGACAACTGACAATCACGAGTTTTCCTTGTTCTGAAAAGGTGTGAACAATTTGTTTATAACTTTGGGTTTTGTGTTTTTTTAATAAGGTCTGTGAAAAAATTGGGTGTTCAGTGTTTAATACAGTTTGTGGAAAACATTGGATTTTGTGTTTTTTAATTAGTGGAAAATGCCGAAAATGTCAAGGCGTACAACTTAATCGGCAAAGAGTGCGTCGACATCGTGCACCTTTAGATGGAGAAAATTGCGAAAATTTAGGAAAATTAGGAAATTTCAGTTTATTACTGTAACCTTGAGTTTTTCGAGGCAGGTGTTTTGGACCTTAATTAAAGCTCGCGATATTCTCCATCAAAAAGGTAATAATAGGACTTGTAGTTTTGGCGCTATTTTGGTTAAAAGGTAGAAAATGACAGTTTTTCGCGGTTTTTCGCGATTATCTCGGAAACCGTTGGTTTTTCGAGGCAAGTGGTATAATCAAAATTAAAGATCGCGATATTTCCCATCAAATGGCATTAAACTTTTTTACGTAGCGCTATCGTTGCGGAAAATCAACAAAAAAAATCAGCGCCCTTAAAAGTATGCTTACACCAAAACAAATATGCAAACTCCATCCAGAATTGGAACCCAGACTAAATTCCCGCACCGGATCCCGCATAAATTAAGTATAGTTCTTATTGTTACTATTGAAAACTTTTCCCGAAGCGTTCAAGCGGCCATAACTTTCCATACAAAGTCATAACAAAACAAATAAACTCATCTTATATTAATATATTATATTTTGAAGTTATACTTCTTTAGGCGCGTTTTTAAAAATCTTATTAGAGTGAATTTTTAGGAATATGCGAGACGCAACGCGAAACGCAACAGAGAATATAGGCGAAGGGGTATGGAGGGCAAGCATTTCAACTCCCATTCTTTAGCTGTTGTCTGTTCACGATGTCGATGGGTGAGGGGTTTTTATCCTGAGGCTATGGAGGGAAATAAATTTCTTGTACGATTCATCAGCTAAGCGAAGGTTTGGGATTTTGTAGGCATGAAGATTCGTAGACGATTTTACTGTGCACGACGTTGCTGGCTGAGGGGTTCTGTCGCGAGGCTATGGAGGGAAATCCGACCTGTGTTCTATTCTTCACCTAAGCGCGAGTTTCCAAGGGCTAGTTTTACACCAGCCGACTTTTTCAGAAGATCTTTCTTCGTTGTTTGTCGGCCCGTGTGAAACTGGCCAAGATAATAATAAAGCTATATGGCAACCGGACAATAAGCGATAATTATTTACTGTTTTACTAATGATTTTGAATGGTTAAAACTTACTTAATGAGAAATTAGTTTGAATATATAATACAAAATATTTACTGTTATTATTTGGGAAAATAAAGCAATGAACAAGATATTAATGCTTTTATTTAGCTTGACCTCGAATATTTGTTTGGGTCAAATCTTGCGACAGCTTTTTCAACTACTTCTACTAAACCGATTCTTATGAAACTTTGCACACACATTGAGCTAGCGAATCAGTGCAATCTGACAATTTTGAAAAAAATCAAGATCGCGGTTCCAAGATGGCGGACGAATTTTTCAACTGTATTCCGATTCCATTGAAAATCGTGGTCAAAATTAGAAAATTAAAAATGGCGGCGCCAATATGGCGGATGAATTTTGGAAATGTGTTCTGAATCCATTAAAAATCAGTATCGGGGGTTTTTAGGGCCACAAATGACGATTCTGTGGTCAAATTTTATTTTAAAAATTCAAAATGGCGGCGCCAATATGTCGGATGAATTTTGGAAATGTGTTCTGAATCCATTAAAAATCGGTATCGGGGGTTTTTAGGGCCACAAATGACGATTCTGTGGTCAAATTTTGAAAATTCAAAATGGCGACGCCAATATGGTGGATGAATTTTGGAAATATGTTCTGAATCCATTAAAAATCGGTATCGGGAGATTTTTAGGGCCACAAATGACGATTCTGTGGTCAAAATTTGAAAATTCAAAATGGCGGCGCCAATATTGCGGTACGATTTTGGCAATTACGATTCGATTTCACTAAAAATTGCAATTTGGGGGTGTTTTAACGTCGGAAATAATAAATTTGTCGGTCGATGGACCCACAGGCTCATAACAAATGTGGAGGGAAGGGTCACGGG